>CM067369.1:81655885-81830885 GCA_034401795.1 Chaetoderma sp. LZ-2023a | reverse complement strand
AATCAACAGAAAAGAACTATGTAATAAACTATCTAAATGATTTTTTTACTACAGGATCACCATCACTGGTAGTGATTGATTACGATACGTCTGTGCGTTCAATTACGGTGGTTTGTGTTGGTAGAAATTTCTGCATCATGTGTACTTTACGAGGAAAGAAGTCCTGTCTCATGGCATTGGCATTCTCTTCGAGAATGGAACTATTGATAAAGGATGCACGTAAATTATGCAATGGCTTTGAAAGGGTATGATTCTACCAACATTGGCTTGAAGAGGTACTGCTCAGGGAAAGAAGACCTTTAGCAAATGTAGGAAATGCATTTCCTTGCCCTTCTGACCGTGATATGGTATCAGATCATGTGAAACCATGGCAAAAGGAAGCTAACTTGATTAACTTGAGTTTATATGATAGAATTTAAATTATTTCCCTTCTCCAAATGCTACCAAATGCTTACATCAGGATAGTGGTCTTATAGCTTAAAAATATGCCAATAATGATCACCAGAACATCTATATTCACGAAGACATCATCTGCGACATGAAGACACCTTATCGAGTCAGCCTGCTGATGGTCAGATATTGGTATTTGATTTCTACTACCTTTTGACATGACTGATTCTCCTGATCTAATGCAACCGTCTTTGGTTTCTTGATGACCGCAGGCTAGTACATCACCTGTCAGCAAAGCAATTACTTGCTCCTTACATCTGGAATCTGTCACAGATTTTGAGAAATTTTCAGGTAAATTTGTTATTGATGACCCTTTCCCCCACACCATAGCTCGTTTTCTCATGGGTAGCTTCTTGAAGAGTGTTCTTTGAACCCTGAACGCTGTGGTCGCCACGCCCACCCTTAGCTAAATAGTGATAGCATTACCAAGATTCTATGTTTTAACCTTTTACATAGCCCATGTACACGAAAGGCCGTTACTATGGCTTCCGTGAGAGAGTACATATACCTGAAATGCCGGACAACTGGTCCCCATGTGCGTATGCTTAATTTTTTTTATGACGTCAGCCTATAGCCATATAGGTATGCCCACGTCCGGATTTCTGGCCTTTCAGGTATATGTACTTTCTCACTGAGGCCAGATTTGCGGCATTTCGGGTTCCAAGGGTATATGTCCCATACTACATCTATCTTATTGTTGAAATCGAGCTGGTGTTTTGTCGACGTGATAAATATCTTCGTTTTGTAGTCATCAAATGTTACTCCAGCACCTGGGAGTGTTTGTAATACGGCTGGATCACCAAAGACATTAGCATAAAAATGTATATGAGATTCCTACTGGATGCCACAGTCCAAAAGGTCTAACAAATGTGATTTACAGCTTGGAAGCTGAAGCTTTCATAAGGTTCTAAAGACAGGGTCCGTGTGAGAAGATCTCTTCTAGGTCAACACCATGGGCCTGACTAGAGGTGAACAATTGGCTCAAGAGAATACAATCCGTCTTACGGTAGCTTATAGCTTAGTCTGAGATTTATTTTTTTGCATTGGCTTGCTTGAATATAAGGATTCGATTACTCTTAATTGGCTGATGGATTGGCACAGTCTTGTCCACAGGAACATCTTTTACATATGATTTTGTATTGATTCTGCCCTGATGATCACATGGTGTGCATCGTGATTGTCAAATCTTTATCTACCAATTGAGCGTCACTGAACGTGTATTGAGTGTCATTAGCTCTTGGCGCTTCTCTAAGACGTCCATTAAAGGAGTGTTATTTGTTGAAATTGTTTAATGGATTCTATTGCCTTGAATCTTAATAGTGTGCTGGGTTGTAAGCCCATGGATGACTGTAAGCATCTGGGTTGTAGTCTGTACCGTAGAGCTTAAGTCGGTTAGTAAAATCGCCTGTTATGGATCTGAAAACATCCATCTCTCTTTAAGAATGTTAGATTTTCTGTCAGTCCGACGTCTCCTCAAGAATCCTTTACTCTGACATTATTTTGGCAGTGTGATTGATCCAGCGGCATTGTGGAGAACATTCATTGTGCCCTAAAGAAGACCCAAAGCTGGTATAGCTCGGTACTGATGCTATCCGGAAAGGTTTTTATATCTCTGATGAGTACTGAAACATAACATGCATAAATGTGGTGGTCCATAGCAAAGAATGATGCTAATGTCTCTAAAACATCTATAACGAGTTTAAAGTTACATTCACAGTGAGCACGAATGGAGATGAGAGCAAAATATTGTTCCAATATAAAAACGTATCTTTCAGTCAGCAAATGCTTATTCATCTTTGGGGTCTATCATAGCTTGATAAACACTAAATGATGATCGAGATTTAAGACGGGTTCAGCCTCTTAGAGAGCCACCACTCTATGGTAGTCATAAACAGATTTGATTGTAGGTTATATTGAAGACATGTTTCACCATCCCTTTTAGAAAACCGTGAAACTAGGATCACATAAACTCTTTCTGTCTTTTTAATGTTGATTTAAAAACTTGCACACTAAATGATGGTAGGTAGGCTTATATGCGTGGACACCTAATACAGTATTCTTCTGTTTTGTATTTTCAGATTACGCAAGCAACCCATCTGAACATGGATGCATATCTTAGCTAGTAACGTTATTCCGAAGCTATGAACCAGCCATCAATTACATCAGCCATCATTGGTGAGAATGCTATCAGATGGGAAAAAACCAGATCGATCCTGACTAGTGTAATGACACCCTTCAACGATACGGCAACAAACGGTACAGACGTTGACATTTCAGGAGGTCGTAGTATGTCACAAGTCGTTGTGCCTCTTTATTTATTGGTTTGCGTCGGTGTAGTTAACGCTATTATTTTCATTGTTGGCATCGTCGGCAATTTCATTGTAATTGTGGTTATCTGTAAAGTGCGCGAAATGAGGATATCCACAAACTATTGCCTGTTGAACCTGAGTATCGCTGACATGTTAGTGCTGTTGATATGCACGCCCTCCGCTCTGACAGAATTCTATCTGGAGGACAGATGGGTGCTGGGTGACTTTGTTTGTAAGTATTTCCATAAGTTAAACATATCAACACCAGGTAACAACATATATGCTTTGAGCTCCGAAATTCCTACAATCACAAGTTGGAGGTAATCATGCCGGTTAACTGTTGAATAGTTTCAAACAAATTGTAAATATGGGATTGTCTTGTGGGAAGTCATGACCCCGACGGATGTCTTCATTCACGTAAGACCCAAAAAGAAATTAAGTTTTGAAAATACCAGATGAGCTAAAAGTCCAGGTGAGCTAAAGATGGATGCTACAGTATTGCATCAATGATATTTATATATATATATATATATATATACAATTCGAAACTGGAAAGTTGGGATGACTAAGAATCATCTATGTACGTGGCTGAGTCGACCACCTGTTATTTGTAAAAATGTGTCAATCATCGGGATGGTGGAAAGTCGAGCCAGCCAGGCCATCTCTTTATATGTAATAGAAGTGTACTAATGTTAAATGAATAGGATGCTGTTTATAGCGTTACATAACCAAGCAAATGAGATTAATATGATGATGATAGAAATAGGATGATTTAATTTGAAATTATTCTATGGTTCTGAGTTGGTGTGTATTTGAAAATGATTTAGTTAAAAGTTGTTGCTGCTTAGCTGGCATTCACGTTTATGATATTCAGCAGTTGTTGATAGTTGTACTTTTGGAAATATTAATGTTTAGTAGCTAGTGTTGGGATCATGAATAGGAATATGCTAAGTTAGGAATCATAGTTCGTGTACAAGTAGATTGCACTAAAGTATTCTTTGTAGAGCGATCTTGCTCGAAACCATTCATTATATTATAAGTGTAAATGAATCTTTAATCTTACGTTTATGTAAGACCAGTCGTTTGTTAGTCTATTAGGGAATCTAGTTGAGCTGGGAGACACACCCAGTCCTTACCAGGATCTTAGATCGGTCAGATCAGGTCCAGCAGTCCGAAATAAATATCGTCTAATTACCATCCATCAGCCGAGGCGAGCCGAATGCAGCTACTTCGCCCCATCTCACTACTGGCGATGTTGCTGCAGCAGCACCTGAAAGTTTCCAGTAGCGAGTGGGAGCAACCAACTTCTTATCGTCGTAGATCTTAGTAAGTGTTCTTGAAGGCCATGCCGACCCTGAAATCTTCAAAGGCGAGTCTGCCAGGATGCTAGATTCATGTAGATTCATTTAGATTCATCACAGGCTTATATTCACACAGGATTGCTAAACTGTGAGATCTGTAAGTACATTTAAATTATGAACAATCCACCTGAGAAGGAAGTAATTTCATTACTTAATGATTTGAATGATAGAATAACCTGTTTCATAGATTTAGCTAAATTATCAGACAGTCCAGAAGTTATTCAACATTGGGAATACCATGGAACAATATCATTCGCATTACGACAGACGTACGTTGTGAGGATCAACCACGTTTAAATCGCATAGTTGTTCAATTATATTATCAGTAGGTTAGGAATTTTGATCAGTAAAACAAAATTAACATGGCAACACATGCAGTAACCCCGTCACAGGCTTCTGTGGATGCGATGAATATGATCGGACTGAGAATTGCAAACATAGTAACCAAAGAAGAGGATCGGAGGGAGCAGGATCGTATACATCGTCAGGAGATACACGAGTTAACGCAGAGGGTTAAACCATGTGACGGTTTAATACCGGAGGAAGTAAGACAATTTCTGGATGAAATTCGTCGCATTTACCAACCGACGCAAGGAACATTGTCTGGTGTACCAGTGTATGTCATGACCAGATCATCCCACGGAGCATTAAGTAAAGCCCTTGACCAATTTATTCTAAATAAATACAGAGCCGATGTCACGTACGACCAGCTAGAGTTCATGACACTGAAATCTGTATCAGCTAATGAAAAAGAGAGAGTTAAGTACGATCTGGACGCAGTAAAGCAACAATAGAATGAGACAATAATAGCATTCAATCGCAGGTATAAAGAACTGGCGAAACGTGCGTACCCCATCGTAAATGACGACACTAAGAGGATTGTTCTGTTTGATTACATCGGGGCATTATATGATCAGGGTATGGGCCGACGGAGTGTCCGCAAAAAGGCCAAAACTTGTGATGAAGCGATGGCGATGACAGAAGATGAAGAATGTTGCAAGCGATGAAGATTCCTGTACGACGGGAACAGGAGATGGAGGTAGATGTTATTGACATCCAGGAGGGAAAAGATTTCTGGAAATTCATTCGAGAGATGCGAACACAAATCTCGCAGCAGAGCAAGATGATCGAGAAGCTCTGTACAGTGATTGAAAACCTTCAATCAATACCCGCGCCCCAAACCATGACAGCAACCATATTCAAGAGCTGCACCAAAAACTGCGCATAAGAGACGTGACGCACCCACATGTTTTAATTGTGGGAAGAAGGGACACTTTAAGCGGGACTTCATGCAAGCGGTACAACAATCACCGAACGCAAGATCAGCCCCACGAGCACAGAAAAGCAAACCAATTACCTGTTTTAATTGCGGTAAATTAGGCCATGTGGCCTCAGATTGTTATGCCATACCAAATGCGCCAAGTCCACCAAAGCACAGTGTAACGTGCTTCAAGTGCCAGAAGCCTGGACACTATCAGGCTACGTGTCCGTTGAACCAGCAAAATCGTCAACAGCCGCGACGAGCCATGATGAGACCCCATCAGCCCGATAACTATGGTTATCATGAGGAAACATCGATGGAGATCGACGAGATAGATCATCGATGTTTTGAACAGTACGATTATGACGAATGCTCATCTTATGGGGTTCTGCAAAGTATCAATTATTCATATTGGTTCCAATACTTCAGAAAATTGTGAAGGGACATAACCCTGACAATGAAATCAAATAAACTTCATTTTCACAACGTTGATATTAAATTCAACTAGAAATAGTTTGGCCCTGTCTGGTTTCAATCTGTCAAGAAATAACGAAATAGCATCACAATTAAGTAAAACAACAATATAACCCAAGTGCCGAGACCTGAGTATGAGCACCTACAGTCCTTGCTTTAAGGGCTCTATGCACACAATGTAATAGCATGCGTCCTAACCGCATGCTTCATAAAATGAATTACGCTAATCTTTATGGAGAAAGAGAGGCATTTATATATAACGCTAATTCCAGGATTAACTGCTCAAAACTGCTTAAGATTTATATGATTGGAATTTAGTCAATACAATATGCGTTTTTGTAGAAGTATGTTTTCATTTGAGTTTTGAATGATTCAATGGATTTGATTTTTTTTTATTTGATTTGATTTTATTCTCTTGGTAAATATTACAAATTACAATATGATAACAGGGAGTCCACTGGAGGCTGTGCCTATTAGCTTGTGGACCCCTGACATAGAATAACATACAAATTATACCTGATTTGACATAAGTAGACATAAGGCATTATGACGATATATTATACATAACTACAGACAAATAATATAGGATTTGACATAAAAAAAGAAGAGAAAAAACAAAAAAACAAGACATTTGACAAACATGGTTCACTTGTTTTTGATTGTTTTTCATGCTGTGGGTAACATATTTCACTCATTGGAATGGGCTAGCGGATGAAGGGGTGGGTGGGGGCTGGAGTTAATCCTGTTTCTACTATTATTATTATTATTATTATTATTATTATTATTATTAATATTATTGTCTATCACCTTCTTTCTCTAGAGGAAAGAGAGTAAATGTGACCATGTGAATCTGTGTTCGAGTCTATTTCTTAGTGTGTTTGTCATGGCTGGAGTTTTTAGAGCTCTTAGATATGATCAAGTTCTGATCAAGTGGATCAAGTTCAAGATGTGTATATCTTGAGGAGTGCTGGTCCAATTTGACTCAGATTTTAACACAGAAGCTGCACACTCGCTGAATATTCAGAAAAGTCACCTGACCGAGAGTTGTTGGTGGCTTAGCCACCCACAGCCCCCGGTCAAGTCTTCTTCAAAACACCAAGCAAGAGGAGCTATGACCCTTGGGATGTGTTGTCTGTAAGACCCAGAAGCCAAACATTCACATAAAAAATAATATAATAAAATAAATTAAATTAGATATGATTATAGTTAATGATACAGTAAGGATAACAATGGCCAACATAATTCTAGCAACAAACTGATTTGGTTATGACGTAAGTAATCTCCTGTACACATTTGGAATAGAAGACAGTGTTGCCTTAAGCAGAAAATTCTCCCACACATTCCACTAGGTCCAGAATATGCAGCAGTACCTTTTATTTTATGTAGACAATATGTCAAAGTGGAGTATAGAGGCAAGGCAAGAGCAGTAATATCAATATTGTTAACAGGTGGTTCTTCACGATTAATTGCTGGTAATTGCTGTGGTGTCCGGGCGCATCAAGGTGCAGTAACTAATATATGAGTGAGGTCCAATTACTCGATTTAGTACTTATTAATGAACATTTGTTTAATAATATGTTTGTAGGAATTTTGACTAATAATCCGTGTACGTGTGTTCGTGTCTGTGTTATTCCAGAGTTTTGTAGCTTGAAAGGATGGTTTTTGTTTTTAGATTTCCATTCTATTGTCTTCTGTGTGAAAGTTGTGTCTAGATCTGGTGTTGTATGAGTGTATTTCAGTGTTTAGGTTAAAGAGAGAAGACAGTGAATTTGGTAGTTTACCTTTGAAAAAATCTTTTATTATTGTATATAATTGGAGATTACCAATATCTTCTAGTTTTAATAAATTTTCTGTCTTGTAAACATTCTGGGCCTGTTTGTGCAAAAAATTTAATGGCTTGCTTTTGAAGTGATGTTAGTCTTGCCAGTCTGATTTTATATGTATTAGTCCAAATAGCGTTGCAATAGGTAATTTGTGGGAGTATTAACATGCAATATAGTGTTTTTAGTATGTTAGGTGGTAAGTATGATTTAAGTCGTCGCATGATCCCAATGTTTCTTGCCACTTTAGATGTTACAATCTCTATATGTTTCTCCCAGGTTAGATCTTTATCCAGCTAGACACCTTAAGAATTTAGCAAACTCAGCCTCCTGTATTTCCTGATTATCAATGTACAATTTTGGCAAGTCATTTTTCTTTAGTTTTCTAGATTTTGTAAAGAGCATATAATTAGTTTTCCCGACATTCAGTGATAATTTATTTACTTTAAACCAATTTATTACTTTTTCCATTTCTTCATTTACATTTTTATATAGTGTTTCTATATTCTTGTTGTGGCAAAAAGCATTGGTGTCATCTGCTAACAGTATTAATGAAAGGTGCTGACAAACATTGGGTAAATCATTCATATATATTAAAAACAGGAGAGGTCCAAGTATTGATCCCTGCGGGACAGCACAGACTAGGTTTCAATTGCTAGAGCAAGCTCCATTGTATTGTACGCACTATACTCTGTTTGATAAATAACTTGTTATCCAATTTAGGGCAATTCCTCTCACTCCATAATAAAATAGTTTTTTTATTAGAATCTTATGATCAATTGTGTCAAAAGCCTTAGAAAGATCAAGAAATATGCCAAGAATATGTTCTTTGTTTTCTAGAGAATTTGTTATTTTTTTCAACATATCTATCAGAGCCAGCATTGTGGAGTGGTTTTGTCTAAAACCATATTGCGCTTTATAGAGAATAGAATATTTATTTAAGAAGTGTATCAGTCTATTGTAGAAAAGTCTTTCTAGAAGTTTAGAAAATAGTGGAAGTACTGAGACAGGCCGGTAATTAGTAAAGTCAGAAGAGGCCTTGGCTTTATAGATTGGTGTCACCCGTGCTACTTTTAGTCGAGATGGGAATATACCCTGCACCAGGGAAATATTACAAATGTGGTTCAGTGGGATTAATATTTGTGAGAGACAGTTTTTAAAAATGTTCCATTTAAAATTATCAATGCCTGCACTTCTGTTCAGGTTGGTTTGCCGTAAGATTTTTAGATTTCATCTGTGTTAGTAGGATTTAGAAAAACTGAGGATTGATAGCTGCCTGTCAGATAATCTTCTATATTTGTATTAGAGGTATTCCTAATTTTTTCCGATAGGCCGGGTCCAATGTTGATAAAATATTCATTAAATTTATTTGCTATATCTTGGTTGTCGGTTAAAACTTTGTCATTATATATAAATCTTGATGTCTCTGATTTCTTGTTTTGTTTATTCAGTAGAGACTTTATTAATTTCCACGTTTCTTTGATATTGTCTTTCTGATTGATGAATTTATTATGGTAATGATTGATTTTGGCTCTCCGGATTACTTGGTCTAGTCTGTTGCAGTATTTTTATATTGAGATTCATTGTACTTTGTATGGTGCTTGATAAATGTTAAGTACAGTGTGTTTTTCTTATGACAAGCAGCTATCAATCCCCTAGTTAGCCATGGTTTAGTCGGGTTTCATTTAAATTGTTTAGCTGTTTTTAGTGGAAAGGCGTGATCATATACATCTGTGCACACTGTATGGAATGTGTTGTAGGCATCTTCACATGACTGATAATCAAGAATGCAGTTCCAGTTTATAGCAGACATAGCATTCTTAAATTTGTCAATATTTTCTATTCCAAAGTCATGGTATGACAGTTCCGAATTTTTGAGGGAAGAGAATTCCAGATTTTTGGTCCAGCATTAGAAAAAGCACGTTTCCCAATAGAAAGATTAGATGGTGATATGACACAGAGTAACTGTTCGCTTGATCTGAGTGACCTTAAAGGTATTTTTCTGGAAATTAGCGATGATAGATAAGGTGGTGCCAGGCCATGTAAGCATTTATACACCAGAAGCACAACTTTATAGTCAATGCGCTCCTTTACCGGTAGCCAGTGGAGCGCTTTTAGAGCTGGTGTAATGTTATCACGTACTTTACAATGGGTAATTAGATGGGCTGCAGTATTCTGGGCTCGTTGTAAACGGTGCAATTGGCTTGATGTTATGCCGCTCAGCAATGAATTTCCATTGTCTAGTCACGATGTAATTGTGGTGTGCACTAGAGTTTTTACTGCATTGTCATCTAGCATTTTCTGAATCTTGCTGATGTTTCTTATATTCATGAATATCGATTTGCAGATGGAAGTAACCTGATGATCCATTGACATCGTGTTGTCAAAAATGATGCAAATGTTCCTAGCACTGTCACTAAATGGAATGCTGGAATTGCCAATTTGGACAGATTCAATTTCAGTATTTGGCTTCAGTTGGCGTGAAGCGACCATAATTATCTCAGTCTTCTTCTCATTCAATTGTAGGAGATTGTTCAGCATCCACAGCTTGACGTCGCGAATGCTGTCTTCTAGAATTGCACGAGAGTTTAATTGATTCGTCAGATGGAAGGCCAGATACAACTGCGTGTCGTCGGCATAAAAGTGATAGTTAAGGCCTCGGTTTGCTAGAAGTTTACCAAGTGGAGCTGTATATATTGTAAAAAAGTAACGGCCCAAGTACCGATCCCTGTGGGACACCTGAGAGTAGCTCACATTCCGATGACTTTGCTTCGTTTACGGTAACTACTCGATGACGACAAGATAGGATCTGAACCAGTTAATTGCTGTACGTGATATACCAAGTTTTGATAGACGTAACAGCATAATATTATGGTCCATTGTATCGAACGCTGCGGACAAGTCCAGAAGTACTAGTAGCACACACATGTGGTTGTCCATAGAACACATAATGTCATTCTGTACACGTAACAAAGCAGTTCCGTACTATGGAGTGGACGATATGCACTTTGATACAATTGGAGTGAATGTTTGGCTTCTAAATGATCTCTAAGTCGACTTACAACGATCTTTTCCAACAGTTTCGAAAGATATGTAAGGTTTGATACTGGCCGATAATTGTTCAGAATGTTTTGGTCAAGAGATGTCTTTTTTAAAAGCGGGATCATATTTGCCGATTTAAAGCTGTTTGGAACAAAACCACTCTCCATAGACATATTTATCATTTTAGTTATTACTGGCGCCAGGTCAGCGATGCAGTCTTTCAATAAGTGGGTGGGTATTGGGTCTAGGGAGCATGACTTTGGCCGTGATTTCCGGATTAGATTTGACACTTCGTCAATGGAGGCCAAACGAAAGTTTGTAATAGTATATTCCGGCGTGTGTACGATATTATCATTTTGCATTGAAAACTCAGGATCTT
The DNA here is from genome assembly GCA_034401795.1 of Chaetoderma sp. LZ-2023a. Lineage (NCBI taxonomy): Eukaryota > Metazoa > Mollusca > Caudofoveata > Chaetodermatida > Chaetodermatidae > Chaetoderma > Chaetoderma sp. LZ-2023a. Next base: position 81,819,789 of record CM067369.1, on the reverse strand, counting down.
TCAAATTATTTCCGGGAATCAGTTCAATTTTCTCGATGAAGAAGTTTGAAAATTTGTCTGCAAGTTCATCTGAATCATTATGCTGTGGTAGGTTTTCTCGACCTTTGTCGCTGTGAAGAAGTCTGCTAAAAATGGAAAACAACTTCTTCTGATCGTGTGTGTTCTGATACTAGAGCTGAGTAATGTCTTTGCTTTACCTCGGTTATCATGTTGTTGAAAACCTTGCATTGGGATGAATATGCTTGAGAATGTACATGGAGATTTGTTTTCCGTGTCAGCCATTCGAGCTTGCGCAATAGCTGTTTGGCTGCTTTGATATCGGTGTTGTACCATGGGGAATGTGCACGGACTATGATAGTTTTATGCTTAAGAGGAGCATATTTGTCCAGAATCGAAGATAGTTCACTATCATATAGATTTACAAGATCAGACAGGTTGTCAGATGGATTTGTACACATATCACTCGCTCGTATATCAGATCTGATTAGCTCAATAGGTAGCGACCGAATTCGTCTATATGCAATGATTTTCTGTACAGGAGCGGGTTTAGAGAGTGGCAGATCAAACGTAATAAATGAATGATCAGAGGCCATAGACCAGTATCTAGATAAACACAGCCGATTACTGATTCATTTGATCTTGTTATAAGTAGATCGAATAAATGACCTTTCTTATGTGTGGAACTCTTGACGTGCTGTGTAAAACTAGCTGTTTCTACCAGAGTCCGCATAGTTGCAGCATTGTGGTCATCATTAATATCCATGTGTACATTACAGTCCCCCAGTATTAGTAGATTTCCAGCGCTGAAAGTTAATCGATCGAATAGCGCCGATATTTCTTGGAAAAACTCTGAAACCTTTTCCCGGTGGCGGTCGATATATCGCGATAACTTTGAGTAGGACTGAATTACGCGAAATTTCACATTCAATAATATCGAATGTACGATATGATGGCGGCATTGTAACCCTAAGGTTGAGAGCGTCTTTGTATAAAATAGCGACTCCCCCACCTCTCCGACCTCGCCTAGGGTTGTGCTTCAGCTGGTAACCAGCTGGTGTGAGCTCACCTATTGCAATGTTATTATCAGAGTCAGCGTTTAACCAAGTTTGGAGATGGACGGATGCACGGGCGGAATAAGATTTGATAGTATATAACGCCCCCACTTCCTTGACGACGTCGTTGAACAATGAATATCGGTTTCATAAGCACATTACATGCTAATATTTTTCAAGCATCAATGTTCCTTCTAGGTAGTAGTCAGAGTTGTCTGACCTATAGATTGCAATATACTAGTAGTGTAAACGTCAAATATGTGTGGTTTGACGTCACGATGACATCATCATCACTGACGATGGCATCATCTGGAATGGTTCACTACTTGTGAAGCAATTTTAAAATGTAAACAGGACGTCCTTCTATAACAACCAGGGCGTGAATCGAAATCAGGTTCCGCTACGTTGTCGAGAATTGTCCATATAATACCCCTTATGGTATTCCAGTACGTTAATATCTAACAGAGGAATAGTGATTTAGCACAACTATTGTTAAGCCAACGATACTGTTTTTGCATCAGTCGCGCCAATATTCCAGAAATGTCAAGAAGTATCGTTCTAGCTACTCCTACCAATATGGTGGACACATCCAAGGTTTCAAACTACGTTTGATGAACCTATCAGGATGAATTTTCACATTCCGATTAATGAATTTAAGCCTGTTTTTTTAGAATAACTAACTTCTGCGCATACCATGAAACTGTCACGACTATTAAACTTCAACGTCAACAGCCTACATCTGACGTAATTGTTTATGACATCATATGCTTGATTGACGGGATGGATTCCTCTATTAATCCCTTTGTTTTCTTGCTTATCTTATGTCGTGTGGCATGCTGAAATGTTCAAAAAAGGTCGGTGCGAACGTAAAGGTGTGGTCCCGTGCTTTGTAAAAAAGTATGTGAGTGACACAATATGAGGATCCATTCCTAGCCATGACCCATCCATTTCTATTTACGCTCCGTCCACTTTTTTGGTGTGTTGGGATCGATTCATATACTTTGAACCATGTAATCCTAGAATCATATTTAATTATACAGGTAAGATGTTTAATATTTTGAAACTAATTTTAATGAGGGGCGGGGGGGGGGGGCTGCTGCTGCCTAAGTCAGCAACAAGTCACAACCAAATTAGTATCAAAATAGTCAACAGCATCTTTATCAAAGACATATAATTCGTACACGCCAAGGACTTTAAGAATTTCATGACGAAGTCATACGTCTTTATATTTGTGACGTCAGCTAATGTGTGACATAACTGACTCTGACGTCCCAAACTTTAGTGATAGATCGGATCCATGCATTTCTTAAACTCCTCTCGGTTATTTTTCTGAGACTGTTAGTTTTGTTGCATGTAGTACTTCCCAACACGTAGCGAAAAGAATCCACTCATCAAAGTAACAATCTATATTTCCTCATTACGGATGTCATCCGGCACGGCATTTATTTGCAAACAATATCCTGTTTCGGTACACCATTTGTCAAAGACGACATTCAGCGCATTCGATTTGATATGCAATGCAATTACCATAACCTTGAGCATAGCCAAGAATACTTTCAGCCGACATTTAATATCGACGGAAGCGTAATGGCAACGCTTTACGTATCATTTCCACGGTGGGAAGAAAAAACGTATATTTGAGGTGTAAAACAGCGTTGCGTATGTTGGTTGCGAGACCCAAAGGACGATTGAAGCAAAAAATGGAGGCATGCGATGTTACACGAAAACGAAGGCATTGATTTTTTAGCTATATTTTATATTTTAGTTCTAAAACTGAGAATGCAATTAGCACCACCGAACATGTTGATGATGTATGTTTAATCTCGAACAACATTTCCTTATTTGTTATGGTCTCAAGGAATCTGGCAATAGGTTACACAAATCTCGAGTGGTTAATCAGCAACTTTCTCGGACAAATTAGATATTAAATTTTCTGATTGAAAACTTTCATTTAAAGTTATTCACAGTATGAATATGCTCCGTCTAATCCCGATACGCAAGTTATTTAATTAAGACGTAATTTCGAAGAAAATTAAGTATTTTGTGGGTAATAAAACCAACGCCGTCTCAATGTGGACAAATTCAGTAAAGAAAACTAGATCTATTCTGAGCAAGAAAAAATATGCAAGAAGAGTATGGGTATTGATGCCAGTAATTATGGTTAGCTGTCCAGAAACGTTAGCATGTTCTCGCGGCTAGTGGCTGAATAGTGAGATTACCATTTATTGTTTGTTAATTGTATTCAATGAGATTGTTCAAATAATATTTATATTCCTGTGGTTATAAATATGAAAACGTTTACACGGAAACAAATAAAAATATATGGAGTAAAATTCTGACAATAAAACGTGTTTCTGGATATAGGATCAACCTGTCATATAGTTACTAAATACATATTGATTGTTTATCCCAGGGCCGAACTTAAGGCAGTGCGACAAGTACAATTGCACAGGGTGTCAAATTTCCAGGGCTCCAAAAGATTTCGCGCAAAAGATTTCTTGTGTTTTTGGGGTCCCTAAGTAACCCCAGGTTACACGCATAGACGCCACACCTATAATACAACTCATAAATATATTAACATGTTTGTAAAAGAAAACAATTTTCCCATAGTATGTAAAAAATGTGTTGTTGAATATTTTGAACACAATTGAATTAGAAGACATTAGGCAGCAATGTATTCTAATCCAATTATGATCAAAATATTCAACAGTATCTTTTTATTTTTAGTTTGAAACATGTTAAAGCCCCCAGGCAGCATTGCTTTTGAAACCGGGCCTTGAGTTTTCGTGATCCTAGCGGAAGTTCAGAGGGACCCATGTATGAATTTCAAAAACTTTGCATACGGCTCCCTGAGTCCTATGATCGGCCCTGGTTTATCCTCCAACAAGCCTTTCATAGTTTTGGTTTATTTAGGTTTGCGAAGTAGTGTATCAGTTGTAAGAATTTCCTTTAAGTGTAAGCCCTATGGTGACTTTACATATCGTTTTGAATCATGTAAATTCGGGGGACTGCCTTAATCTAAAAAGTAGTACTTAGCCAAGATGCTCCACAAATATACATGTCTATACCTTCGTAATGTCGTTTAAGTGATTGTCCTTTACTCTACTTAGAAGTTAGTCACTCAGCAATTGATTAATCCGTTCATGGCAAAGCCGGCCAAAACCAACCCCTGCAGTGGTCTTGCGGAATGTCCATTTGCAGGCCATGCGGAGCCTATTTTTGAAAATTTACCACTGGAATGACTGGCTCAGTTACCGTAAATGAACATATAATAAGCAAATATATTAATATTCTGAGCAAATTTAAGCATCAAAGGGCTAAATTCGATACATACGCGCCACAAGTCGTATACAATTATCTGTAGCGGCATGCACGTGATCGAACCAGTTACATAGGCTTGTAACAAGCTTACACGTACATGCTTACACTTTCAAAATATTGTATGCAGCAAAGGTTTGGTTGATGAAATTCATCCATCATTTCCATCCATATTCTTCATTCAATTAGTATTATACAAGTTGACCCGTTTGTATCGGTTTCACACACATTTTTTATCCGTAGATTTTTGCGACCGATGGCAGATTCCAGTTCATCCATCAATCATATGACGTTATAATCAACTACGTAACATGTATGATGACATCATAATCAGTTATGTCATGAATGACGTTCATGACGTAGCTAAGTTCGTCGCGAACGCTTTAAAATTGATGACGGACTAAGCTTTGTTGTGCGAATTGTATGTCTGTACTATTTAATAAGCATACTATTGTATATTTTGAAACTAATTTGAATGTCAGAAAACCAGTCAAATTAGTTTCAAAATATTCAATAGCTTATAGTGTGAGGGCGTATGTTCAAAATAACGGCCCTGCATGCACCGCGTGTTAAATCTTCAAACTATGTAAAATTATGTTTTAGAGGGTATCTATTATTAAAAAAGCTTTGGTGTCAATTTTTCTTTTCAATTTCAAGGTTATTTAAAGGTCAAATAAAGTTCATACCTTAAAACATGGACCTTATTATTCCGTTTAATGTTATGCTTCATTAATTCATTATTCTGTTGAATATATAATACATATATCTTGTCTAATGTATGATATGGCGTTTAATAAAGCAGTAAATAACATAGCTTTTATATTTTCACTTCCCACAAGGTGGTTAAAACAAACAATTTTACAGCGCATATTTTTGCAGAACCTCACTAAATATCACCAAAAAAATTACGTATCATGTCAGAAGTCAAATGTTTTATAGAATGTAACCTAATGATAATAACAATAATCCTGCAGGGGAAGGAGGGTGTTGTATTCGACTCTGTCCCCTCGTCTGACTGTCAGTCTATCCGTTTGCGTGATTTGTTGTTAATTTTATTTGGTGGTCTATCCAGTGACTCCAATTTTAACACAAGAATGGTTGTTTTGGTAAACTATGATATCCTAGAATTGGACTTGATGTACTAAAGCAGCTGTGAAGAATCCGAACAAATTAGATAGAAAATTTGAAGAATCCGTGAAAATTTGTAATACGGTGGGTGTTAGGATATGCTATCTGTACATCATCAGCATGCTATACCGAAAGTACTAATCATGGAGAATCACTTGAGAAGTCTGTTTCTAAATTAGCCTCTCAAATTATGACCGGAGTCATCTGCATAACTGTCCGTGTCAACTTAAGGATATCTATTTCTTGGAGTCCAACTTATAGCTCTGAATTATCACTCTGAATTGGCTGTCCTGCATTTACATAGATTAGTACAAATCATGCTGCACATTTACTAAACCCAAGGCTCCATCTTACATGTAATGTCATCCCCTTCGGGGTTGAGCTTTGTTACTGTAGCCAACCACCAAATCATAGCTTCGTATTGGGTTCGTAGAATATGTTGCTTTATTGCATCGTGTGTTGGTAGTAGACGTTGGCTCTCATGATGTAGTGCTGTAAACATCAGCCACCATTCGATACCCTTAAGGTTTGAGCATTGTGGTCTGCATAGTTCACATACATACTCTTCCAGGAATGTTACTCTTTGTGCTGATACTTGCGCCCGCACCATTTATCCAACTCAATCAATGCATTGACTACATCTGCTGATGATTTTGAAAGCGCATTCCAGCAGCTAAGTTTACCCTTTCCATAGAATCATCCACAGGTGTCACACCCTGTAAATTAATGAAAACCCAGAGAGTCTTTCAGAAAGTTCTTGACCACGGGCCTTGTATATAACGACAAGACGTGCCAGCACTTGCGTCCAACGCCAGTTATCATACGACAGCCTTCTCCAACGTCTGGAAGGCGAGATAAAGCTGGAATGAATAGGTCTATGTCTGAAGAAATAATGTCAATCTGCAGTCCTCGTTTTACTGCACCCAATATTAAAATGATATTTGCCTCCTCTTATAAAGTACTCGGATAGCTCATGTCAGACTGATTAGACTGAACACCTTCGATTATGGCATGTTTTTGTGACAGTTCGTCTGGTTCATGAATCTTTTCAGACATGTAAATAATTAAGCTTTGATTTGTTTCGGAATTGCTGAAGTCCTAGAATGAGGTACACATAGACGTAGAGTCATTGCAAATGTAGTATGTAGAACTAAATCTCTTGCTCCGATGTTCACCGGTAACTTTCTTCAAAGACTTTTCTACATTATATTGATCAAATGCTGCATGGTCTTCTTCGTATTTCTCCAGTTTTCGTCTAATCATTTTTAAGAATGCAAATGCAAACTCCTTACAATTCTTTATTGTTTTGCTACCACACTGCTGTACGATTTCCATGACATCTTTGACAACCGCACCTTCAATATAAATACCATTTCCATTTCCCTGTACAGTTGATTGATTTTGGTATCTTCGCATAAAACTTTCAATCTGATTGATAAGTTTGTACTCGTCTGTACATGGTAATAGGGAACAATTTGCTATGAAGAGAGGGCGACAGCCCAGGAAACCTCATATATCTCAATAGCTGGCCTACATTTCACAAAAACTGTCATGCGAGCTATTAATGAACTGCCTTCCTTGTACTAGATGCCCATGATCGTAGCTTCTGCTTTGGCCGTTTATCCCATTGATTCGCTCACCATTGCTTCCCCCATTTGCAAATCTACTAAAAGCACTCTCCCTAATGATGTCAATGTTTGGGAATATCTTTCTGAATTGCTTCAGCTATGACCCACTGTATGACAATATTAAAAAGATGTCTCGTTTTAGACTTGAATGTGTGTGCATGTTCAAAAACATAGCAAGGCTGCGTGATTGCCTTTTCTTATCTTTATACCGCTGCTACTGATAATTCATGGTGAAGTGTGTGAAATGATGTAGACATACAAACCATATGATCTGTTTATTGTACCATATGTGACAATTTTGGAGTCACAATAAAGAGTATCTGTCTGGTAGCTTGTAAGAACACTGGCAGTGTCAGCACCATATCCATGTGTAATCGATACCACTGAATTATAGGCTATTTGCTATGGTTATTAGTGCCCTACCGGTAAAGCCGGGGCTGGGGACTATAGGTTTGCACTCCGTCTGTCCGTTCATCCATCTGTCGCAGTTGTTTTCTGCACTTCTTTTCGCAGTCCTTCACGGTATTCAACTGACAATTGGTACATTGCTTTGGTATGAGAACGTACAGACGATGTTCGACTGGCAAGCGATTGTGTCAATTTTTTATGGAGTTTTGACCCCTTTGAACTTATGAAATACGATAAATATTAGTTTTCTGCAAATTTTGTCACAGTCTTTCAAGATATTCTACTAAGAATTGGTACATTGCTTTGCTATGAGTCCTGCCATCACTTTCCTTGGGACTTGATCTACTTCTTTTCAGGAGAAGCCGGTTATAAGTCCCAAATTCTCTGTCTGGTGGATTGTAAGAACAGTGGCGGTGTCAACACCATATCCATGTACAATCGATATCACTGAATTATAGGCTATTTGCTATGGTTATTATCATAGTGCATCATCTTGTCTTTTTCTGCCCGGTATCTAACGTCTCTGCAGCAATTATGTTTAGATCTTCGCTGTTCATGTCTGCAATCCTTGCCTATTCCTGCCTAGACTACTTGAAATACACGGTAGATCATTATGAATGCCAGGCTCCGAATCAAGAGCTTGTAGTGTGGTTACATAAGCTTGAACTGCCATTTTTATTTGTCTTCCCTCAATTATTTGACTGTAAATGAGCCATACAATCCTGCCTCAATCCATGAATCATCAATACCACTACTGTCAATACAGGATCCAATTGCTCGAATTGTGCAGAAAACTGTATACAATTATCCTATATGTAGAAGATAGTTATTGTGCAAACATGGCATCAGTTCTGGGAGCCCTAGCGTACATTCATGCCAATCCATATTTAATGACATCACAGTATTCTTTTCTGCACCAGCCACATGTGCACTTATCTTTTGGGCCTTTTCAAGCACTGTAGCTAATGTTGAAAGTGTCAGCGGCATGCTTTGCCCTTTCTGTGCTTGTTACATGATAATATGGTATATGCCACGTTGCCTCATTGTCTTGAATCTCACGGAGAGGCGCATCTATTCCATCTCTATTACTAATTGATGGATAATTCAGTGCATGTTTATATATTTTCCCCATAGGTTTCAATACTTTGAAAATCTAACAATGTCCATAACTTTGAAGGCGTGTGAATTTCATATTTATAGCCCTACTAAATATTACCGAAAAGAACACATCCGCCAAATTTGGTTTTATTCCATCAATAAATAACAACATGTGCCACAATTGTTGGCAAACAGACGGATGGACGACAGACAAACCGCCATTATATAAACCCACCAAGTGAGTAAACAATACCATATTTGTATATTCTTTATCACAATCTGCAAAAACAGAAATAATTGTTATCAAAATACAGATTCTAATGCTTTTGGGAACGTTTTAACACTATCTCGACATTTCATGACGTGACCTTTGTTTGACCTTCGTGTGACCTTGAAAATGAAAACTAAAATTGACACCAAAACTTTTTGAATACTAGGCGTCCCAAAGAACATGCTTGTATATGGTGTGAAGATTTAACATGAGGTGCATGCTGAATGACATACGCTCTCACACTGTTACCTGCATATTTTTCTGGAAATTGATAGTCAGTGAGTCCTATGATCGATCGATCCCAACACGGGTGAAGTGTGGTTGGAGCTTAGCTAGATGAGGGGACATAGCTAAAACTGGATTCCTACATCAGGTAGCTCAATTTATCGCTCTTCTAATTTTGACATCTTCTTCTTTTCGTTCGCTGATCATACCGCCAGTCCTGTAAGTGACTATCGACATGATCATAAGCGTTAAGTGCGTGGATCCATGGTTTATTAGAGTGCGCCGTGCGGCCTGGAACCTCCGTCTCCAGCACTCGCGGTTTCTGTCAGGGTTACCTCACCCTTACCTCCTTTAGTCGCCTCTTACGACACGCAGAGGATACGGAAGGTGTATTCTAAGCCCCACCTAAAGGGCAAATTTCGACATTATATATACTTCTATAGCCGTTTTCTATACTCGGCCCTCTAGTCTTCTAGAGTCGGCCATCTATATTCGACATTCTATGCCTCGATGATCTACCGACCATAGTCGAACTTCTTTTGTTGACGTTATCTATATTCGCCCTTCCCTCAGTAGCCTTCTATATTCGCCCTAACGGCGACCGTAGAGGATCTATATACTCGGCCTTCTATAGTCGCCCTTCAGGTATTGTACTCGACCGCCAATGGAGGGATAGAATTTTAGATATGCCTGTCTATTTCTAGTTTTCCGTGCGCTGGGGCCGATTTATATACTTAGAATGCTAAATTCTCAAATTCCCAATTTCAAGATAACTATACAGGTGCAATGTTGAATATTTCGAAACTAATTTGACAGGGGTTGTTGCTGCTTATGGAAGCAGCAGCTCTCAGTCAGATTAGTTTCAAAATATTCCTCAACATGTTTAATAAATAGTGGATGCATCAAAGACATACAGTTCGTACACTTGAAGGACATTTCAATGTTCATGACACGTTGGAATATAACATCAGCCTATACGTGATGGCATTGATTATGACGCCTTAAACTTGAGTAACAGATCAGATCCCTCCTTTGTCGAACTTCTAGTGCGCTATAGCCTTCTGGCCATCCAGACTTCTATTGTCAACCATTCAGGCTTCAATGTCGACCATTCAGGCTTCTATAGTCGCCCATTCAGGTTTCTATAGTCGACCATCCAGGCTTCGAAAGTCGACCATTCATGCGTCTATAGTCCACCATTCAGGCTCCTATGGTCGACCATCTAGGACTCTATATTCGACCATTCAGGCTTCTATAGTCGACCATCTGGGCTACCATAGTCGACCATCTAGGCCTCTATAATCGACCATCTAAGCTTCTGTAGTCGACCATCTAGGCTTCTCTAGTCGACCATCTATGATTCTATAGTCGACTATCGAGGCTTCTATAGTCATCATCTAGGGTTCTATAGTCGGCCATCAAGGCTCATATAGTCATCCATCTAGGCTCCTATAGTCGACTATCTAAGCCTCTATAGTCGGCCATCTAGGCGTCTATAGCCGACCATCTAGGTTTCTATAGTCGACTATCTAAGCATCTATAGCCGACCATCTAGGCTTCTATAGTCGACCATCTGGGCTACCATAGTCGACCATCTAGGCCTCTATAGTCGACCATCTAAGCTTCTATGGTCAACCATCTAGGCTTCTATAATCGACCATCTAATGCTTCTATAGTCAACTATCCAAGCTTCTATAGTCATCATCTAGGGTTCTATAGTCGGCCATCAAGGCTCATATAGTCATCCATCTAGGCTCCTATAGTCGACTATCTAAGCCTCTATAGTCGGCCATCTAGGCGTCTATAGCCGACCATCTAGGTTTCTATAGTCGACTATCTAAGCATCTATAGCCGACCATCTAGGCTTCTATAGTCGACCATCTGGGCTACCATAGTCGACCATCTAGGCCTCTATAATCGACCATCTAAGCTTCTATGGTCAACCATCTAGGCTTCTATAATCGACCATCTAAGGCTTCTATAGTCAACTATCCAAGCTTCTATAGTCGTCATCTAGAGTTCTATAGTCGGCCATCAAGGCTCATATAGTCATCCATCTAGGCTCCTATAGTCGACTATCTAAGCCTCTATAGTCGGCCATCTGGGCGTCTATAGCCGACCATCTAGGTTTCTATAGTCGACTATCTAAGCATCTATAGCCGACCATCTAGGCTTCTATAGTCGACAATCTAAGCTTCTATAGTCAAATACCTAAGATTCTATAGTCATCAACTACTGTTATATAGTCGACCATCTGGGCTTCCAAAGTCGACCTTCTAGGTTGCAATAGTCGACTTTCTAGTCTTCTATAGTCGACCGTTTTGGCTGCTATAGTTGACCTTCGAAGCTTCTATAGTCAATTTCTATTTAAAATCTTCTATTTGCCGACCTGCTATAAACTGCCATATATAACATTACTTTCCATAGTTAACCACCTATAGTAGAGCTAATGTCAAACCCATATCACTACTCATCTGGTCATTGTTACCATAGTTGACATGACTTAGACAGCAAACAGTGTGTCAATTAGCTGACACCATATTCCTAAAAGTGATCAAGATGCGTATTACAAACATACAATTATAAGAGGATTCCTTGATTCCTGAATCGCACTTTCTAAAGAGAGTATTGCATCTCTGTATATATCACGCCCATTTCTAACTATGATCTACACACTTTGTGTGCGTCTGAGAATCAATTAAAAATTTTGAAATCTGAATTCTCAGACTATAAATAGCTAGCTATACAGGTAAGCAGTTGACTATTTTTACATTAACTCTGAATGAGAGGGGTGGGGCTATTGGTGGCTATGTCAGTAACAGTTCCCAGTCAAATTAGTTTCTAAATATTCAACAGAATGTTTATTAAATTGTAAATTAATCAAAGTCATACAATTGAGACGGACCATTTGCGCGTTCATGTCGGACGTGCGCCATTTTTATTGTGACGTTAGCTAACAAAGTAAGTGGATAATTTCATTATGAAGTCAGATACTTGAGTGACAGATGGATTCCTCAATTTGCATCTACGCGTAAGACATCGGAAACTTCCAAATATTCATATATTGAGAATATATGTAGTAACATTTGCGCACACAATTTGTGTTGTGCATGCACGCATGCGCGCGTTTTCATACACATGAATACCCATTCTTTAGATGTTGTGAATGGTGTTGTGTATTTCACCCAATGCGTTCACTTTGTTTTTTTCAGGTAAGATGGTGCCTTTCTTGGAAAACTGTGTTGTAAGCGTCTCTATTCTGACAATGCTGTTAATCGGTATCGAACGATACATAGCCATCTGTCACCCGCTTCGGGCCCAATACATGGTCACTGGACGGAGAATGATCGGGCTTATTGCGCTGGCGTGGCTCCTGGCTTCAACCATCGCGCTTCCGTTCGCAATCCTTTCATACACAGACTGGATGGGACATCATTCAGGGGTGCGGGTTATCGTTTGTCGGACACCAATTAAGAAATCATGGCACCACATCTATCTGGCGTCGACCTTGACTTTGTTGTTCGGACTGCCAGCATTCACACTTGTTTTGCTCTATTCAATGGTAGTTAGACAACTGCTGAAAGACAGCCGGGCTGTTGGTGAGTCGGATGTTGATCGGCTCCACAGACGGAAACTTAAGCAGCGTCGACAGGTTGTCGTAATGTTAATATTAGTGGTTCTCTTGTTTTTGGTGTGTCTCATTCCGTTTAAGGCAATAACTGTATGGTTAATATATGCTTCGTCAGAGAACATTGGCCGGCATGGGTTCGAAGGATATCTCTTAATTCTGTGGTTCGCGCGTATTATGATGTACACAAACAGTTCCGGTAACCCTATTATCTACGCACTGGCCTCCACCAAGTTTCGACTAGCGATGGGAAAAGCGTTCCCGATGTTCCGTAGAGCTGAGCGGGACTCGATGAAAAGATCCGACACTACGACCACAGGACAGAGTTACCGATATTCATCGTATTCCTACTCTAAGCAAGAGCATGGAGGAGTGGGACCCAAGAGGAGTATGCTAATGGAGGTTAGGAAGCAGTCAGACATTGACACAAATGGCTATACTATTGAAATGGCCACCCAGTTATGAATCTGCCGATTGCTTGTACTCTTACAAGCATCTAGCGACGACATCCGATTGCGAGCAGCAGTGCTTTCTTCAAGCGAATAGACAATGGAGGAATTAGCTATGCTCCGCGCATTTCTAGCTAAGGTCCACCCAACCTTTGGCCGTGTTGGTCTGGATCGATCTCGAAGCTCCCTAAATATTAATTTCCAGAAAACTATACAGGTAAGCTGTTAATTATTTTGAAATTAATGTGACTGCCTGTTGTTTCTACCGATGTCAACAACAGCGCCCAGTCAACTTAGTTTCGAAATCTTCAGCAGCATGTTTAGTAAAAAGTATTAAGCGTTTGTGACAAACTTATCTACGCCATTCATGACGTAATTGATTATGATGTTATCGTACACGTCACGTAGTAGATTATGACGTCATATGATTAATGGATAAACTGGAAATCTCCATTTAGCTGCCCTGTCTTTGAAACATTAAGGAATATATCACTTATATGCTCGGTGTGCAATGTTATTTTGAGACATCAAAAACGAAAAAGAAAATCATTTTCAATGTTTAATATAAAATCCGTTAGCTATTTTAAAAATAATTTGACTAGGTAGCAGAAAATCCAACAAATAACGTTTATGATAGTAGTGGATTAGAAATTCTATGTGAAACATCGTCTAGTTATGACCATTGATTAAATTTGCTTCTGTTCTTGGAATAATAAAGCTATTTTATCTTGTACCGTGTGCTAACCTATGAAAAGCAAGATTATATATATAATATATAAATATATATAAATATATATATATAAATATATATATATATAATAGGGCAAGATAGCTAATTATATATATAATTATATATATATCCACCACCACGTTTAGAATTTTGCAATTCCTGTGAGACTATAAATATCACTACTGGCGTCTATGCATATACAGGACATAACGGTCAGAGTGGATTCCTTTATATCTAGTATACAGCGTGTATGCGATGGACCGGCGGGTTGGCTGTATGTTGCCCTTGTAGAGAGATACAATACTGGAATCGTTACTACCATAAACTCCTCTACATATCAGTGTTGAACAACAATCCGTAAAACTTTCGCCAGATTCGCGGTGTTGAATGAAGGAATCCACTTTTAGCTATGTCCCGCCCATCTCTAGCTAATCACCACCCACACTTCGCCCGTGCTGGGATCGATCCCCGGACTTCCTGACTATCCATTTATAGGAAACTATACATATAGGCTAACAGCACCCAGTCAAATTAGTTTCAAAATATTCAATAGCATGTTTCTTAAATAGTAAAGACATACAATTCGTACAACAATTAATCCGTCATCAATTAAGCGTTCGTGACGAAACTAGCTACATCATTCATGTACTGGATCATGACGTCATATGATTGATTGATAGACTAAAATTATCCATCGCATGAATTTAATAGAAGCACATGGTGACTGGCGCAAATATATTGCCAGTATTCTATTCAAGTGCATCTTCGTGACATTACCGTGCCATGCTCATGGGAATAGGAATATGCCACATTGTATGTTCACAAAGCAAGAGGGTGTGGAATATCTTTGTTTTGATATAACTTTCCACATACTGTCAGACCGGTTGCTGCACGCGGCTTGCATTAACGATGGAAGAGATCCCAGGTTCAAGAAATCAGATACCATTCCTGTAAAGGAAGCCTATAAAGCAGAACTACTACAGGAACCGACTTTGGAAATGGTGACTGCAGAATATCGTGATGCTCCCTGGATATGATTATATACAGCCGGTTTACCTGATCGTACAGTGCACAAAGGACGTGGAGGGTCGTGCATACATGTGAGTACAATGATATCTAGCTCCACACATACAAGATCCTCGACAGAATATCTCACAGAGAGTGAACCTATTCTGGAAACGTTAAACTGTCCTTTGAACCCACCAAGAAACAAGAAACAGTCAAATAGTTATAGACCGAATGACCCACAAAACACTGGGGCTAAATGAGCCGGTATCCTCACTGATAGAACTCAGACAACATTTCAAGAAACCCATACTAAAGTGGATCCTAGGGCACTGTCAAGACGATGAGACCACGGACGAACTTGCGAAAAAAATAGATCTATAAACCAGGCTAAACCTGATGTGAACAAGAATGAAATGAAGAAAATCGACCAAGAAAGCATGAAGAAACATAAGCATATATATCATGCTTGAAAACTGGAGATACTCGTCTGAAACAAGATGTATGCTGACAACTCTAGATTGAAGCAACTGAAGCTGTGGCTTGGCCACAAAAGACTGAATATGTGTTGCAAGAATTCCGAAATAGGAAGCTAAACCACAGTAGAAACTAGAGTGACACCGTGACCGAGATATTTGCAACTCTTGATTTGAAACTTCAACTCTGTCTAGCTATCAACAATATGATTGTAGGTGCCAAAGTTGGTGAGTCTACCTCCTTGCGTTATCGAGTTAAGACCAATAATGTGCATTCCTGTGTAACCTCGTGACCTAGATATTCAACCTTTTGAATTGAACCATGAAGTTTCGTTGGACAGCCACAATATGAGTGTATGTGCCAAATCTGGTCATTCTACCTTCTTCCGTTCTCGAGTTATGGCCCAAATGTGCATTCTGCTATGTGCTTAGTTACCTGAAGACCTACATGTTTGACCATTTGACATGAAATTCCCTACTCAGCCCCAATATGCTTGTATGTTCCAAATTGGGTGATTCTACCCTGTTGCGTTCCAGAGATAGATGCAGAAGACAAAAAGACAAACAGACGGCACCAAACGCAATGCTCAGACCAACCTTCGTGGGAGTGAACAATTACTTCTGTAGGTCATTCAAGTACAGGAAAGAGAGAGAGAGGGGGAGAGAGTAGATATGTGTCACTTATGATACTGCCATTGCTGATCTCTTAAACACGCAATATGTTGCTGAATGTGAGTCAGCGAATAATTGATTAGTCAGAGCAGATCTCCGACATAATTGCTGGTGGTGGTGGTGGGGGTCGGGGGGGGGGGGGGGGGGGGGAGTTGTTGACTTCAACCAATGTTGACTTCAACCAACCGTTCCTTTGTTCCGCCATACGTCTATGATATTTATTTAAACAATTCCTTCATTCTATCATCCAAACTGGGTATAAACCAGACGATTCTAGTCTGCCCGAGAAGGGATTTGACAGGCAGTTGGTGTTAATCTGGCTGTGCATGGCAGTACGCCGTCTGGCTGTGTATGGCATTACGCCAACTGAAAATTGGCGTTAGTCGACCAATTAGTGCCGATTAAAAAATGAATCGGGAGTCAGTGAGGACTGGGATTATCGGTTCGTGTACGATCTACCAGACAAGATCCTGTCTTGATATGCATGGTGGTCGCAAACGTTAGTCGGCGTTCATGCAGCCAATCAATAATTTAAATTTTATCACGCGACAACAATCGGTATTTCAAGACAACAGCTGCGTCTGAATTATACCTTCTTTCTTTGACTATCTTGACTATTTTACGTGAGACATACGTGTTTTCCCTGGCCTTAATGGTGCATATTCACAGCAGAATGCCAGAAAATAAAATTGTTAAAATTGTAGAATTTTAGAGGCATAGATGTAATGAAGCGAAATTATTCTTAGCTTATGATGATATCATTACGTATAAATTATTATAATTTTTTAAGTTGTCAAATTGAATTAGGGACTCGTGTCTCTAATTCAATTTCACAACTCAAAATTTATAGTAATTTCTATAGAATGAAATCATTAGATGTTAAGATTTATTTCGTTTAACTACATATAGGCACACAATTTAACAGTTTTACTTTCAAGCAATCTGCTGTGGATATGCACCTTTAAGTAGCTTTCGTGCGCGCTGTCAAACAACTGGGCATGCTGACGCCACATTTCAAGAAATTCTATCTCAATTTCTGGATTGCTCCAATCTGACATGTTGTTGTTGTTGTTGTTGTTGTTTTTGCCGTTGTTGTTGTTGACCTTAGATCTGACATTGGCAATCAAAGTGAAAATTAATTGGATGTGTTGAGATAAGTCAACATGATTCGCTCCTTTCTCGCTAGAAGGCGTGTGGTTCATAGTTTGGGTGCTATGGGCAGTCCTTACTGAGGACGACATGGCCGATTGGTGTATGACCCCCACCAACCCCCATCCCCACTTCGTGGAACACCATGGTGAGTGCGGATCTTCCCGACTACTACAAACAGCGAACCGTTGTGTCTGGTCGGGGGTCATCGATTGGTGTATACTCAGCATTATATGCCCGATCTCTACATATTTCTCGAGCATCGGTCAGCCGATAATTTCGACACATTCATGTTCGGAGATAAGCCGAGGAAAGATGAGTTTATTTACTAATTTCTTTTTTCACCGCCTAGTACGGGAGTGAAGCCAACTCTCGCTCAATATGTTAATTCCATATGACAATTGTTTCCGATTTGACTTTGGAACTCCAATATACAGATCCATATAGTATAACAAAAAAGATCTAGCAAATCGGAACGTTAGAAAGATTACGGGGTTTGGGGAACATGTAAGGTAAGCAGGCCTTATATCCCTTTCGTGCTAAAATAATATTTGTACATGGTTAATACTACCATGAACAATACAAAGGAAAAAATGTGTAGGGAATGCCCAGGAGCATATTTCAGGAACTAGCTGACGAGTTCTGGTTCCAGTTATGATGGTTAAAATAGATTCGAGCTTATGGCCATTCGGTCATGGTGAAACGTATTGTTAAGAAAGCATATAAAAAGAGCTAGAAACAAGTCAATACTGAAAAAGAGTGCCTGGATGTCACGGAAGCCAACAAAAGGGAATCAGTCAACCGCATGTCGAAATTGTCTCGAATGAGGTGAAATGTATATTTTCCCACAGCAAGTCCTGTGCGCGATCTAATTCAGAGCTACTGCACCATGTTGTCACATCTCGGTGATCGTATGTCTTACACCATGCTTTTTTATGTCAGAGCAAGACTATGCAGAACATCTTAAGAGAAGGCGTCTCTGGTCTAGATAGAAAGGTAAAGCCATTGCTCCAGGAAAGTACTATCACAAGAAAAAGAATTGCTTACGATCTGTTCAACGGACATTGTCAGACAGGATGAATGAGGGTGGATTCATTCAGGAGATTTGCTATGTGTATTTGCCCTTCTCTGTCTGAAACTCACTCGCTATGGATTGTGTTGTATCGATTAAATCAATGGTGTGCATCTGTCGGTCTTGACAGATTATCACACTGATGAGCCATATTTTAACAATCGCAAAGCACATCTGAAAGTGTTGATTGTCACAAATGTTAACTTTGTCACATCTATTCGCAAAAACTAGTGACAAAATATAGTAATAGAAATGAAGTGAGAATTTTGAAATTGTTCAAATCGCCATTGAATCTCCAATGTCAATAGTTTCATGATCTCATAGCTGAGCAAGCAAGTGAAGCCAACAGCGCCAGCATAAGAATGGTTCAGTTGAGGCTTTGGTTAGTGGCTTGTATACTCAGCTATGGGATCATGCAACTATAGACATTTGAGATTCAATGGCGATTTGAACAATTTCAAAATTCTCACTTCTTTCCACATACTACATTGACCATAGAAGCTTTACCCTGTTGAAAGTTTATCTGTAGGATTTTATGATAGCAAGAGATAAAAGAATGTAATACCGGTAAATTTAATAAAAACATTCTAATGTCAAATCGCTTAATGTGTTTGCATAATAACTAACCTGCAAACAGAATTGTGCTATCTACAATTTAAAAAAGGTGTTCCAACTTAAGCACTGAGGTATTTTAGCATAGGTAGATATATCTTAAAGATATCAACAGATGCAGAGAGCCACAGACCACAATATCCCAGAAAGGAAGACATATGAAAAGCCTCATCTTTAGAATTTGTATGAAACTGAATACGTGGCTGAATCTAGTTGGTCGTGCCATTGGCTGTGCATAGCTGATTAATTTGATAGTCAGGAATTTGCTTACCACTGTATAAAAGATATTTAGTCTACCCACAAGTCGATGTATTTCACAGTGTTCGCCAATTTAGGTTGTCCAATCTGCCTGTGACACTAGAAGTCTCAACGTTAGTGGTTTAATTCCTAGCTAGCTGATATGCGCATTATCATTTCTATTGTGTTCTTTTTAGAATAAAGATGATATAAACATGATATGGGAATTGCAGCTTAGATCTTGAGATAAGCTATGTCACAGATATTTTATGTTTGAGACACCGTCTAAATCCTTGTATGTTGCAATTTTCCCAAAGCTATCTCTTGTTTGTAGCTCTCGCCAGAATGTTTGCTTGAGGGAGGCGAGATGCTGATGTGCAAAATGTATCGACGTTGTCTGTCGATTCCTAATGCGAAACAAAGGAAATGAAAGAAGCAGAAGCCAAAGAAAAATGGAAGAATACGGTGTTACAGAGTTCAAACACCACTCCCAATTGAACTACAACATACACACCAGCCCCTCCCCACCCCACCCCTTTGTTCATTTGCAGGCCTAGAATTTGACCAATTTCAATGCTGTATACATCGGTAGCGACTACTAGCACATAATCTCATTATCTGCATATACAGCTGTGTCAGCAGACTGGAGGTTTCCATGAATTTGTGTGGATAAACGTGGGTTTCTGGTTCGAACTAGACAACATATGTCACCTTGGAGATGGTTCTTTATGGGCAATGTAGCTCGTGGGGGTCCGCGCTGGTCCACCATGTCGCTCCACTCCACTGCACCACATGTGCAGGATGCGCGGGAGGGCTAGTTAGCTGCGGTTCTCGGGGTTGCGGATCCCGTATCGCGGCTCTCCGGAAGGTACAAAGACCGGCCCCTAGAGCTGGTGGAATGTTCACGTTCCAGTGGGGACGTGCGACCATTGAACCTCACGGTCTCGTCCCAACTGTTGGTGTCATCGGTATGTCAGTCCATTAACTAATTTAAAATTCTGGACATGATGGTATAATTAAACAGTCGCAAATAGTTCACTATGCAAACAATATCACTCGTTTGGCAGTAATGAGCAAATAACACAGTGCATAGAGCCATCCGGTGTTCTGTCTACGTGGTTTCGCCGAAGGTACCACACAGATCCTTAAATCCGCAGAGGTATTCCCTAAAGGGAGCATCGCAACGTAGCCACTTGGTAGTTTAGTATAAACTAAATACACCCCTAACACACACACAAAACATTGTTGTTGCGAGAGGAAAGTGCCTCACGCGGGCCTCCGTCACAGGAAAATGCCTTCAACGCCGAAGCGGAGAGGAATAGCTGGCAAAAAGGGCCACTCTTTTGTTCAAACAAAACGCTAGGTGCTGGTTAATCCTAGTGAAGCCATAATTAATGTGATGCACACTGGTTTACATGAAGAAGGGATGAATGATTTTCGAAGAATTCACAGGTCACCGTCTTATGTAGGTCCAAAGTTACTGCATTGGTCGTTGCCACTGTATTTACGTTAGCCTTCTGCTACATTCTAACCTACCATTTGGTTATTAGTTAGGAATACAAGCTTTGGCCGCAAGTGCCAGGGATTCCTACCTAACTTTAGACACATTCATCTAACAGGCGAAGATGCTCAGCGTCTCGTAGGTCGCCCTGCATAGCATCCACCTCCAAAAGATAGCGTGCGTACATGTTACGGAGCAATAGATCCCGAATCAAATAACGATCTGGTCACCATTGCCCCGCAACCACATATAACATCACCAGGACAAGCTTACAGTTCACAAAAGCAATTTTAGAAGGCGCGATATCATTCATGGTTGGGAGAAAGAGACGGATATCCATGGCTAGTGTCCTTCCTGTGAGGGCGTGATGGGTTCTAAGACCTCACCCAGACACTACAACAAATTGGATGGAGATCCACATCTCATCCGTCACCGCGTGCTATGGAATTAAAATTGTACCTGTCATTAGGGTTAAGTTTCAGAATGTCCAGAGATACACTGCAGGCCGGTGTCACAACATAATTAATTTATTTACGCAGTGCTTCCTACATTGGTGGGGGAGTCTAACTAACTAGTATCCGAAGATACATGTGGAGGTGTGTGTAAATCGGCGCTTTAGTTATCACCGCTCGGAAACCTCTGATAGTTTCCCAGAGTCGGATCCTGCTAACGTGTCGATGGGGAATCCAAACAATTATTAAGCCTTGCGGCTGGTGGATCGTGGAAAGAGACAATAACTCGATATTAATAAGAGGCCCTAAGGTAATTGGCCAATTTTCACACAACCTAGCCGGTGCGTGGTGTTACATATCCACTACATCCGGAAAAGAGGCGTACATTATGCGTCTCTTGAGGAGAAATTGTCCCTAACCACTTTAAACCTATCCCATTGAGCTAGAATAGCCAGGTTTAGTCGGTAACATGTCAGGCTCGAGCAGTTAGAGCATGATCAGCGACCTCAGTGTAAAATTGATGCTGGGGACATATAGTGATGCGGATATATCATGTTGATATGTATAGTATTACCTAACGTACTGCGCCCTAGAGTTTTTATAAATAAACAAAACATATTAACTAGGATGGCTACTTGCCATACACACAACTAACTAATGCAATGCTTATGATACGTCACAGGTCAACTTACTGTTAGTTGAGAGCACCCACGGAAAATAAAGATAATATTTACAGTATGAAACGGAAAGTATAAGCATGCGGTCCTAAGACCGGAACAGCACCTATCAGTCCTCGGTGCCCATTATGGAAATAATAAAATGTACAATAGTATAGCTACTTGAGTACCTATTGGTCATCGGTACGGTAAGTGTTCATAAGTCACTGAAATTGATACGCTAATATGAAACAGCACGAGATGGCACGATCTTGATTGCAGGGAAGATTTCCGCGGGCAGACTGTTGATGCGGCACACTCTCATGACGGTGAAGAAGAACGGGTAATAAGATGCCCACTAGATCGTCACTTTAACTGATACATGATTAAAACAGTTGTTGTAAAGTTTCCGTCCAGCGACGGCGGTTTGAAAGTTGAAAGTTGCCCATTAACAGAGAGGGCTAGTGTTATGATTAATTATGCATGTACAATAACTGGGTAGATAGTGCGGGATACATCGCATAGCTCTTGCGGCGCACAGAGCAAAGTCCCACCAGACTGTGGTCTAAAAGTTAATTATCACATGCGACATGTAGCGCGGAAGTTTGAATCCACTTTTCAGCAATGGTCGGAAGATCCGGCGAGTTATCCACGAAGAATCACCATCAGCTCTACATTCTGTAGAATCACACAGGCCCGCAAGGCTCGTCCGCGGGAAAGCTCACATAGGAAAGTCTGGATGCGGGAGTTCTTACTTTAATTTATTTTTGCTCCTGGATGCCCGTCTGGGAGCATCCAAAATTCTGTATCGTGGAAAGTCATAAGACTGCCCACCAGCGCAGGAGATCTCAACTCCGAGAGGCACCGCAGTGATGATGGAATCACCGTCGGTTTGCAGTTGTCCCGCATCTAGCACTGCGCTGGTCCAGCAGTCTTCATGACGGGTCGGCTTCCACGCCGATGCTGCTCTCGATATCTGTTTTTCGTCCCTTATATATACTACTCGTGACATCATAGGCAGGCGCTCCAGCCAATCAGTGGCCGAGCAGTAACCAATCAGCGTGCAGCTAGAAGTGGTGACGTGGCTATCACGTGGACAGCACATTCCCCATTCAGTTCATGCATACACGCGATTACGGCGTCAAAAGCAATATTTTGAAAATAATTTAAACAGGATAACATTTCTGGTCCGACTTTGATAAGGTAAAGAGTTCTGAAATCATCGTTTTATTCTGATCCTGATCGGTACCAAGAACGACGAGAACAGTGCGATTTGAGAAAATCACGAGTACCAACTCGGTACACTAGAAGCATACACTCTCTCCCAATCCTGACACGTGTTGCCAGGGAAGCTCTCTCATAGGGCTTATACACACATACTATCCTATTCAGGGGGGGCGAGCTTGGAGCGAATCCGGAACAGCCGTCCCGCACCCAGCTTAGCTGGGATGGTCCGTACCCGTCCGGACGATCTGTGCTACAGCAACACTACGTTGGACACTTACTATCCTCGATCAAAGAGATATGAGAACCTTAAGCTATTTTAATGTCACACACACCCAGAGACGCACGCAGGCACGCACGCACATACGTACGGACGTACGTACGCTAACACGTTTATGGTGTTAGTGAGTGATGTTACATTATATAACTGTTGCCTCTTGAAACGTTATCGTTTTTTATATTGTACCCCAGTTTATATATATATATATATATATATATATATATATATATATATATATATATATATATATATATATATATATATATATATATATATATATATATATATATATATATATATATATATATATATATATATATATATATAGTACATAATTGTGTGTACCTGTATGTGGGCGTCGCGTAGCTGCTTTATCTTAAAACCCTTTTCTAGAATTTAAGCTCTATGTGGCCACGTGCTGATCATTTTGATACGACGGAATTGTTGCAACCCATGCTCTGGACATGAAAATATACTCCATCTCAACAAATGATTCATCAAATCAAACAGAAGTAATCTTAAATGTCATTGAGGAGGAAAGGCGGCGAGATTGTTTTTTGGACAGCTATATTGATCGGAGCTTGAAAGCGAAAACAAGATTGAGAATTTACAGGACTGATTTACAAAGTTGAATAACGAAAACTTGGAGCTATCTGTAAGATATAAAAAAATAGAGCCAATAGGATAGGCCTGGGCATCAGAAAAGAGTGGTTCTGATTTCAATGAGGACAAAAGACATTTTCCGAGTAGGACATAAGGCCTATAGAATTGAAAACGAAACATAAATGGTACGCGAATATAGAAAAAAAACCACTGTGAAAACTGTATAGGATGGCTTTAATTTAATACATTAAATCACAGCATGGTATAGCAGCATTAGGCTATATGATTTTAGCATTAATAAGGATATAAAACGTACACTCCAGCAGATTTGTTGGAACCCCACAATTCTGTAGCCCTGCGCCAAGAGCGCGTGTCTCGGAGTATATTAATACAAGTACACAATTGATGCAAGTCTTCAATGATTAATAACGTGGTCGGAGATTATCATAATTCAAGTTGAGCTTCAAATTAATTTTTGTATATTGTATACTTTTCAGTAGCACAACAGGTGGTCCAAAAATAGTGACCGTATCTAGACCTTGGGCCCCTATGCATAGAACAAAAAACTAAATTATACATGTTGAACTGGTACAGGCACTATATAATATAGGAAGACATAAGCTTCAAGTTCAAGTCAATGTACTATAAAGACATGGCCATTAGACATGTGATAAATTGACAACATATTTGCCGGACAGAGAGAAATGTGTTTATCTTGTTATATTAAAACTCAATGTTGCATAGGTTCTTACTATCATTTACAGTTTCGTATCTGTGCCATGTAGTGCTGATGGTGGTTGTGATGGTAATAATGATAGTCTTTTGGTAGCGGCATATGTTTTAAGATGGTTGTAATGGCATCGGCCTTGTATAGGATTAGCTATGGGATATAGGAAGAAGCAGATTATATTTTGGGGCAGTTCGTCCATCATTTCATCCATCTTGTTGACCATATGCTAAATAATACTGAGCTAAATTATAGGATATTTTTTTTATAGACAGATTTTCACATTATTACAAGAAACATTTTGAGGATAGAATCGTGCAATGTCTAGTGAGCTCTAAATGGTATTATGTTCGAAAGCCTGGGTTACAAATCGAGTACAGAGATTCTGATACCGAATATATAGCAAATTATTAGCACTTGAAAACTGTAAGTTGCGACTAAATTGGGTATTTCGAAATTACTCCACGGTAGAAATTTGTTACGCTCTATACATTATTAGCACATTCATATATAGCTATCTAAACATATGGGTGGAATTCTGGAGTCGAACTTATCACAAGCGATATGCCAGGATATATCGGCATCTATCTTATTGTGGCTAATGTGAACCAACTATCTTTCATTGGGGACATATCGCGAATAAGTAATTGCATGGACATACTTGGTAATTATGATATTATTTGATGGTAGAATCGTGCAATATTTTGTGCAGCACTAGTACATAATAATATATATTGAGTTCTGTATGGCTAGATTTCCGAAAACTGGTTACAAACAGAGTACATAGATATCGGTATGTAAATTATTGGCATCTGGCAACTTTTGGTCGCTACTAAGTTGCGTATTATAAAATTACTTTGCAGTGGATTATTAATAAATCGATATTTTATTAACGTATTCATATATCTATCTGACATTTTTGGGTCGAACCTATTATAGACAGTAGCTACCAAAAACCGCGGATCTGCCAAAACTTGTGCAACTCTTTGCCATGGAATTGTGTACTACGAAATTACTTCATGATAGACAGTTTTAAGCTTGATACTTCATTAGCATATTCATGTACCAATCTGACCATATGTATGAATTTCAATTCGAATAGGGGCCGAACCTATTGCAGACAGTATGGTACTGAAAATCACTGATCTGCTAAAATTTACGCCAACTTTCGGTATGGAATTGCAGACTACAGATTATTTCATTGTAGAATTTGTTTTAATTATGAATATATCTAGCTATAATGTGATATCCTATTGTTTACAGCTGAAAGTAATTTAGGCTAAATTATACTTTTTAGTTCGATTGCTTTTTACACAGATGGGTCACAGCTGTTCCGAAAAATACAGATCTGCTAGTGTATGTAGTGCAAGTTTGTGTAGGTTTTAATCTGGTCAAACGTATAGACTAGTGTTGTTCGACCCACTTCCTAATAGTGATAATATATACCTGTAGCGGTGTATGTGGTATAATATAGACTGATGTAATTCGACACACAATTGACTTGTAATAGAATACTATTGGCACGATATAGACCATGGTGGCTTTCCGCACATCTATTTGTAATGCAATATATGCATATATTAATATTTTTGGCACAGCACAGATCAATGTGATTTCACACACAATCTATTATGGCACAGTACAATACAGAGGCATGATAATACTAATATTCACCCGCAATCCATTTGTAGTGCACTATATACATGGTAATACATTTGGTACAGTATAGACACATTTCTATTTGTTGTGCAATCTATTTGAATTTTAGCGAAGGCTATGCCTTTTCACCACCCCAGGCAAATGGGTATCGAGTCTGTTCTTTGTCAAGTCTTGCTTTAAAACTATGTGGTGAAATTTTTTGGGCCAATATTTGAGCAGATTTTAATATTAAATTGTGTACTACGAAAATTACTTCATGGTATAGATTTTTTAAACTCAATACTTCATTAACGTATTCATATACATGTGTAACCATATGGCTGAAATTCTGGCGTCGAAGCCGTTACATGCAATATGCCAGGATATATAGGCATCTATCAGAATGTGGTGAATGTGAACCAACTATCTTACAATGGGTGCATATGCCGATTATGTAATTACTACTACAGTATTATGAATTATTTGATGGTAGAATCGTGCAATATTCCATACAACACTATATAGAGTTCTATATGGCCAAATGTTCGAAAGCTGAGTGCAAACAGATTATGCAGATATTGTTACCTAAAATAGTAAATTATTGGCATCTCATAACTGTTGGACGCAACTAAATTGCGTATTGCGAGATTACTTCATGGTAGACTATTTTTAAACTCGATATTTTAATAGTGCATTCGTACACCTATCTGACCACATTGGTGGAATTCTGGAACAGAAAGTGTTATAGACAGTAGCGTACTGAAAACCGTGGATCTAACAAAATTTGAGCCAGTTTTCAGTATGGATTCACGTACTATGAAATTACTTCAGAGTAGATTCAGTATAGGCCTAACTAACGTATTCAAATCCCTCTAAGTCGCTGATGATTAAATTCCGGCACCGAATATATCAAACGTGAATAAGCCCAAATTTAAGCCAATTTTCGATACATAAATGTGTACTATGAAATAGCTTTGTGGTAGAAAGTTTTAAACTAAGGACTTCAAATTAGCGCATTCATAACCCTAACTAACAATATGTGTAAAACTCTGGGGCTGGGCTTATTGCATACTGCAGATAGTAGGGTATTAAGAAAACTGCGGAACTGCTAACATGTTAGCCAATTTTAAGTATGGAATTGCGTACAACAAAATTACCATGCTGTAAAAAAATTTTGATTTGGCAATATAACTAGCGTATCCATTTGATTTATAAGCCTATGCGTCTGAAATTCTGGGGCAGAATATATTACAGACAGTAGGGCACCAGAAAACATGAATCAGTTTTCGGTATGGATTTGCATACTCTGAAATTACTTAATCTAGAAATCCTTTTAATTCGGAATATAGCTAGCGAAGTCCAATTCAAGTCTATGTGGGTGAAAATCTGTGGCCGAATATAACCTACAGACAATAGGGCACTGAACTAAAATGTCAGCCAATTTTCGGTATGGATTTGTGTACAACGAATTAAATTACTTCAATGGAAACATTCTTTTAACGCAATACTTCATTAGCATATTCAGATACCTATCAACCATATGAGTGGAATTCTTGGGCTGAACACATTACAGGCATTACCAACTTAGCACATACATACCCTTTATGTTGATTTCTGTATCTAACCACTCGCTACAATGTTATTGACAGCTGTTTTGACTGGAAATTTGGAACATCAGTTGTCTATCCATAGTGCTAAATAATCACATACATCGATCTTTTCCCAGTGAAAGATGAAAAACAATAAATTAAATCACACATACATTATTTTTAGCGAATTTTGTCAACTTATTCACGCTCTACAATATTATCATACATGTTTTACTGTTAAAATTTACCACACATATAGTGCCTAGTAAAATGCGTCCACGATATTCAAGTTTTTGCCCCGACGCCCTACGAGACATGGCAATGGAGATTTATACACTTTCTCGAATGTTCAGGCTAGTGTTTTATGCTATAATACATAAGGGAAATATGAAAAGACACAGTACCTGGTATGCACAGACATGCAACGCCCAGGCAAATAAGTTTCAAATATTCAACAGAATATTGATTAAATAGTAAGACCATACAATTCGTACAATATCCAGTCAAATTAGTGTCAAAATATTCAACACAATGTTGAATATTGTCTGTATGTCCACATGTTGGATTTGTCAATAAAGCGTGCTTGCTTGCTTGATTGGTCGGTAGGTAGGTAGGTAGGTAGGTAGGTAGGTACGCTTAGTTTTTTAACGCACTGGCAACGTTGTGAGTTCAATTTCTGTGCTAACCCCGCCTACGGAGTGCACCCGTCAGTCTACTTTGTTAATCATCATTTCCCCGGCAAGGGATCGAACTGCCATCCTGCAATTCCGCATAGCATCACCAGCCAAGACATCTTTCCGCTGGACCGCTGCAGCAAGACAAGACAGTTGGTTTACCGAAGAAGCTTTCACATGACGGATATACTGATACATTGGCGAATTCATATGAGACTATCTTTTAGATGCACATCGTACGGTCTGTATGTTATGCCCTCACCCGTTCTCCATCGTGACAATGGCAGTAGTTGATTAATTGATTGATTAATCGATCGATCGATCGATCGATCTATTGATTGATTGATTAAATCACGTGGATTAAATAGTAAAGACATAAAATTCGTACACTTGATGGACTATTTAATGTTCCAGCTGAAGCTATTTACATCCTTCATTGCGTATTTTGATTGTGACCGGTCTTTAACTGTTAATAGTCCAACACGTTGTAAGAATTGTATGCCTTTGCTATTTAATAAACATGCTGTTAAATAGTTTGAAACTAATTTGACTGGGCGCTGTTGCTGCCATAAGCAGCAACAGCAACCAGTCAAATTATTTCAAAATATTTAACAGCTTACCTGTATAGTTTTCTGGAAATTGATAGTCAGGTATTTCAGGGATCGATCGATTCCAACACGAGCGAGGTGTGTGTGGAGCTTGGCTAGAGGTGGGCGGGGCCTAGCTGAAACTGGAAAGGTCCATCTGTGGGTAGACAGCAAGGCTGCGCGGTATGGCATATTGTCAAACCGGTTTTAACCGTATATCGGTTTTATGGGGTGGAGTGGGGCCAATGATGAGTGGGCACAATTATTGCAGGCCTTCGTAATATTTTATCGATAAACATATAGTACATGGGTTGTCGAGAACTCTTGACCCAAAATACACGCTCTGAACAACTTTTAGTTTCTTTATAAGCATCAGAAATAATGCATATTGCATTCACTTCTGATTATACCTGTACTTGTTCAAATCTAGTTTCTTACGGACTACCAATAATATGTGTTCCATTTACAGTCGATTAATTCTAATGCACGAGATTTATCGTTTGTTTAATCATCACGAGTCTAACAACAGGGTATATACCTTAACGTTTGTTAATCAGTTAAATAATGGGATATTATTTATAGACTGCTTATTGAAAACTGTCGATGTCACAGACAGCAACAGCTTTCAATCAAGTGCTATTATTTTAACATTCTGATGACAAGCTGTCATCTAGTCGTATTGTTTACATTGGTTAGACATCCCGGTAATGGTGCGTATGGCACATTACAAGGGGACGGGGTGGCGTCTTGGTTAGAGCAAACACCTTTAAGCCTATTACGGTATATAACTGACATCACTGGTCAAGGTGGTCGTTAACTTGGTTTCTTAGCTTTTCTAGACATGAGGTGGACCACTTAGCTTCGTTGTGATAACTCCCTCACTCAGAAATGCAGCACCAATAAATATGTTCATTTTGTATCTGAATTACAACAATTTAAAAATCTGAATTACAACAATTTTAAAATGTCGACTGTCTGTTTAGATTAGCGGAAGGTTTGAACAATTAGGCTTAGGTATAGATAATTATGTGTTTTTACAGAATTTTAATAATGAATTATTTACACAGCCTAAGTTCATACAGTACGCACCGGACAAGTGTCAATCATGCGTACAGGAATTAAAGAACGAAAACATTTTATACCCAATTAGATTATGTTAACACTGAAAACAAAAGACCAGTCGTTCATTTGCAATGTTATAAATAGTATCGCGTATGATTAAATATTTTGAAACTAAGTTGACTGAGATTTTGTGCTACAGACAACAGCTGTTATCTTGCAGCCGCATTAGTTTTAAAATATGGGAATGTTTAGAGACACAGTGCCATTCATCATAGGATATTTGGTGGGAATCGACAGGTTACCCGGTAACGGAAACGTTGACGTGTGCATGTTCAAATGAATCTGCGTTTTGACCATTTACTGGAAATATTTAGTCAATAAAGTCTTAATTATATTTGTCATTTCATTAGCGTTGTGCACAAACTACAGAGCTGAAGTCGAAGCACTGGTTCATGCAGCTAATGCCATCAGCAGAACAGCAGACCCTATTGCACAGATTGTCTTTTTATCTGATGCCCGCTCCGTCCTTGAAGCTATCACCAAAGGTAAGCTGCCACAACTTGAAGAAGCACTACAAACCATCAAATGCTTTCGGATAGCACTGCAGTGGATCCTCTCACACTGTGGAGTCCAAGGAAATGAGGAAGCAGATAAGATGGCAAAGGTGGGTGCAGAAGAGAATCAGACAGAAAACATGGTTACCCATACATAGATGAAGACTATCATCAAGTCACTCTATAGAACACCTCAATCAGAAGATGCCTACCATCATCTCTCGAGGCCAGAGCACGTGACCATTTTTCGTCTCAGAACGGGACACAACAGACTAAACCAACACATGTACAGGCGGTTCCACCTTACGACATCCTTGTCCTTGTGGAGAAGCAGAACAGACCACAGAGCACATTCTTCAATGTTGCAGTACGTACATTGTATCAGCTGCTGAGAGAAGAGATCTGGCCTTTGTCAACCTATTTTCTTGAAAAGCTGTATGGGCCTGTGGAAGAACTGCAGAAAACCACAGATTTCATCTTGAGAACGGCTCTCCAACGGCTCTCCAAGTGTGATACCAGCGATCGAAAAGAAGAAGAAGATAATTATATCATGGAAAATGTCAATTTGCAGACAAAGAAATATTATTTTTGAAATTTACCACTGGAATGTCTGATTTCGTTATCTAGCCAGTCATTTCAGTGGTAAATTTTCAAACATAGACTTCTTTAGGTCTGCAAAATGACAGTTCTCAAGACCATGGCAAAGGCCAACAGAGAAAGTTAGTGCTTTGGAACCATTGGATTTTTAGACTTAGACAAGTAAAACAGAGAGACCGCCCATATTCTGATCAGAAGTTCAAAAGAACAATGATGGAAGTTGAAAGCTTGAACACATACAATTATAAAGTATACTGTAAGGATTAAACAGTGTCCCCCACCCACTCTCACCTCACCCCCACGCGATGGTTGCTGTTTTGAAAGGATGGAAGTGTGGAGACATGAATAAACAAACAGAGAACAAGGTCATGACTAACAGGCATGAAAAATCGATGAGAGTTGGATAGCCATCCCATCTAAAAAATAATCTGATCGGGCCATTTTACCTGACACTGTTTCATCCATAAATTCTGCCATTCATTTTTTTGCTTACAGGGAGCAGTCTGAATGTTAAAAACATGTTCTAATTCAGAAAAACCATAAGGGGACCGATTGCTGGATAAGGCAGACAATTTTCCATTACACCAAGTGAACAAATCTAGTCTATTGGCGAAAATTGTACGTTCAGCTAACTCCACTCACGTTAATATGAATAACGTTCTGTAGCTTCTTTACAAGTCATCATACACTTACGCCAGAAATATCACATTTGAGGAATATATCTAGTATACCAACAAAGAACGAACAAATAGATTATGTAGGCAATGCATAATATATATGGCGAAGACGTGCCTAAAATATCACAAAGTCAGTGGCAAGTCACTTAGTAGTGTAACCATGTCAAAATCAAAAACGGTAGTAATAATGAAAAGCCTTATTAACGAGGCAATTATTGATAGTTATTCTCATCACATTGACACACGCCTAATGACTCAGTGAATGAGTATAGAACAGCGATGAAATAAAGATTTGCTTTGTACGACATGACTAATCAACATTAACCCTTTCACGACGAAGCCGGCCAAGACCGGCCTCTGCAGGGGTCTTGAGGAATGTCCATATGCAGGCCAAGAGAAGGCTTTTTTGAAAATTTACCATAGGAATGACCGGCTCGATAACCGAGCCAGTCATTCCAGTGGTAGATTTTCAAAAATAGTCTTCTCTTGGCCTGCAAATGGACATTCAATAAGTAAATATTTGAATTTCTTGAATCAATTTAGTCA
This sequence comes from Chaetoderma sp. LZ-2023a, assembly GCA_034401795.1. Classification (NCBI taxonomy): domain Eukaryota; kingdom Metazoa; phylum Mollusca; class Caudofoveata; order Chaetodermatida; family Chaetodermatidae; genus Chaetoderma; species Chaetoderma sp. LZ-2023a. Next base: position 81,787,264 of record CM067369.1, on the reverse strand, counting down.
TTAAAGGGTTAATCAAGATAACTGTGAATACACTGTTCTTGATGGTAGAGTATTGTCCCATATACCAGTGACGTGTTGGCAAGGGACGAGGTGACGAGCACTCATCATGGGGCCCCTGGGCAGGTGGGCCCCCACCCAACAAGTAAAAAAACTTTCTTCACATACCACTTCCTGGACATGTCCATCATTCTAGTCCGTAAATCTTCATATCCGTTTGGTTTAGCTATTTGCTAAGCTGCTAACATTTTAAATTTCTGAAAGTATCATTATACTATCATAAGTTTTATTTCATTAATCCATTTAGAAATGAATCAATATTTATCCTAATATAAGGTGAGTATCCAATTGGTCACAAGATGGTGACTCAAAGGGTCAGGGCCGAAATTAGGACTGAGGCGGGGCCTGTGCAAAGTTTCTTAGAGAGGTCTGAGGGGGTTGGCCTCTACAAAGATTCCTATGCTTCCAAACGTTAGAGAACACCTACAAAACGTCAGAATGGGTACACGAAAAAAGCTGGAGGGAGAGAATGGTGATATAACAAATTTTGCTTTAATGTGATGCCCCCCCCCCCCCCTTCACACCCTCGTCACACAATTTTAAAGCCAGTACGTCCCTGCCATATACTGCCTTGGTCTCTAAGTCATTATGGAGGCCATCTAAAGCAGCGCAATGGAATAGCTATAATTATATTTGATTGATATAGAACGTCCAACACTAAAGACGTGAAGCATCAAAGACAATCAAAGCAATCCTCAGTTATAGACATGTTTAAAGTGAATTTATTATATCCACAAAATTCATATACGGCTTGCCCATTGTCACATTCCTTTACTGAACGTGTAGAACAGGATTTAACCGCTGACACTTAATTACCATTATTACGCCATAACATCAGATTAACGCATTTTGACACTATTTCTCATTCTATTTTCTTCCCGCACTCCGGTAACCTGAATGGCGGATTCGTCAAATTGTGGTACAGATAAGATGCATGAAACAATAAGACATGACACGACACCCACTAGCCGTAGTAACATTTGTGAACCATTCGGCCACCCTCAAGGCCAGTTTAGGAGGCCATGCATTGCATAGGAAGCCATTGTACTGTTAGTTCCTCGAGGGTGGGTGGGTGGGTGGGTGGATGGGTGGGTTGGTGGGTGGGTGGGTGGGTGGGTGGGTGGGTGGGTGGGTGGGTGGGTGGGTGGGTGGGTGAGTGAGTGAGTGAGTGAGTGAGTGAGTGAGTGAGTGAGTGAGTGAGTGAGTGAGTGAGTGAGTGAGTGAGTGAGTGAGTGAGTGAGTGAGTGAGTGAGTGAGTGAGTGAGTGAGTGAGTGAGTGCGTGCGTGCGTGAGAGAGAGAGAGAGTGAGTGAGTGAGTGAGTGAGTGAGTGAGTGAGTGAGTGAGTGAGGGAGGGAAGGAGGGAGGGAGGGAGGGAGGGAGTCGGTGCGTGGGTGGATGGTCGGGCGGGTGAGTGGGCAGGCAGGCGGCCGGGCGGGTGGGTGGACATGGGAACAGGCTGGCGGGTAAGCAGGCGGACATGCAGGCGAGCGAGTGAGCGGTGATGAGCTATTGGATGGTGACGAAGAGTAACGACACTGCCGGGTCCTTGCGTTTCTCCTTCATGTATATACAAGACACTCACCGAAAGTGTGAAATGTGACTGGTCATTGAGACCCATAACTGAGGATGACCGACGCTGCCAAACGAACAACACACTTTTGCTGAGTGAGTAAAAAGATCAGCCACTAGCCCTGTTATGATGGAAGGGCAGAACCTCGAGGCATTGACCTGCTGTCATAAAAACCTAAAAGCACGAAAGCATTAGCTCCATGGCCTGTAAGGCACAATAGGCAAACCCACGGATATAGGAACATTGGAGATTCATTCACCATAGCGGTTTCCTGAAATATATTAGGAACGCTAATAGCCAACAAGGCATGGGCATTGAGCCCACTTTGGTGAAAAGATAAAACTTGATAATGTGCTATTCCAGTCGAATTTGCTTACTCATTGGTACTTGACTCTTGATCGCCCGGACCAGCATAAAAAGCGCAACGGACCAGACACACTGATACAGCGAAACGTGTGTATGCATGGTAATCTATGTTATGATCCTCGACGACCTACTGTGTTTGTGGTGTGGCAAACCATCGAGTTTTGCATGGCGTGTGTGATCATCAGTGCCAGTGTCTTAATGTACAATAGAAAATCACAGAGGATTCGATCACCTCAGTGATATACGCTTTAAATGATCTTAGTAGCGCATAGGTTAGAATAGCCCCGTGGCTCCCGGCAGTGTAAGTTAGGATCGGCTGAATTGACCACAGTAGGGACCCCTGAAGAGGAGGTTGAGTTGATTAGGATGAAGCGGCAAATTAGGATAGCTTGTACAATAGGACATATTAGAAAGAAAAGGTGGAAATAGTTCAGTATATTATCGCCACTGCATAGGGTAGCCTAGTCGGGTAGAAACCTCCGGCAGGATGGAGTAAGTGGGTCTATGCAGACAATAACTTCACAATAATTGAAAGTAAAAAATTACGAGATGCGTGCAGAGCGAAGTGGGCAAATAGCTGTTGCAAATCTGGACGCGTAGCTATCGTAACCAAATAGAAGATGAAGACAATGAATGTTAGTGTATGACTTACACTATGGGTACTGTCTAGTGAAGAATAACCCGTAGATCTTAATTTCACTTAGCATCCACGGGCCTATGTATAGAGGCCCTGAGGTATAGCCATTCCGCCCGTAAGTCCCGCTGATCTGCCGTGATTCGCATCTGGAGTGGTGAGTGCAGAACGTGTAACACTGCATGTGGGCCGCCACGAGAGTGGTGACCATGACTGCAATGATAACATTAGGATCTGCATTAAGCAGAATGCAAGTGACACAGTCATAGGGATAAGTCACCAAAATTTGGTCAATCGTGTGCTTTGCTCAGTGAGCAAGCACAATGAACCGCAGCCATAACAGGCGAACGCACTTCTTATCATAATGGAGGCCGTGACTATGCCAATATCTACTAGTATGATGTTACATTCTTACAGCCCCAATCATCGACTCCCTTGCAACGACGGCGAGGATGCTGCTGCTGCTGCTGCTGCCGCCGCCGCCGCTGCTGCTGCTGCTGCTGCTGATGATGATGATGATGATGATGATGAGGAGGAGAAGGAGGAGGAGGAGGAGGATTGGGAGGAGGAGGATGGGGAAGAGGAGGAGGAGGCGGAGGAACAGGAGGAGGATGAGGAGGAGGGGGAGGATGAGGAGGAGGTGGTGGAGGAGAAGGAGGAGAAGGACTATGAGATGTGGATGAGGTGGAGGAGGAGGAACAGGTAGGTCCTTGACCACCTGAAAGCAGCGAAGAGTATGTCTACCAAATGCCATCTCAGAAATAATGATGACCAAATGCATCATCATCATCATCATCATCATCACGACCATCGTCATCATCATTATCATCATCACCACCACCACCACCAACACCACCACCATCATCATCATCATCATCATCATCATCATTATCATCATCATCAAAGCTGTGTGCCAAAATATAGACCACCCTGGTTGTAATACTTCGTGCAACCTCGACGATCACAAAGGTTTGTCAGCATACGAACTGGTAAAGAAACATTCATGGGTAGTTCAGGAGTTCACAAGGCTCACTGTACCCCACCCCACCCCACCCCCACCCCCACCCCACCCCACCCCCACCACACACACCCACCCCACCACAATATGGAGGGATTCATTTCTAGCTATACCACACCCAATACCAGATATGCTGCTTCTGTTTTTTCTGCGATGATTGGATGACCTGTTGTTCGGGTCCCTGCTGGAATCGATTGATATACTTTGAACCATGAATTCCCAGAATCCCAATTTCAAGTCAATTGTGCAGGGTGGTTATTGAACATTTTGAAACTAATTTGATTGAGAGTTGTGACAGGAACAGTTTCCAGTCAATTTATTTTCAACGATATCAGAATATGTATTAAATTATCCATCAAATAATATAATTCGTATGCTCCATGACGGACTTCGGATTTTCGGACAGAGTCTGCCTCATTATAAGTGTTGCGTCAGCTAACATGCGACACGTTTGATTGATACCTGAGTGGCTGACCGGATCGCTCCATTTTGTGTCAAATATGTTCATCACGTTATTGTCGCGAACATAGGAACAACTGCATCATATCCCTTGCCATGAAATTGCAGTCATCACTTCCGGTTCGTTCTTTTGACACAGGAGGCAGCCATAGTGATAGTATTATCAAATCATAAACGTGGTCTACCATCTGAAGGAAGACGAAACTAACTGGTGGTTACATCTAAAACACAAACAGTGGGTCAGTCGCTCCTTCCATAACATAGATGCTTATTAGACAACAGAAGCCTCCATGATAATTCTATATCCATTTTACGGGTACTCTTCCGGTAGAGGAAAGTGATTCTCGGCGTTATTTCGGTTGATTCTCGGTTTTGTTACGGGTGATTGTCAAATAGAAATATGTATCAAAATGCTGTCAATATTTTGCAGTTTTCTTGAAGAAACTGCAGTTTATTTTATCAACGTGTAACTCGCTTTTACATCTTCCAACCTGCTTATAGCCACTGTCCTCATTTTGCAAAGTCAAGTAAAACAACTTTTCATGATACGAGTGATTCTCGAATATTTCTGACCGTACATTGATATCAGGACAATGGAAGCGATACTGCCCCGGAAGTGTCCATTCATCGGGAACTTGTTGTCCTGTATTACACATAATGCATAGCTTCTAACCATAGGGTGCAGGTTCCTATCTTCCTAGTAAGGAAGGCAGATCTTTAACAAAATTTGCTGCAGCAATAGCTTCACAGCTCTCGCAAATCTGTACCTTTTTCTAATAGTGGGATTCATTTTTAGCTCTTTCACGCCCATTTCAAATCAAACTCCGCCCACTGTGTGTGGTCTTTGAATCGATTTGAAACTTTAAAACCTGAAGTCGCAGAATATAAATTCTGAGGCAGATATACAGTTAGGCCCAAGCTGTTGAATATTTTGAAATTAATTTGACCATGGCTGTGTGTCCTATGCCAGCAACAGCTCCCGTTCACAGTGGTTTCAAAATATTCAACGAAGTGTTTATTGCATTGTAAAGTAATCAAAGACATGGGGGAACGCGTGGAATGTAGCTCGCGGCGGTACGCGCTGGTCCGCTATATTGCTCCATTCCATTGCACCACATGTACAGAATGCGCGGGAGGGCTGGTTAGCTACGGGTCTCAGGGTTATGGATCCAGTTTCACGACTCTCCAGAAGATACAAAGACTGGCTTCTGGAGCTGGTGGAACGAGCGCGTTACAGTGGGACCATGCGACCATTGCCGCCGAGATTGAACCTCACGGTCTCGTCCCAACTGTGCGTGTCACCGGTATGTCGGTCCATTAACCAATTTAAAAGTCTGTGCATGATGATAACAATGAAAAGTAAAAACTATACAAGCAATGGTACTCGTTTGCTAGTAAATGAGCAAAAATAATACAGTACATAGAGCCAATCTGCTGTTCTTTCTACGTGGGCTCGCTGAAGGTACCACACAGATTCATAAATCCGCAGAGGTATCCCCGCAAGGGAGCATCGCAACGAGGCTCCTTGAATAGGTTAATATAAACCAATATACCCCCAACAAAATATTATTGCTGTGAGAGGAAAGTGCCTCGCGCAGGCCTCCATTACAGGAAAATGCCTTCAACGCTGAAGCGGAGGAAAAGAGCTAGCAAAAAGGGCCACTCTTTTGTTCAAACAAAAAGCTAAGTGTGGTGGTTCAATCCTAGTGAAACTATAATTAATGTGATTCGTGCTGGTTTACGTGAAGGCGGTATGGATGATTTCCGAAGAATTCATATGTCACCGTCTTATGTAGGGCCAAAGATACTACATTGGTAGTTGCCACTTTATTTATGCGAGCCTTCCGCTAAATTCTAACCTAGAAATTTGGTTATTAGATACGTTTCCAAGCTTTGGCTGCAAGTGGCAGGGATTCCTACCTATCTTTAGAGACATATCTCTAACAGGCGAAGATGCCCAGCTCCCGAAGGTCGCCCCACATAGCAACTTCCTCAGAAAGACAGCGTGCATACATGTTATGGAGCAATAGCTTTCGAATCAAATGACGATCCGGTCACCATCGTCCCACAACCATGTATAACATCACTAGGACGGGTTACAATTCACAAAAGCAATTTTAGAAAGCGCAATAGTATTCATGGTGGGGAGTAAGAAACAGATATCCATCGCCAGTGACTTTCCTGAGAAGGCGTGGTGGGTTCTAAGACCTCGCCCAGTCACTACAGCGAGTTGGATGGGTAACTAACATTTTACCTGTCATTGGTTGGGTTTTTTTAGGCGGGGTATCTAAACTAACGGGGATCCAAAGATACAGGGGGAGTGTATGTAAAATCGGCATTTTACTTATCACCACTCGGAAACCCCAATAGTTTTGCAGAGGTGGATCCTACCAGCGAGTCGAGGGAGTCCAGACAATTATTACGCATTGCGGCTGGAGGAGCATAGACAGAGACAATTACTCGATATTAAATAGGAGGCCCTAAGGTAATTGGGCATTTTTATACAATCTAGCCGGTGCACAGAGTTACATATCTACTACAGCCGGAAAAGAAGCGTGCACATGTGTCTCTTACGGAGAGATTGTCCCTAACTACTTTAAACCTATCCTATCGAGCTAGAATAGCCAGGTTTAGTCGGCCACATGTCAGGTTCGAGCAATATGAGCATGAACAGTGACCTCAGTGTAAAATTGATGCTGGGGATATATAGTCGTGCAGTTATAATGTTGCTGTATAGTATCTAACAGTATATCAGGTCATAGGACCTTATGGTGCTTGTTAGTTGTAAGCACACGGAAATTAAGATAATATGTACAGTATGAAACAAAAAATATAAAAACGCAGTCTTAGGTCTGGAATGGTACCTATTAGTCATCAGTACCTATTGCGGAAATAATGAATAATATAATACTACAATAGTATAGCTACTTGAGTACCTATTGCTCATCGGTACGGAAACAGTTCGTAGATCATGGGTGTTGATGCACTACAGATGGGTAGCACAAGGTGGCACGATTCCGAAGTTGCTTAGGAAGATTTCCGCAGGCTGACTGTTGATGAGGCTCACTCTCAAGACGATGAAGAAGAATGTCTGTAGAAGGATGTCCATTAGCTAGTCATTATAACTGATCCATAAATTTTCACAGTGTGTTATAAAGTTTCCGTCCGATGATGGTAGTTTGAAAGTTGCCCATTAACAAGGAGGGCTATAGTCATAACTAAATATGCATGTACATTAAACTGAGTACATGGCGCGGGATACGTCGCATAGCTCTTGCGACCCACCAAGCAGAGTCCCACCAGACTGTGGTCTAAAAGTTAATTAACACACGTGACATGCTGCGCAGAAGTTTGAAACCACTTTCAGCATGGTCCAGAAGATTCGGCGAGTTATCCACCAAGAATCACCTCGGCTCTAGATCCTGTAGAATTTACATCGGGCCCGCAAGGCCCATCCGCAGAGCAGCTCCTCTGTGTGTTGTTTTGGAGAGGGAGTTCATATATTATTTTATTTTTCCCCCGGATAGCCGTCCGGGAGCCTCCAAAATTCGTGATTGCGCATGTCCAAGACTGCTCACTGGCGCAGGAGAGATCTCAATTCCGAATGGCACTGCTGTGGTTTAGGTACCACAGTCAGTTAGCCGTTCTCCCACGTCTAGCACTGCGCTGGTCCAGCAGTCTTGCTGACTGTGTCGGCTTCCACGCCGAAGTGCTCCCGATTCTCTATTTCTGGCTCCTTTTATACTACTCGTGACATTAGAGACAGGACGCTCCATCCAATCAGCAGGCGAGCAGTAGCCAATCAGTATGCAGCTAGAAGTGGTGACGAGGCTATCACGTGAACAGCGCATTCCCCATTCATTTAATACATACATGCGATTACGACGTCAAAGCAATATTTTGAAGATAATTTAAGTGGGCCTTTTAACAATAACTCGGACATTTCTGGTCCGATTTTTAAAAGGTAAAAGGTTCTGAAATCCTCGTTTCATTCCAGTCCTGATCGGTACCAAGAACGACGAGAATATAGTGATTTAAAGAAATCATAAGTACCAACTAGGTACACTATAAGCATACACTCTCTCCAAATGCTGACACGTGTTGCCAGGGAAGCTCTGGCATGCACGCATGCGCGCTATGCATTCTTATGGACTTAGCCGTGTTAACGAAACATCTCTCATAGGGCGCTATACACGCGTACTATCCTACCCAGGTGGTGGGGGCATGCTTGGAACGTACACTGAGTGATCGTCCGATACCCAGCCTAGCTGGGATGGTCTGTACCCATCCGCTCGATCCGTGCTGCAGGAATCCATCCATTATCACATTCCACGGGGTTGACACATTTCATTAAAAGTGTCTTTTTCTTTGTCAATTTGCTAAATATATTGCACATATAAAAGTGATTTTTTTAAATAGTTCACTAATATGTGTAAAACGTTTGGCCCAATGTTAAGTCAATGAAGGAGGAAGAAGGATGTTGGGCCAACCCATGCTGTGAATGCTGGGTCAACGTTTGGTGGATGAGTTGGCCCAACATGTTGGGTCAATGTTAGACCAATGAGTGAAATGATGTTGTAACCAACCTTGACAGCCAATGTTGGGCCAATATTGCGACATAGGTTTGTCCAGCGTAGACCTGTTATCTGGCCAATTTAGTGCTCCAGGCGTGATTGCCACAGCTTCGTCCATGCAACGTGGACGGCCCACGGCACTGCCACCAGTCCGCCACCCACTAGACCTTTGTCCAACGAAGACGACGATGTCGAGGCTTCCACCCTGAACGCCCTCTTCCACCAGATCAGGTTCAGGTGTCTCAGTATCTCGTAGGGCGGGTGCGGGACGTGGTCGGCTAAAAACATATGCCAGTTGCGTAGTGAGATTGTGGTTGGGTAGGGAAGTAGAATCTTCCCCCGTCTTCTGATCTTTCAGAGAGGATTTCCATCATGTCTAATGTACACAAAGGCAACCGTATTTATTGAAGAAAGGATGATTACAGAGTCCTTTGAAAGTTCAAACTTGTTGCAGTCCAATATTAAATAATAAAATATGAATAATGAAAATCATGTGTATAAAATAAAACTTGGCACTTGGTATTCTTTGCCAGGTTTATGAATAGCTAACTAACCTGGTATAAATATGCAAGTTATACGACTCATCCTAGTATAGCTGCTCTGCGCGGATGATGGTCCGAAAAGGCCCAGCGTAAGTTTATTGATTGGAGAAATAATTTGTAATTTTGAATACCTAAAGGCTGTAGAAGAAATCCATTGGATTCAAAATTCTTGCCATGGATGAAATAATAAATAAATAACGGTGTAAACATCTCAAGGTATTTTCAGAGGTTCAATCCTTCTGAAACTTTCACGACTTGTTATTTAAACTGAGACTAAGGCTGAGGGTACTGCTGATGAGTGTGAATACACAGACTAATATCTCGGAGGACAATCAAGATGCAAAAGGTTACCATTGTTGAATGGCATAATAACACTATTCATGATTGACAGAATTACACATGCCAGGCTAGACATGCCTATTATGATGTAATAATATATGCTTGCACAAATAAATTTCCATTCCACTCCACTCGAGTGACTAAATTACTAGCTTAAACATCCAAATGACAAGGAAATCAATGTTGCATTAATTTTTCCAAAATACCTAATTATAAGCTTAACTTCTTCGATTTAACACTCAAAACATTGAAATCCAGTTCCCAACTCTTCGATTGATAGGAGATTCATTTTAGGGATTCACCAAACAGCTTTTCTGGTGTGCGTCGGATAGAGATCCAGTCCAGGTAGACTGATTCTGGACAAGTCCCAGTGACTTATAATGGAAGCGGAGAAATCCAGCTCGAATAATCTATACAGTTTGGATAATAACGAGATACCCCAGAAGCGGATCCTGGGAAAGGTAACTAGTGAGCTATTATAATGCATAACAATCTCTTTTTGATACAGAAATCTTAATATAAGTCACGGTTGCCAATCTCAGAAACAACCATTAACTAATACAACTCCTTACGTTAGCTTAACATATATTGTACTTGCTTCAAATACTGTGGCGTAACTAATTTGTCACTCCAATGGAGTATGGACTGAATATATGTTTGTGATCTAACGGGCTTCCGTAAATGATAAAAAAAACATCCTTTGATATTTTCATCAATGCCTCGTCGGTCTATACTGTTCAGATGTCGCTACCAGTGACTGCCAGTTGGCATGTCTAACAATCGTCACCTTGGGGGCTTAGTATTTGAACTGTATGGGACTCTGGCCAGACCAACTTTACAACTCCTCTGCGAGGGCAGGAGAAAGAAACGTGGTGTCACAATCAGTCGATGGCCATCGATAATTATACGTAGAATAGAAAGCTCCACGTATCTACGAAGAGAAGTGAAAAGTATGTTCTAATCTCAGGTGATCAGACTTAACATAAATAATTGTAGCAATCATCAGTAATCAATGGAGTAATCATGGAGGTATCATGTCATGACACCCATAACCTAAACATGAAATTGTGATGTTGCCTAATTAAACCTTCTGAATACGAGCAGGGAATTACTAGAATTCATTGTGCTAAAATACTGATCCACGGCCAGTATGTAATTCCCCAAATTATATGGTGTTACTAATTATGTGTTTAAGTTTAAAAGCTTACGGTTGGTGTGATATAATGATCCTAGTAGATTTTAATTATAAATATGCCACTAAAGCCCTGTTCCTATAATAGCAGCGCACTGAATCATAATCGAGACCAGTTGAATAACGTTGATGAGCACAGTTTCGGGACAACTGCGAACCCTAGCCAAATGTTTAACTTCTTTTCAACAGCGATGATGCGAAGTGGATCCAAAAGTGTAACTTACAGGTCAAACACTGTCGTGTGACATCCAACATCCTCTAAACAGGCAAAGGTATGCGCAATATGATCAAATAGAGGTCCCAATGATGATAATTTCGGTGGCGCGATAATGCCCACGCAGGGGGTAAGTAAAGGTGGAAATCGTATCTCGAGAGGCTGCAGATCTTCAATCTCAAATGACGATGGCCCACCTGTTCCTCACAAATGTGCATATGGGTTATTGAAACAACTCATTTTATACTCAGACTCAGAAAATGGAAGCTCCAATCAGCCGGTATGGAATGGTGCAGGAAGTCGGCCACGAGACTATTGTCTACGCGCCAAGAGCTTTTTCCTTTAAATAACATCCCAAGTATGATGGCTGGATAATTTCAATCCCTGATAACTCAATAAATACTGAGCCGATTCTGAAGCAGTCTTAAGATTGGTGATACCCAACACATTCTACCTCGGAAAAGTGTAATCAGGTCTCCTGACAATGCTGTTTCACGGAAAGGTCAATTAAATTAATAAAGCCCTATTAGTGAGGGATTAAAGTTGCCATATAGGTCAGCCACGTACAGTTATACGCCATGTGTGTGAAAAGATGGCATGACATTCGTGGGAACTAGACTCAGCCACCATGCTTTGAGAAATTACATGTGAACTAATATCCCTCGGTGGATCCAGTCTCTGCCCGCGGGTCCGTGGGAGAGCTGGCTACTCAAAATGTGTATTACCATAACTACTTAACTTGTCTGTGGGTCTCTCTCTTTCTCTCTCTCAAAAAATGTGTATTCGCTAATATAGTATAGTTTTTGGTTTCATGCTTGGATATTTTTCGTTTAATACATTTGCCGTTTTTAATATTATGTGGGGAACGTGCTCCATTAAGTTGACAGAACTTGAGTCCAATCTCATAGTATTATCTGTACAATAAAATATGTTCAGAGCAAAGCTACATGCACCCCCACCGACAGTTCGTGATAAAACTATGCACGATATACCGATATCATATCGAATACCGGTATCATAGCTATACCAGTCATTGATACTCAAACTATATTTTACCTGTAATTAGCAACCACACTTAACATTTTCTTATTTATCCGGACCTGTCAAATTGTTGTTTTAAGGCTAGAGAAATTAATAAATTAACGATTACAGCTACGAAAATTGTCTTTTTATAAGAATGCACTTCTCACAAATAATAGAATAAAACTTATTTTAATTAACCTCATATGACAGGGAATGACTACACATGTCTAAAATATATCTTTTCTTGCGCTAATATTTTATAATTTCGGCCCGTTGTTTGCTAGTAAATCGGTTTAAAATGAATATTGTGCGTCATAATATTTTATCTCGATTACTACAGCCTGGTTAGTTAGAGTTTCTCGGAATTGTACAGCTTTGTAGTGACCGCCCAACGACCAAGTAAAGCGTAACCGACAATATGAGAAAAACTTCTCAACCCCTGCAAGCTCTATTCCCTTGTTATGTTGGCGGGTTGCTGGATATCGATCGATATAAGCTACTCTAACGGGAGCGAACGTAGGCCTACGCCTTCTCAGCACATGGTGGTCTATTTATTAAATGTTATAATGGCTAAGTTGTACACATGCGTGGAGATTTCCACGATTCCTATTGGCTTCGTTCCGTGCAAATTCGTCCTATAAAGCACAGGTTTTCGTGAAAAGTTTATTTAGTATTCTGACGTATATTTATACAAGTATAGTCAGGAAAATTCGTAAAACATAGGTTTACAACTTTGCATCCATATTAAACCTTTTTTTCTCACATCTTGAGATTTTCCAGTCGAATCATAACAGATTTAGCTCTTCGCAAAGTCTCATTGTGCGAGATGGGGACCCTTTTGGCGCTCTCTACGCAGGTGATCTCTGCACAGGTCACGAAAATAGCCGTACCTATAAGTTTGTGGCAAATTCGAATCGTTGGTAGGGCCGATTTCTGGGGTGATTTAAACCATTTTGGGATATGATTTAACTGAAGACAGTTATAATTTAGCGCCTTATATCGGGATTCGTGCCATTTCTTGCTTTTAATGTGGAAATTTGTAACGTTCAGCGACTATTTTAAGAGTGTTGATATACGTTGAATATGGAATCATACTACCCAAGCCTCACTCTATTTTGCTCATCGCAATAATACTTATATTAAAGGTATACCAGTATGAAAGTCGATATCGATAAGTTTCAAATGAATAATAACTCTGAAGGACACTTTATCGGGACTGACAAGGGAAATGCTGAGGTGATTCTTGGAGGATAGCCACACTCCGACGATGCCGTTACATAGAGATAGGTGGGTTATAGGCCAGTAATATTAGACATAAAATCTGCCAAGTAGGGAAAAAATAATACAACACTGATTTTTTGCATATAGATTAGTAATATCATTACGGACAATATATCAAACGTCCCAAAGTGTTGGGGCTGTGCATTTGTGCATTTTGTGTTATACAGCTTTTCTTTACTTTTCAACATAAAAAAGTCAAGTCACCACCTTGATGCAAACCGTAATTAGCCAGTGAAAAGTCGTCAATTATCTATTTTTTGCTCTGGGTTAGCATACTACATATCTTGGTGAAGTTAGAAGAAGCATTTTGCTGGTCTAATATCCTAATACCCCAAACTGCTCTAGGTGTACGATGATTATAATTTTATCATGAACTTGTAGTAATTTTACTTCCAGGTGATTGGAAACTTAACCTTACACCCCACCCCCACCACAACCCACCCCCCCCCCCCACCCCCTAAATTTCCACGCCCCACTTTGTGGCCAGTGAAGAATGTCGTGATGGGAACTTGGAAAGGTTTGAATCATCGGTCAGCCTGAAAGTTCATGCGGACTACAGAAAGGCCTACGCTCATCCGGGTAATATTCAGAAGCAGAAATGTTTGAGGGAAAATTTAAGTGATCCCAAAGAAAGCGATACGAAACTGAGGGCAGAGAAGGATTTATTCAATTTCAAGACACAATGTCTGTTTTGTGGCGAGAATATTCCACGTGATAGCAAAACAAGCACTGAGCGAAACAAGACAGTTCACGAAGTTGAGATTCGGTCTCCTTGACAGCATCCAAACTCGAATTAGTGACTATAAATATTTGAGGTGAGAACAAGTGCCAACCCGAATTGAACATGCTTACAATTTTGTAGCTGCCGAAGCTCGATATCATAATTCCTGCCAGACAAAGTTTTTTTCTGACTAAAGACAGTTTTTCTAGTCATGGAACACCCACGGACGATGACACCTCTTTTGCTTTTGAGAATTTGTGTGAATATATGGAAGAAAAAGAGGAGTGTCAGTACTCCCTAGACGAACACCTTGCACGAATGCAGGAATCAATGGACAACCAGTGTACAAGGGCTGTTATACAGTCACCTTCAAGGATTCTTCTATGAGAAAACTTCAAGATGCATGGTATGCTAGCGATGATTCAGATCCAGAAGCAGAACGAATGCGCATAGTCCACAAAGCTGCAGTAATAATTCGAGAGGACATGAGAACAAAAGTATACGACTGTGATGCATATCCTCTCTCCTCTTCTGTTGTGGACAGTTCTGAACTGATTCATTTCTACTAACCATCATAGGGTCATGTCGTTCGCGGTCGTCCTTCATCTTCCCGGTGTTATTGTCGATAGCTGTCTACATACACTGCAATTATGCATTAAAAGAACTCGTTGACATACTGCATTTTCTGATGTTCTGCTCAAGCTACAGGGAGGTGCAACAATACATCAACTCAATTATGCAACTTGAAGACTCTGGATACCAAATTGATCGATTTGTATAAAATGAGTTTGATAACGCTGATAGCAATGTTAGCACTCTTGACGGACACAACACATTTCACTTAATGGGAGGGATTGCTAGTGTTGCACCAAAATGTGCCTTGATGGAGAATATCATATTGCGAGCAAAGGAAACTGCAAATAAATGGATTGTTTGGGTTCATTCCAATTGCTCAGTATCAACCATCATGTTCCAAACAAGGGTTTGATTCAGGTAAAATCAGAGAGTTCTCTGTGTTGTGTAGCTCTTTGCCTAAGGTGAGTCCCTCAGCTTTGGAATCACTTTATATAGTCGGTACTATCATGGATATTTCTATGCCATCGTGGGCTGGTTTCATGCAGATTACTCATCAAAATAAATCATGCGATCAGAGCCGTACTGAAATTCTACCATTCATAAACTTGAATCCCTCTGGCATGAGCACAATGTATACAGCTGTTTGGTGTGTCCAGTCAGAGTTTGAAAAGCATAATCTCAACATGTCTCCAGTCAGCTTCGATCAGCCTCTGTACATAAAGGCAGTGGAGATAGTGGAATCATCGGACGATCTATCAAAGTTGTTTGTCTGCCTTGGTGGCTTTCACTTACATATGTCCTTTAATATATTATGGAGTCGATTGGATCACCCATGGCTAGAAGCGTATCAAAGGCTATTGGAATCGCTATATGCGCCAGGGACGTTCGTCCACATGTTAACAGGCCATGCATATGCTCTTAGAGCTCACTTACTGACACAAACTGCCTTGGCCAAGCTAATCTTTAATGAAGAAAATCTCGATGAATGCATTACATCCGAGATCGAGTATTTAATTTCCTCTCTGTTGGATGGAACAGATCTCCCAACAGGTACAACCAATCCTTCTGTCATGAAACCAGAGCAAGTCTTCAAGAAGTTGTCTGATCAAGCTAAAAATAGAAGCCACATGGGTAAACTTTGGATGCAATATTTTCAGCAGATCAAAGGCATCAAAGACCGCATAAGATCCAAGAGGACCGGCAACTGGGATCTCCATCTTACAAGTGTCAATTCTTTATTAGTCTATTTCTTAGTATAGTTCCTAATACAATAATTACTTAAATATTTATAATGTATAATATTGTAAAATATTGTTATTTACTTTAAATTGTTTGTTTGAATATTAAATATTAAATGTAACCTACCCTAACAGAGCAAAAATGTCACCATAAGCTTGTCACAAAGTATATCTCATTGAAAAAAACAACAAAAGGCTATCTCACAATTCTTGGATTTTCTAAAACCACACAAACCCATGCCAGAAAATCAGGGGACATAGCTGCTCCTATTATCGATGCAGGTACTCCGACCGTAGGGCCACAATCTAATCAAACACCGCAGCTCACTGACAGATACATCAATAATGTACTGTAGCTCGCGGGGGTACGTGCTGGTCCATAATGTTGCTCCATTCCATTGCACCACATGTACAGGATGCACGGGAGGGCTGGTTAGCTACGGTCGCGGGGTTACGGATCCTGTATTGCATCTCTCTGGAAGGTAAAAAGACTGACTTCTAGAGCCGGTGGAACGTTCACATTCCAGTGTAGCCGTGTGACCATTGACGCCGAGATTGAAACTCACGGTCTTGTCCCAACTGTTCGTGTCACCGGTATGGTGGTCCATTACCTAATTTGGAAGTCTGGACCTGCTGATATAATTAAAAGTAATAATTATAACTATGGAAATGATACTACTCGTTTGACAGTAAATGAGCAAAATAGCACAGTACATAGAGCTACGACGTGTTCTTTCTACGTGGTCTCGCCGAAGGTACCACACAGATTCGTAAATCTGCAAAGGTATCCCCGCAAGGGATCATCACAACGACGCTACTTGAATAGTTTAATATAAACCAATTATACCCCTAACACACACAAAACATTATCGTTGCGAGAGGAAAGTGCCTCACGCAGGCATCCGTCACAGGGAATGCGTTCAATGCCGAAGCGGAGGAAAGGAGCTGGCAATAAGGGCCACGCTTTTGTTCAAACCAAAAAGCTAGGTGCTGGTCAATCCTAGTGAAGCCATAATTAATGTGATGCACACTGGTTTACATGCAGGCGGGACGAATGATTTCCGAAGAATCCATACATCACCGTCTTATGTAGGTCCAAAGATAGTGCATTGGTGGTTGCCATTTTATTTATGTGGAGCTTCCGCTAAATTCTAACCTACCAGTTGGTTATTAGATACATTTACAAGCTTTGGCCGCAAGTGGCAGGGATTCCTACCTATCTTTAGAAACATATCTCTAACTGGTGAAGATGCCCAGCTTCCGGAAGGTCACCCCGCATAGCATCTTCCTCAGAAAGACAGCGTGCATACATGCTATGGAGCAATAGCTGCCGAAACATATGATCATGTCGATAGTCACTTACAGGACTTGCGGTATGATCAGCGAACGAAAAGAAGAAGAAGAAGAAGATATGACGATCCAGTCACCATCGTTCCGCAACCACATATAACATCACTAAGACGAGTTACAGTTCACAAAAGCAATTTAGAAAGCGCAATAGTATTTAAGGTGGGAAGTAAGAGACAGATATCCATCGCTAGTGACCTTCCCGTGAGGGCGTGGTGGGTTCTAAGACCTCACCCAGACACTACAACGAGTTGGATGGAGATATGCGTCTTGTCCGTCACCCATGTGTTACGGAATTAATGTTTCAACTGTCATTAGGGCTAAGTTCCAGAATGCCCAGAAATGCACTGCAGGAGGTTTTCACGTAATATAATTATCTTTTCGCAGTGTTTCCTACATTGGCGGGGAATCTAACCTAACAGGTATCCGAAGATACAGGGGGAGTGTAAATAAATCGACCCTTTAGTTACCACTGCTCGGAAACCCCATTAGTTTCCCAGAGTCGGATCCTGCCAACGTGTTGATTGGGAGTCCAGACAATTATTAAGCCTTGCGGCTAGAGGGGCATAGAAAGAGACAATCACTCGATATTAATAAGAGGCCCTAAGATAATTGGACAATTTTACACAATCTAGCCGTTGCGTGGTGTTACATATCGACTACAGCCGGAAAAGAGGCATACACAATGTGACTCTTACAGAGAGATTGTCCCTAACTACTTTAAACCTATCCTATCGAGTTAGAATAGCCAGGTTTAGTCGGTCACATGTCAGGTTCGAGCAATATGAGCATGAACAGTGATCTCAGTGTAAAATTGATACTGGGGGAACATAGTGATGTGGATATAATGTTGCTGTATAGTATAGCCTAGCATACTGCGTCCTAGAGTTTTTATATATTAACAAAACATAATAACTAGGATGGCTACTTGCCATATACATAACTAACTAGTACAGTTTTAAAAGTATCTCAGGTCATAGGACCTCACGGTGCTTGTTAGTTATAAGCACACAGAAATCAGGGTAATATATACAGTATGAAACAGAAAGTATAAAAATGCGGTCTTAAGATCGGGAAGGCCATCCCATTTGTCATCAGTGCCTATTACGGAAATAATGAATATTACAATAATATAGTTCCGTGAGTACCTAATGGTCATCGGTACAGTAAGAGTTCATAAATCACGAAAATTGATACGCTACAGTTGAGTAGTGCGAGATGGCACGATTCCGAATGCAGAGAAGAATTCCGCAAGCAGACTGTCAGACTGAGGCTCACTCTCAAGACGGTGAAGAAGAACGGTTAGAAAGATGTCCATTAAATAGTCAGAATAACTGATACATAAATTTACACAGTTTGTTATAAAGTTTCCGTCCGGCGACGGTAGTTTGAAAGTTGCCCATTAACAGGGCTACAGTTGTAATTAAATATGCATGTACATTAAACTGGGTACGCGGTGCGAGATACGTCGCATAGCTCTTGCGACGCACCGAGCAGAGGCCCACCAGACTGTGGTCTAAAAGTTAATTAACACACGCGACATGCTGCGCGGAAGTTTGATACCACTTTTCAGTGTGGTCCGGAAGATCTGGCGAGTTATCCACCAAGATTCACCATCAGGTCTACATCCTGTAGAATCATATCGGGCCCGCAAGGCCCATCCGTAGGAAACCCCTTTATGAAAGTTCTGAAGAGGGAGTTCTTATATTAGTTTACTTTGCCCCTGGATGGCCATCTGAGAGCTTCCGAAATTCGTATTGCGGATGTCGATGACTGCTCACCGGCCCAGGAGATCTCAATTCCGAAGAGCACCGCTATGATATAGGTACCACAGTCAGTTAGCAGTTCTCCCATGTCTTGCTCTGCGCTGGTCCAGCAGTCTTGCTGACTGGTCGGCTTCCACGCCGATGGTGCTCTCGATTCTTGATTTCTGGCTCTTTTTATACTATTCGTGACGTCAGAGGCAGACGCTCTGTCCAATCAGCGGGCGAGCAATAGCCAATCAGGGCGCAGCTAGAATTGGTGACGTGGCTATCACGTGACCAGAGCATTCCCTATTCATTTAGTGCCTACACGCGATTACGACGTCAAAGTAATATTTTGAAGATGATTTAAACGAGCCATTTAAACGATAACTTGGCCATTTCCGGGACCGATTTTAAAAATGTAAAACGTTCTTGAATCCTCGTTTCATTCTTGTCCTGAGTGTGCAATTTGAAGAAATCACCAGTATCAACTCGGTACACTATAAGGATATACTCTCTCCCAATACTGACACGTGTTGTTACGGAAGCTCTGGCGCGTGCACATGCGCACTACACATTCTTACGGATTTAGCCATTTTAGCGAACGCTCTCTCATAGGCCTTTATACACGCGTACTATCCTACCAAGGGGGCATGCTTGGAACGCACCCGGAGCAGTCGTCCCATACCCAGCCTAGCTGGAATGGTCAATACCCATTAAGGTCGACCCGTGCTACAGTACACCCACAAACGTACAACACTAACGCATCTCCTCTTATTCTACCAGCAGATAGTACATCCACATCTACAGATAATTTTGGTAGTTATGGCAACAGCTTTGAATGCCTGGACACATCACTGTTCCTCTTCCTGAATATCCCCCTACCCTAAACAAACAGGCTACCATGCCTACTGACATCACATCTCCTATAGGCTCACTGCCTTTAACACCACAACAGCCACAACGATGTAAGATGAAAGGTGGGCGAAACATATTTTAAAAATCATGGAGTCTCACTACCTTGACACAGACAGTCCTGCTATATGAAGCATTCAACTTAAGTAGGATGAATATGATGCCTCATCCAGACCTTGATGCAGCCTGTTTCCCCTTGGTGGACGCTAACTAAATCATACTAAATGCAATTAAAGACAATATAAAGGCAGTCATCAGCCTGAAAAATCCATAGCTAATATGGAAATTAATGACACGGATCTAAAATCATACAATGCTAAAAGCAGTTTCCAAATCTGTTCGAGTGAGCTCCGTGCCAAATTTCCAAATTCACAAATATACTTTGCCTTGTTAAATTACTCAAACAAACTAAGTATGGAGCAAAGAAACACTATCCAAAAGTTCAACTTTGCTATGCAAGCGTCTATGTCTAACATTCTTACAATACAATATATGCATGCAATCCAGTCTGAAGCATGCTCTGACAAAATTTGCTGGACACCGGAAACGGCTAAAATATATAGTCACTGGCTAGAATTCATAGATTTAAAATAAATTTGGGTTCAGGGCTATAACTACCCAGACACTGGTTTGGGTACTAATATTGTCAATCTCACTGGCTTGTCTTTAAGCGGAATGGAAAACGCATCTTTATCATAGGGTCTTACTTTTGTTCTAGCGTCGAAACCTAAATCTGATTTAGATGCACTTTGGGACAATGGTTTCATGGAAAATACTGATTTTAGCGACAATTCAAATGAGCAGATTTCTTTACATTTCAACCAGTGAACCGAAACCTTTGTTGCTACTACTACTACTACCAATACTGCTGCTGCTACAACTACTACTACTACTACCACTGCCACTACCACTACCATCATCACTACTACAGCTACTGCTTGCTGCTGCTGCAGCTGCTGCTGCTGCTGCTGCTGCTGCTGCTACTACTACTACATCCTGGTCCCATTATGCCACAGACATGTGGTAGAAAGTGACATTCTTATACAATCAGTTTTTGCATTTTCTTATCGAAGGTCGGACGTCGAACTCGTTTTCCCTTACTCATGTATATAGTCTGGGGCTAGGAGAAACACCACCACCCCCACCCCAACTCCCACCGCGAAGCCATGCACCGCCAACCCCCACCCCACCCCAAACTTATGATCCACCGACATTAGTATTTTTTACTTATTATGTTCTAAGTAAAAGATCCGGACATGTTTCCAGAATAGATGCATGACATATGAACCCTCTGTGTGCTTGTGGAAACAGATTCTTGGTGCAGGGTCAATAACGTTCACGGTTTTTTTCTGGTTTTCTAACTTGGCATTATCATGAAGAAGTGAAGTGCACCAGCGATTGTTATGGGAGCTATTGCACATTCGGTGGATGAAATCATCTAAGTGAAGAAAGAATCTCTGAGATCGTGAGTTAGATGGATGATGACACATAAATATCCAGAAAGTCTTCAGGACATGTTGAATAGAAGTGTGTCAAATCAATCTTGGATTTAAACCTGCATGTGAAAGCATCAATATCATATATAAAAGCCCTCCATATAATATAGAAAACCCCAAGGCACTACGTAGTAATGTTTAGTACTTTTCACTTGGCATGCACCTGTATGAAAATCCTATGGAAATAGATAATTAGTTCTGAGGCCACTGAACTCCTACACGAATATAACCAGCCACCTGATGCTCACCGGATTTAGGAAAGTTGTGTGCTCTGATAAGAATACTAATCAGCCAATCTTTTGCCACAAAGCAATAGCAAATCATTCGACACTCTTGGTAAATTATCATTTCTTGCTTCAAATAATGTGGTCATCTTTGTCAACAAAGCGGGTTGAAAATGCTCTACTGAGACATCCGAACCAAGCGTTGTATGGTACTCGTAGAATAGCAATCGTCAAGACATTTGGTTATTGCTTTCTAGAGTGTACGACTATCCTATGTGACCTCAGGTTTCATCGATGTAGGGGAACAGTGTCTCTTTCATTATTATTTTCAAAAAGTTACATGCACAGTGAATCATAGCAATCATTCCTATTTGGCGCTTATACTACTCTATGACTTTCCATATGTGAGAATACACACGAGTAAGTCAAATGTCGTTATAGCATGCTTCTGCCCAACATCTGAAGCCTTTTTGGGCCACCCCTTTATAGTGGTATATCCTTTTTGAAAGATTGAGCACTGACATGTGACTCGTCATATTGTTAGTAAAGCATTGAACATCTCACGCATGGTCACACAAAATCTCCTTCTTCAGTTTGAGGATTCCACCTGCCGAATGTTCAAAATGAGTTCCATAGCAAACAGTGTTGCATTTAAATGGTTGTGAATCAGTGGAAAGCTCAAGAAGAAGAAACTATTAAACTATACATATTGCCTCCAACACGACCTTGTCTTCACTGACACACAAGGAGGGCTGAACTATCAGGTAGATATTTGGAATAGCGCCCATCTACCACAGCCAGACATCCTTGAACCAAAGGAGAGTAATGTTTGGACTGAAGCCATGTGGTGTAAGGATGGATGAGATCCTCAGATACTACGCCATTATGGCAGATGCTCTAAAAAGCGAAAGTGACAAGGTAGTTCCACTGATGATGAGGCATCCGCATCTGGCATCTCTGGTAGTGACTGCGACTAATTGAATGATGTTATGTCGAATACAGCTAGCAGATCTATTACCCAGTATGTAGAGGGCCGCAATACAAACATGTTGAGTGATCAATTATTGCTTTAGGTGATTTATTTTCAGGTGAATATAGTTGCATTTCACAGTTAATTTCAAAATCAGCATTGTCTTAGCAGTCGTAGTAACAAGATTCAATTAAATAAATAACCATTTGATTTGTCAGATGGCATGTATCATTCATTTTAAAGGTATTAGCAACAACATATTCATTTAGTGCCGCTTTGCTAGATGCAGTAATGCACAATTTTTAAGTTTTAAGTTTTAATCATCGGCCAAAATATGTGATCAATCAACCTTAACTGACCTTATTATTCAAGTGGTTTGCATATAACATTTATACAATTCCATAACAAACATATTCAGTGGGTATTTAGTAATCTATATTATTTAGATGCAATGTCATGATCATTTAAATTTTCCCAATTATTGCACTTTTCAACTACCTTCAACAATGGATAGTTTTGGTTTATCTGTCATACTAACAACACCCCGTAAAATAAATGGACATTGACAATGCAGATCTGCCAGATGCTTTATATTATTCACCTCCATGTGCTAACGTTTATCTGCACGTTGTCAGTCACAGCAATGCACCGTTGCCCAAATCTAGCCTGCAGCGAAAGCTGGCTATATTTTCATCTTTGGTGACCTAATTCCCCAACTGATTTTCATATAGCATACAGGAAATGCCACAGGACACTCGAATAAACATTTTGCGTGGCGATGTATTATGCAATATTATTTCGATGTAATGTTATGTTCATTTCATTTTTCATTTCCCCATAGCAACGGCATCTCATGAAATAAATCAACACTGACTCTGGATTTGTCGGAAGGTGTCTATTATTAACTTACGTTTCCTGTTAGAGCAATGCAGATTTGTAAGATGTTAAGCAACCACCAAAATCTGTGACCTTCTGACCCCTGATGACATAAATTATCCAATTGATTTACATAAAATATACATGAAGTGGAAGAGGAAGCAGCAAACAATATTTTAAGTGGTCATTTATTATTAATAATAAATAATAATAAAATTACGGTTTTCCAAATTGTTGTGTCCTTATCACCTAAAAACGACAGATTTTGACAATCATGATTCGGTTTTAATTTATGCTTAGAAAACAAGGATCGTGACAATATATTTCTGGGAACATGTCCAGATCTTTTGCTTAGAAGCTAATAAGTAAAAGAATCATGATGGCGGAGGATCCTGAGGGAGCGCATGAGCGGCTATCCCGGGCCCCAGCATAATAGCTACTAGCTGACTGTAATAAACAATAAGTGTACATGTCATAGGTCTTAAACATTAACAAGAGAATAGTCCGTTCTTAGTTGCCCTGTTTTTACCGATAGTTTCCCCAATTCAGTCACTTTCGTGACAGATCATTACCACCTTTATGACGGATCTACGTCATTTTGATTGTGACGTTAGCTAACGAGTGACGAATTTAGATTAAGGCTTCAAATACTTGAGTGACAGGTAGAATCCATCAATGCCTACATTTCCCCAATAGTTCGCGACAATACAATGGACCGATAACAAACAGACTTAAATTATTTAAATTAAATTATTTTTTATTCTTATCTTAATTATCTCATTAAGCAAGTGCGGTTACGTCGCCCGTGTCCATGGCTCTCATTTGAAGTGAAACGAGTGTTCTAAGTAATCTATATCGTGCATACAACCAAATCGGCCGACTTATTGAGCGTCGAAACTAGTCGACTAATTACACGTGATAACATATTTCAGGTAAGTTAATATAGGAAATGACACTTAAGATGTTCACACTTATAGTTCTTTGAAGACAGGGTTTTCGATCACCTGTAGTAAAGAACACATATATTTTGGCACCATAAGACAGGGCTTCTGTCGATCAGAGGTTTTAAATATCTCGTTACTATGAATAAAAATTCACCGCCGAACCTGTCTATAACCACCACTACACCTGCCATCAAAAGAATAGTCACTACAGCCAGCCGGTCATTTGATGCAGCTTAATACTCGTGTGATATAGTTTCGGCGCCATATCATGGTGGTTCTTTAAAACGTGTGGTCTTCCAACCACCAGTCTTAAAGAACCGCCAAGATTTGACCCCAAAACTAGGTGTCATTGTGTGACCGTCCTATTACTGTATATATACGTTATCACAAACAAATTACTAATCAGTCTCTTTGATCTGATAACAATGAACCTTTTACCTACGTAGCAATCAATAACGATTCGTCATCACTGTCCTGTCACATACACCTGACATGTGGGCGCAGACTTTGCCCCCTTTTGCGCATCGGTACAGCCCATGCCACCATGCTGATTAGGCGGAAAACTTTGAACAATAATATTACTTGATTACGCGGCTGCATTATTTCTCATTTGTGCGCAATAATTACAACAGTTCTTAGTATAATTAACTGAGTCTAGTTTTAGAACTCATTTGTATAAAACACAACGCAACCAGGTGAGTCTAACAATAATACGTTATAATGTACATGGATTGGATATCTGGGGGAACACAATCTCTGATTTGATCAACACTGCCTTAAAACCATTAGAAACGAGAATTGTTAGGTTCTGCAATAATTTCCCAGTAGTTTGTAATTATACTTGTCTCATACCTTTTTGAAAATATGCCTATGTCATAATTTTCCTACTTTTTAGCTGCGACTAGCAACTAGTAGACTTATATCTGCCTGCCTGCCTGCCTGCCTGACTGCCTGCCTGCCCGCCTGGCTGCATTCCGTCCGCCTAATAGTCGCAGCTATTGGGATTTTCTCCTACATTTCACCAGAAGCTTAAAATAATGTTGTTACGGAAATATAATGGAGGAATCCAGTTTTAGCTATGCCCCGCCCATCTCCATCTAAGCTCCACCCACACTTCGCCCGTGCTGGGATGGACCGATCTATAATTAAAACTATACGGGTAAGCTGTTGAATATTTATGGCAGCAACAGCGCCCAGTCAAATTAGTTTCAAAATATTCAACAGCATGTTTATTAAATAGTAAAGACATACATTTCCAGAAGATTATACGAGTAAGCTGCTCAGCAACAACGCCCAGTCAAATTAGTTTGAAAATATTCAGCGACATATTTACTGATTAGTAAAGACATACAATTCGTACAACAACGCCTAGTCCGTCATCAATTATGCGTTCGTGATTAATTTTAACGTCATTCTACACGTCACGTAGTTGATTATGATGTCATATGATGGATGGATAAGCTATGAAGGTCCATTGAATGTATCTCCTATCGCTGACGTAACTGTAGCTGTAGCTTATTATTAACCATTTGGACTTTAGAATGCCGTTATCTCAATTTCAAGGCAACGATACAGGTACGCTGTTTAATGTTTTGAAACAAATTCTAGAAGAACATATTGCTTACTTACGCAGCAACAGCTTCCAATCAAATTAGTTTCAAAATATTAACAGATGTATCTTATTTGGTCGTTCGTCTTCGTGGGGTTAACCAGTTCAACGATTTCATGTAGCTCATACAGAAACGATTTAGAATATTTTGAAAATAATTTAAGTGGAATCTATTTCATCGTAGCTAATCGTAGCTAATCTCAATTTAGAGGTAATTAAGGGTCCGATCTGTCACTCAAGTATCTGACCGCATAATCAAATACGTCACATGTTATCTGACGCCACAATCAAAATGGTGTAGCTCCGTCATGAATATAAAGTGTACGAATTATGTGTATTTGTGAAATCTACAACTGATTAAAAAGTTTCAAACTATTAAAGGTGCGCATTCACTAAAGCAAAAGAAATCTTAACATATGATGATTTCATTCCGTATAAATTAATATAATTTTAGGCGTGAAGTTGAATTAGGGAGTTGTGTCTCTAGCGCAATTTGACAAGTTAAAAAATGTTATTACTTTATACGAAACGAAGTCATCATATGTTAAGATGTATTTCGTTTCATTACATCTAGGTACACAATTTAAGCCTCTAAAAGTGTACAATTTTTTATTTTGAAGCATTCAAGTAATATTGACCTTTAACCCCTCTTATCAACCATTTATCACATCTGTTATATTAATACAATAAATAAAATACTGATTACTGACTGATAGCATTTTCAACAAATAGGACGCATAACTATATCACGTGATTTTGACAAACAATATTGCTCTCTAGACCAGGGCCGGGTTCCGCAAAACTTCTTAAGTCACGTAATTTGCTTAGCTCGTAGTTATTTTATTAAATCACTACAAATGCGTTTCTCGAAAAATCATAAGCTCAAAACTGCACAATATTTAAGACAAAAACGTTATTTTCTTAAGACTGGTATAGAGCAGTCTTAAGTTCAAAACTAGTGAGATAAATATGGCCGCCGTGAGAAACAACATTCGATAGAAGGCATGATTCACCCTGACATAATATTTAGAGATTGGCAGAATCCGCATGACATATGAACCCTCTGTGTGCTTGTGAAGGCAGATTCTTGGTGAAGGGTCAATAACGTTCACGTTTTTCTTCTGGTTCTCTAGCTCAAACAACATTGTTCTCTAGACCAGAGTCCTAACGATCGGTGGCGCTCGACTGGAACAACAGAAGTTGAAAAAAGATGAGAATCTTAGTTTTGCAAGATCGACAAAAACCAACCTAGGGTTCATCCAGCAAGTAGTTTCTTTATAGTTGAACAGCGTGCTCATGAGAAATTTTACAGAAATATTATCTACTGGAAATCTCCGAAAATACAAACTTACCGCCGATCAATTTGACCAATCAGATTTGTGTCTAATAACGTCATAGTCAATTTGATTAAAATCGGTCAAGCGGTTTATGTGAGTGATCTTTAAGGTGATATCTTTAAAAGTATAAAAATGGCGATGGCTGCTATAAACTTAGCCAGTCATATTTCTGAATATATGTACTACTGAAGTTCTGAAACCAAAATCTTTTGTTAAAAAATTGGCTAATACAATTTATGTGTATGCGTTCTGATGCCAATACCACGCTAGAGTCCTTCCGCCCATATTTGGCTAAATTCCGGGCAGTAGTCTACGAGTATCATAGTCTATTAAAGGATTTCCTGAACTTTTTTGAAAATCCAAGATGGCTGTCGAAAGAATTCATCAATCAAATTTCTTTTTAGGAGTTCTGAAGCAGCTTATGATGAAGTTATTCCAGCCAAGATTGGTCTAAATTGATCCAACGGTTAATGAGAACTCTTGCTGATTCATCAAATTTATACATAGAATATCTTAAACCTGCCAGCTAGATTCTTTCCAGTCACGCCATGATTAAATCGCATCAACGCGTAATGATGAGTTGGTTTACACAGTTTCCTGGACATCAACGACTCTCACGGCACACTCCGATAGTATTGACCGATCAAGTTTTCAAATAGAAGCTCTGAACTCTATCATCTTTGAAGCCTTCCAAAGTTTAGTTGGAATCGATCTAGCTGTTAATGAGCCATTTCCCTGACATCACATGCAATCAAAGATGGACGCTAAGACAATTAGCCATTCAATTTTCTGTATAACGCATCAATTTATGACCATTTATGGTCATTCAAGACCCATAAGTTTGGTTGAAATTGGCCTAGCGCATAATGAGGAATAGCTTTTAAACAGTTTCTGGATATTTTTGGGAAATCCAAGATGGCCGCCAAAACCAGTCGCAGATAATAAGACTAAGTTGGGCCACAGTTGGCCCAATGTATGTTGTAATATTGAGTCATCGTTGGCTGTCTAGGTTGGCCCAATATCATTTTGCTCCTTTGTCAACTATGTGATGTGTAGGCTGACGTCATAATCATGACGTCATGAATTATTCAATATAGCTCGTCGTTAGCGTTTAATAGTCCGACACGCTGTACGAATTGTATGGCTTTGCTATTTAATAAACATGCTGATAGGCAGCAACTACACCCAGTCGAATTAGTTTCAAAATATTCAACAGCTTACCTGCATAGTTTTCTGGAAATTGATAGTCAAGGAGTTCGGAGATCGAGCGATCCAACACGGGCAAAGTGTGGGTAGAGCTTCGCTAGAGATGGGCGAGGTATAGCTACAACTGGGAAGGTCCATTATCAAATACATTGGTTTACTGAAATTAGAAAACAAATAGTAGAGTAAACATTGCCATAACATGTACTTGTTATTTATTATAGGCTTTATATCGGCTATTAGTTGTTCGGTCCGCGTTGGCCCAATAACTGTTACCCGACTGTAATTTCGCCACTATTATGTCAACGTTGGCCCAACCCATGTATATAACATTTATAATATGCATTGCCAATAAGTTGTTGGGCCAACATTGGCCCAAGAACTGTAACCCAACTGTAATCTTGCCATTGTTGTGCCAATATTGGCCCAACCCATGTATATAACATCTATAATTTACATTGGCTATAGGTTGTTGGGCCTGAATTGTCCAAACAATTGCATCACAATTGCAATTTGGCCACTGATATTCCAACGTTGGCCCAACATTATCGCGAAAACAAATTGCGAGCCTAATGACTAATAGATAGCCACCTGCGACCGTGTTACCCAGTCACCAGCATTGGCCAAACATAGTAATGTTATATTGGCAGTCAAATTACAATATATAATTTAAGAACCCGTCAACATAGAGTAGTTTCAGCAACATTTGATTAAAATATGCAGTTTTCACTGTTTTATCATCAATGGCCTAACTCATATATATCATTTATCAAATACATTAGATATATGTGGTTGGTCCAACATTATCCCAACATCTGCAACCCGCTTATAATTTTGCCACTGTTATGCCAACGTTGGTACAACGCGTTATCGCCATAGGCGACCATGCCTACCAATCACCAAAGTTGGTCCAACATCAGGCTGTATCTGAGCAGTAAAATTACTGCATAGAATTCACAAAGCCGACCACCATAGAGTTGTTTCAGCCACATTTGATTAAAATATGCGGCTTTCACCTTTAAGTGAGTGCATGCTTTATATCAGATTGTCGAAATGAATACTACAGACATTACGTCTTCGTGTTTTACGCGTACAGGAGATGCGCATTCCAGATTTATACATTTATAAAATTACCTGTTCTGAACGAGAATTTCAGCTTTTCAGTTTTCAGCTTACGACCGTCCGTCGTCTATCGGTTGAATATTTCAAGACTAGTTTGACTGATTACGGCAACAACAACACCCAGTCAAATTAGTTTGAAACAGCTCACCTGCATAGTTTTCCTAAAATTGGGATTCATAAAGTGCAGGGATCGATCGATCCCAACATGGACAAATGTATGTTGAGCTTAGCTGGAGATGGGCGGAACATAGCTAAAACAGGATGCGTCCATTGTCATGGTAAGATACAGAAACATTGTGGCCTCATTTAAACGGTTTTTAATTGGTTTTCAGAATGGCTTTTGTTACATCTGTCGTCAGAGTCGCTGGTTGGCTATTGTGTTTGTTTTGTGCACGAGGACTGGCACAATTTGAGGATCTCCTGGGTGACGACGGTAAGTTTTTATTGGCTAGAGAATAAGTCATGATAATCAAATGCGTAAATAATTACACAACTTAATGTTTCTCCAAAATATAGGCGCTCTACGCTTTCTACTGTACAAGACATCTTCGGTCTGTCTAGTGTTTCTTTGGCCAAGCCATAACTAGTTTATGGTGCTTCTAAGCGGTCGTGTAGTGTATTGTCCTTTTCTTGTCTACTTATGGTTGCTTTAGTGGGCACAGGCTGGGAGTCGTTCTTCGTGTCGGTCTCCTGTCGCTAAAGTAGCATCTGTAATGCTGTTTGTTGGGCCTGCTCATCAGTCGAGTCCTATGGGAGGCCAGAGCTATCATTTGGCAAGCAGACAAAACGTGTTATAAACGCTAGGCTAGGTTGCTAGGTCTCAGTGGCATTAAAACATCCGTGTTAAAAAACATTAGGTCCGGCTCCTCTTGAAGAACCGCTAACTACAACGGCATCCACCTAGCTTAATCAACGAGAGCTTCCGCCTGGCTTGTATCTACGGAAAATGACCAGCCATTTCTCATAAAACAGTGCGCATACACGTGTAAATACATGCAATCACTCCCAATGCACACGTTAGGCCCAACTACGGTTGGATGAATCTATATTGACAGAGGCCTGCGCGAGGCATTTCCTCTCACATCCGTGAAATCTTCTCTAAGGAGAAGGTTATATTTATATATAATCTAATTCTGTGTGTGGGAAGCCTTGGTGACCCTTTGTCATTATATTTATCACTTAGGTACTGTATAAGATAAGTCGCTCTCTGGCGAGATACCAGTCAGCTAGGGAAGTAGCTCTATAAATCAGTAAGTCTAACGTCGGCTTAAATCGGCCCAATCCCGCCTTCGCCCAGCACCAAATCTGCACCGAACTACACCTATAAACTTGTATTAGTATAAATCAGCGGATCAAACTTGTATATATGCCACACTGGATTGACGAATAGCGCGGATGGCACCGTGGTATTTAATTGCGATGTATGCAGGAATGCTTACTCGGTCTCACTGGAATGTTGTCATTCCCCCCACTGGAATGTTATCATTCCGCCCATCCCAGACATCAGCTTTTGTGTTCTTCGGAGCATCTAACTCCCACTTCTGATGAACGGGAATCCCCGAGACCTAACCAGAACATCCGTCGGTACGACCCGTACCTAGCGCACGGACCGGACCCCATGAACGAGGAACAACGCAGACACGAACGCTATAGTTCATTTTAATTAATGTTATATAACCGGATTACTATATTACGCCAACCGTAGGTCTTTAACACATACCGTTATTAATATCACTATACCTCTGGGAAGAGTTATTTACTGTCCTGGAATAGTAATTTTAACACAATAATCCGTAGGAGTCTTGTTTCATAATTAGTATTGCTAATATTTGGCACTCCAGTCCATGTCTCAAATCGGATTAACGAAATCAAGATACTCCTTTGAAACTTCATAGGCATCAACGATACCTGTTTATTTTGCTCATTACGTTATTAACCCGAAATCTGCACTCCCTTTCTCTTCCCTTTGTAGTACATTGAGACTTCCGTGTTACGACAATCTCTAAGCGACGTGACCTCCATCGACGACGTGTACATCCACGCGGACCGCCCTCCATCGTAGGATAGTGTAAGGGGTTTCCTTAAGTTCAAACACTGATTTCCGCCGTGACGGTTGGGAGACGCTTCAACATCTTCCCGGGTGACAATTCCGGACACTATTGTGAAGGACGGGACATTGCTGGCAATTCAACCGAGGTAGATCTTCCCCTTCTTGGGAACAAGTGTTATCATAGAGAAGCATGCGACGCTCTTGTTCCATCAGGGTGGAACATTGTCTGTTTTATATGATAGGACCGGGTTAGTTTGTATCTAAGTGAGTTAGCCATAGAAATTGATTGTAGAAAGGGTCCTGAGATCGGGAAACCTTAAACTTATATTAAGTTCTACATACTGCTAGGGAGTTATATGTTGTAATATTTCTCTTTCACTGCCTTTCTCAGAACATTATTAACTCTTTGTTACCGTCCTTTTTATATAGATCCTCTCAGCTGGAATGTACGTCTCTGTGGTATAGGTCTCTGGACCTATCCAGAAGTGGATGGTCTTCACTGGATTGTATCTCTCCATGCCGTTGTAACAAGTAAACGGTTTTTCTATTTGATTCTTCTCCGAAATAAACTTACTACCATTCGAGACTCTAGTTCCTGATTTCATATTGTTTGAATACTAAGGTTAGAGAGTTGAATCGATAGTAGTCTATAGTAGTCGCTCTCCTACTTTTCATATGAGACGGTCCTTAAAGACGTCCATCACTGAAGTATTGTCGTGCGGATCTATGTCCGCTATTGTGATATCGTCCTTAAAGCTGTCCATTACTCAAGTATTGTCGTAAAGCTCTACATCCGCTATTTTTATACGATCACATTGGAGTGATCCGAACCACCTCAATAAGGATTCTGGTCACCACTTATTTTATCTTCATCCTCTTCCATATTTTTTTTATCTAGTCAATGTTTCTATCAAGAGAGGATAGTCTTTTTAATTGACAGAAGACGTTGCCTACCTTGCAGTTTTGGAACCTATCATTTGTTTTTTTATCACCATTAATTTTTAGTTTGTCCTTGTCCATGACATCACGTTATTTTAAACTTAATGAAATACTTTTACATTCGATCGGTTTCCTAGATAATATACTGTTTCTCATGCTCTTACATTTGTATTGCCACTTTCGCGGATGTTCATCCGCCAGGTCAGGTTTGCACAGATGAACTTATCCTACATATATATTATCGGGTTAGACAGCTTTTCAGAGCCAGGTAAAAATACAAACCCACCAATTTTATTTTAGACTTTTGTCATTACCAAGTATTTATTCAGCGTTAACTTTTGTTACATATCGTTATTTAGTTTCAGTCGTTACTCGCATGTGGATTGTCATGAAATGATACAAGAGTTTGTAATTATCCTTGTTTCGTAAATTATTGCTCAATACATATTATTCTACATTACTGTTAATCGGTGTTGGGTTGCCACTTGAGCAGTTCTCGGGCGATCAGATGGATACCCAAATTGAGAGTCTAAAGATGAATGTAGTTTCCGCATTTTCTCCTCCCCCAACAATTACAACTGATCTACTGAACGTCAAGGAGTCCGAAGCGGTGCTTCGAACGTTATGGTTGAGGTGAATCCTTCGGGCGCGTACCACTTGTTTCTGCTGGCGTCTGTGGCTGATCCCGACCCCCTCCTTCCCGGACAGACGGTAGCTCCTCAAGGATCCCGCGGTCTGGCAGAACGTGCAGGGTAGATGCGGCATCATCATCTGATGGGAGCAGCCCCTTCTGGTCGTCGGCGAGGCTCCAACGTGGCATGGCCGACGTGGAGCGGTGGGCATGTGCGCCACACTACAGGCCATCAATGTTTGATCAAAGGAGGTTGATAGTTTAAAAACATGGCCAGCACGGGCCAATCAAATTGGAGCATTCTGGCAGCTATATTTATTTGATTGATTTTTGGGCAGAAATCGGTTTGATATATCAGCGGGGTCGTTGACGGCATCAAGTTTGGAAACGAAAGGGCGATTCGTTGCTAAATGGCGAGATGTGGTTAATAAACCCTTTTGGCAGAAACTTTAAATTTTCTCGGGCGATTCTAATTCAGCATATCTTAGTTATATCGTAGTTATTGGCTTCTGACCAAGAACATGGCTATATATACATAGGTGTTCGAGGTTTCTGAATCTGAACTTTGGAACTTTGAATTTGATTGGTAGATACCCAACTTTCCGTGGGCAAAAGGTCCTATAGAAAATGTATGGAGGTTTTCAGTATTGAATTTTAAAGTGTCACTACACATTTTGGAGTCAAAGGGCAGGTGGCAAGGTAATCGCTTTGGGGTAAATGTTAGCAGCATTCGTTTTTGGCAGAAATTATCTCCCCTTGATGAGAAAATGCCAATATATGTTCAAAATTTGGAACATAATTAGCTAGCCGCGAACTAATTTAATTCATGCAGAAAAATTATTAAATCTCATCTGTCTGTGATGGACAAAAAATGTTCACTTTCAAACTTCAACCGACGATAGCCGGCTTAGTTGGCCTCGGATCTAAAAAAATAACTACTATATTCGAAGTGTAGGCCTAGAATGCTTCACCGCCTCCATTTGGCACTTAACAGAGTCAACATCGGTTCATCCGTTCTCAAGATATTTAAAAACCATAAAACGAAATTTTCATAAATGAGTAAAGCGAGTTCTTGTGAGTCTGTCTGGTAAATTTCTTAGCATAGAGGTGCTATAATGAACTATTCTCTTCAGAATTTGATACTTATATTCATTTTAATCAAAAATCTCTGTTTGAATAGCATATTCATGAAAGTGTCCAATTCCTTATCCTAGCAACATGGCCAGCCCTTTAGCAACCGAGATGCTGTCCATAACAATAAAGTAACAATCTGATTTTCATAGCTACGGCTGCATATTCACAGAGAAATGATTAAAAATAATTTATTTAACGTGTATAGTTTTAGAGACTTAAACTGTGCGCTTAGGCGCAATGAAACGAAATAAATCTTAACATATGATGAACATCCTTACGTATAAATTAACATAATTTTTAAGTTGTGAATTTGCATTAGGGACTCGTGCCTCTATTTCAATTTCACAACTTAACAAAATTATATTAATTTAAATGGAATGAAATCGTTATATGTTAAGATTAATTTCATTTCATTACACCGCAACAGACAACTTAAGCCTCTAATTTTATTTTAAAGCATTCTGGCGTGAACATGCAAATTTACATATATAGTTTTTAGGTATGTAGAGTTCGAATATCACACTTTCGAAAGTGTCCGACTATTTCGTTAGCAACCCGGCTATGCTCTTAGCAACCGAGATGGTATCTACCCTATTACACAAACGACTTCTGCATTGGTCTAGAGAAATGTACATTTGTAGGCGATACCATAGGATTGCAGATTGCGAGACGATGTTTAAATTAGGTTCCGCTCAGTAGGGGATGTGTGGGTGGGGCGGTGGTCGGATGTCCAGGTTGGCGATTAAGACATTTCAATAAGATGTTAAATTACAGTTGCACTATTCTTGGTCCCCTTCATATTATTATTATTATTATTATTATTATTATTATTATTATTATTATTATTATTATTTGCAGATGAGAGTGGTAGCATTGGCAACATTACGCTGATACCGCCACAATACTATTATGCACAAACTTATGGTGACATTATGGCAAATGTCACTTGTGACGCTAAATGCTCTGCATGCCAATATCAATGGATGAGAGATAGAGACAGTGCAATAGTCAGCAACACACAAACGGTGAACATTGGTCAGTTGGGATTATGGAACGCTGGCAACTATACGTGCACGGTTACAGCAGTTGGAAATGAAACAGCTACAATTAGTTTTGCTGTTTCCGTTAAAGGTAAGTAAAGACAAATACGCGTTAGAAAGAATATATATATGGTGTGTTCGACTAGTATATATAGTTGATTATTTTCGACTATTTGCCGATTCCGTTTCATTACATCTATGGATGCAATTTAAGCCTTTAAAAGGATATAATTTTTATTTTTATCCATTCTGCTGTGAATATGCACCTTTAATACCTGGGGATTCATGTTTCAAAGTCCTTAATGGATTCCAATATCAGTACAAAGTTGGAGGATCATAGCTAGA
Source organism: Chaetoderma sp. LZ-2023a (assembly GCA_034401795.1). Classification (NCBI taxonomy): domain Eukaryota; kingdom Metazoa; phylum Mollusca; class Caudofoveata; order Chaetodermatida; family Chaetodermatidae; genus Chaetoderma; species Chaetoderma sp. LZ-2023a. The sequence goes on along the minus strand of CM067369.1, from coordinate 81,751,532 downwards.
AATGAGGGGAGCAAGAAATAGCTTCCGCTTATAGTAGCCCTATATGTAGCCTAGCTTAAAGGTATGCTAATCTTATCTCTAATGTTGTATTGCACCGACAGATTATGGTGTATAGATTCTATATCATTCATATTCTGACACATTCCTTTGTTTGGAACACAATTATCTGCTTTGTAATATTGCGTAAATGTTGAACAGTGATCGCCACCATTTTGTATTCTCTAGCGATTTGGTGTGATGCCATGTAAGTGCCAATGCATTACATTCTTTATTATGTAATAATCATCTTGTTGAATATTTTGAAACTAATTTGACTGGAAGTTGTTGCTGCTAAATTAGTTTCAAAATATTCAACAGCTTACCTGTATGGTTGCTTTTATACAACATTGTCAAGCTATAGATGGCACCTCTATGACTGAGCACGTATACCGAGGCAGACACGCTACGTTTCTTCTGATTGGTTGAAAAGTAAATCATGACAGTCAAAATAAGCTATAGAAATGAACCAACATTTAGCTACTAAAGCCTGTATATATTTCTTTAATGGGATGATAAAAAGCTTAAAATTGCATGCATAGTTTATCAGTGGCCAATTAGATCATCCGTATAGATATCATGAGATGAGGTTAGTTATCCTTCAAGGAGAAAGTGCATAAGGGCCTAAATGCATGATTAATCCGGTTCGATGTTGAACTATCAAATACAAACAATCAACAAGAGAAATCAGATATTGCAGATACTCGCCATTACATTTTTGTCACATTCTAAAAGGTTTCGGATTTTCCAGATATTTCTGATTTTCCGGGGTTTTTCGGATTTTCTACATTATTTTCTGATCACGCCAACAGTTGTGGAATCCTATTGTATGGGCCAATACTTTGTGCTAACATTTGAGCTAAATCGTAAGTAGATTTCGAATTAGAGCCAGAATTTGATCCGATCTGGATCTGGGTTATTTTTCTGAATCAACACCAAACTCCAGAAATTGTCTTGCACAGTAAATTCCTTTGGTGTGTTAAAGTTGGAGCCTACTCGGATCAGCAGTTTACGATATAAAGCTCCGGACACACACGTGCACACACGCGCGCTCTCACACACGCACACAAACACACGCACGCACGCCACCACCCACCCACACACGCGCACGCGCGCACGCACACACATACCTGACCGCAATAGCGTCTTCCCCTCACGGGCCGAGGGTAATTATAATATAATATTTATTTTGTCAAATACTTTGAAACTTTGAATGTGCGCTCTTGCTGTAACAGCAACAGGCTATAGTCAATCTAGTTTCGCAATGTGGACGATTCTCATGAAACAGACATTCTTGGACATTAGAGTCGAAATTTTAACTCGTTGGAGGCTGCTGGGCTGTTTGTCATCTCTCGATAGCCATTCAGGTGAGCTAATATGCCACTCATAAACGATGCAGGTAATTTAAAGCTTTTTATCATGCTGTTAAAGAAAGATATTCTGGCTTTAGTAACTAAATGTTGGTACATTTCTACACCTTATGATAGCTGTCATGATTTACTTTTCAACCAATCATAAAAAACCTAGCGTGCTCACCTCAATATATACGCTCGGTCATAGAGGTGCCAGCTAAAGTTTGATAATTTCGCATAAAAACAATCATACAGGTAAGCTGTTGAATATTTTGAAACTAATTTAACTGGATGAAGCTGATTCCATAGGCAGCAACATCTTCCAGTCAAATTAGTTTCAAAATATTCAACGGGATAACTATTAATAAAAAATGCAATGCATTGGCGCGTGCATGACATCACGCACTACCGCTTGAGGAGTTAAAATGGCGGCGATCAATGTTCAACATTTACGCGATATTACAAAGCAGATAATTGTGATACAGATAAGGGAATGTGACAGGATATGAATGATATGGAATCTGTAAACCATAATCTATCAGTACAATACAACATCTGAGATGAGATTAGCATCCCTTTAATTTGAGAATAATTTGACAGGATGCTGTAGCTGCCATATATTTGTTACATTGTAAATAATCTTTTGAATTCGAACTTTCGCATTTAAAGAGAGCTTTCTTAATATGGGCTGAAAGAATAACATTTCTCTATTTTCACGGGTAGTTTTTATTTCAGATACAAGAAGGATTACGGATATGCAGCACAATAGCACAGGTATCTTACTGGTGCCAATTTATAGCGTGATACCCGTAGTAACGGCCTCTGCCACTTGTACGCCAGTGCCCTGTACGTTTTCCTGGTTGAAGAATGGGCGTGTAATTCGAAATAATAATGTGCTGGACTTAGGAAACATGACGTATTCCGAAGCTGGCCAGTATTATGCAAGAGCATCCGTCGCCATCGGTCAAGATACACCTGTTATTAGCGAGATTGCATTGGACATCACTTATACAAGTAAGTTCTTTGGAGTTGTATAGTTCTAATATTGCTAGTTTCTACTTTCATATAATATTTTTTCTTTATAATACTCTACGTCCATATGATATATAATAGAGTTTGGCACGAATTTGCAATATTCTTTCGAATAGACAAATAGGAACACTTATTCGCATAACAAACGATTATTCGAATATTTATGAAAATTTACGAAATGGTCTGGATTTGATTTAAAAAAATTATTGTTTTCAATATGGACGCCAAAATGTTATTTGGTGTGATGAACGTGAATCTTGGTTAAATTCTAGATCCTATATTGACATGATTTGGTATTAATTTAAAACTGAATCCATCCAATGGTTTTAGAGATACCCAGGAAATGTATGGGGATTTGCGGCATGGATATATCAGCCGCGGTTAATCTACTACAGTTTGTATCAACATATTTGGATAGATGTTACACATTGGCTCCTAAAGATATCTGCTGATTTGGGGCGAGAATTAAATAGCCAAGGTTACCGCTTAGGATAATGTTACGGGTTTTCTTGATACATAAGTTCGACTGGCTAACCATAGTTAGCTATAGTTAGCTAGATCCCAGTCGAGCTTGAAATAGTTAACGATAGTTGACCGAGCATCCGAGCTCGCTTCCAAATGGCTATTACGAAATTTGCTTACATTTTTAAATGGTTGACACCCCTCGCTTTCCACGAATATATGCATATACAAGTGTAAATATTTCACTAAATTACGTTTGAGGAAACTATACTTTCCCATTGTATGCAAATGCTCCCATGGCCCATTTTCTTCCCACTTTATGTCATATGGACGTTTGCTGACGTGTTAGCGGACAAAAACCACGCATTTGTGTAGGTCATCAAAACAGACCACAAAAAGGGTTAATCTAAACTGGTACCCGGCTCCCAATTTTCCGTAATAATAATTCAATGGGGAATCGGGTACCAATGAACTATATTTAACTATCCAGCGTTTGGGTGGGCATCACAAATGTGTGTGTCCAGTAAACCATCAAGCTAACTATGGTTAGCCAGTCGAACTTGACTTATTATGTTCGTCAAGAAATATGCTGCAAGCATCATTTGGTTTGTGAAAGGTGTGTACAAATACATGGTAGTTGGCAGATTAACGGTCAAAACCGGCCTCTGTAGTGATCTTGAGAAATGTCCATTTGTAGGTCAAAAGTGGTATATTTTTGAAAATTTATCACCGGGGTAAATTCCAAAAATAATCTACCGCTTGCGATGTAAATAGACATTAAATAAGCAAATATTTAGACTAAATTAGACATTAATCCTTTCACGACGAAGTCTGCCAAAACCTGCCTCTGTAGTGGTCTTGGGGAATGCCCATTTGCAGGCCAAGAGAAGAATATTTTTTAATGTTACGACTGAAATGAGTGGTTCGATGACAGAGCCAGTCATTCCAATGGTACATTTTCAAAAATAGTATTCTCTTGACCTACAAATGGGCATTCAGTAAGTAAATATTTTAATTTTTTGAACAAATTTAGTCATTAAATGGTTAACGGGTCAAAGAAAGTCTGTAGTGTTCCGTGTGCACGCGGAAGCCGACATCTAGCACTACCATAACCCTGTATCATCCGTGTGCACATTCCAAAATGTTTGTTGTCTATTTTAACATTTCAGATTGCATAGCAGCGCCATGCGCTATAAATATGCGATTAAATCCACCAAATATCACTTATGAGGCAAGGTTTGGAGGCCTGATATCAACAGTTGAATGCATGGCAGATTGCTATCCATTCTGTGACTTTGTTTGGAGACGTCTTTCAGATGGAACGGTATGTAATGCAGAGATACAATCTATCACTCAGCAACAGCACCCAATCAAATTAGTTTCAAAATATTCAGCAGCTTACCTGTACAGTTTTCTCGAAATTGATAGTCAGGAAGTTCAGAGATCGATCGATCCCAACACGAGCGAGGTGTGGGCGGAGCTTAGCTGGAGATGGGCGGGACAGAGCCAAAACCGGAAATGTCCATTGTATAATGGAGGAATCCAGTTCGTGCATCTCTATCTAAGCTCCACCGATGCACGACTTTTCCCACGTTGGGACAGAGGGATCCCTGAACGCCATGACCACCAATTTCCAGCAAACCATGCCGATAAGACTATGAATATTTTGAAACTAATTTGGTTATTTGCCTATGGCAGCAACAGCACCCAGTCAAATTAGTTTCAAAATATTCATCAGCATGGCGTATAAAATAGTAAAGGCATACAATTCGTACAACCTGGCGGACTATTACGAGTTTAACGCGGATTAAATAGAGTCATTCATGACGCAATAGATTATGACGCCAGCCCACACGTAACGTAGTTGATTTTGACGTTACATGACTGACTGAGAAACTGGATTCCTCAATTACATTGGAATTCAGGATTCAAGGTATAGAGATTGATTCAAGTTCAAGTTCACTTTTACACTCAGGCTTTGTCTAGGCATGTGAGGCATTACAGTTGACAACATATTTCATGATGGCAGATTTTATATACATAGTTATATTCATTATAAATTTATCAACAAAATGCAATTCGTACACTCAAAAGTAGCACAAGGAGAAAGGTCGAAATATTCGACAGCTATTAGATTGTGACTCAAATCATACACTTGAAGATGGCACAAAGAGAAGGTAACGTGAGTATTTTTCAGCCAGATTAGTTTCAACATATTAGATAATCATAAAATTGCTGATTTATAAATGACATGCATTTCATACACTTGAAAAGGATACAAAGCGAAACTGAATTGAACAGTTTCCGAATACCCAGCAGTTATTAAATTGATGTATCAATACTATACAATTCGTACACATGAAAGTGATTTTAACCCCTTTTGTGTCAACAGCACTTCAAGGCGCTAAAAATACTACTTATATCAATTAAGCATTTTAATGGTCAACACTATTCAAGAAATTTTAATATAAGATTATTTTTTGTAAATTTATCTGTGAAATTTTTTGACCGGCTTGACCATTAAAGAGATAATGGTAACGAAAATTCAAGCTTTGGCTTACCCAGTATCCATTTGCAGGTCAAGAGAAGAATATTTTTGAAAATTTACCACTTCCAGTGGTTAATTTTCAAAAATACTCTTTTCTTGACCTGCTAATAGACATGCCTCAAAACCACTGCAGGGTTGTTTCGGTCAGTTTGACCATAACACGGTTAAGTTGACACAAGGATTTAATGGGTTAAGGAGAATTGAGCATTTTCTCCAGTTAATCGTGAGCGGGGGGGGGGGGGCGGTGGGGGGGGGGGGGGGGGCAAGGGGAACTGTCGTATTCATATACCGTGTGGTGGATTGTTAAAGCATAAATTATCATTGTTCTTTAAACTGCAAATTAGTACATATACACATACATAGATATTTGATTTGTTACACTCAAGGGACTATGGCCTATTGGGAAATATCGATAACATTTTCTCCTCACTCGCCATCCGTATTTTGCCTGGGCTTCCTTGAAAAGGTCAGAAACTTACATATCTTTTTAAGCACAGGTTTATTGCACATTGTGAGCAGCTCTTGTTTTGTTCGGATTTGCGCTTACAATATAATAAAATGGGATAATTTTTGTTCTTAAATCATTGTATTTGTTGCATTTATAAAGAAAGTGATTTTCGTCATCGAGTTTGTTACAAGTTGTACATAGTCTGTTTTGTCTGGCAATTTTCGTCCATCGTCCGCTTTCAATGGTCAGTTTATGGTTTAGTGCCCTAAACTAAAATAGTGTAGTTGCGTTTCTTGTCGTGAGAACATTAAAATCATTTTCAAATGTAATGTCTTCTTTACATTCGTTTGTAGAATAATAATCTAGTCGATGTGTAGAGTTTATCATTCCATTTATTCGTGTATTGCATCTGGAGCGTATTTTTGTCATCCTTACTATATGGGACTTGCTGATAGACTCGGCATTAAATAGGTGTTCTTGATTTGTTTCTTGGAGGATCTATTTTATAGCTGTTAAGCATGCAACGTTAAACTTGGTTTCCTGTTTCAATTCTCGACAAATATAGTAAAGTACAGAGGACAATTTTCCGTACACCGTATTCACTACATCTGTCCAAAAGCGGGCCATGTTAGTCTTGATTGTAATACTTAACAGATAACGCCATGTTTCTCCGTACAACCTTAAATTGGGGTTGGGGGTGTGGGGGTGTGTGTGTGGGTGTGCTTTTCCTTGCGGTTAAGGTGTATTTTAGAAATTGTGGCAAGCTTCTAACATTTAGGTTTTCATAACCCCAAATTTCCGACCCATACAAAAGAACTGGCATTATCATAGCGTCAAATAACTTCCCTTCGAAGGCTAATGGGATGGCGTACTCTCTGATTTTTCTAAGCAATTGGAACGTGGATTTTTTCCCCTGTTTTAAATTTTCGAGTCCTACACTGATAAAAATCCCCCATGATTTTTAAAAAGTACTCCCAGAAAGAGATATTCGCTTACTATTTCAATTTGTTCTGGACCCAGATAAAATGTTTATGTCTAGTTTTTCATAACTTATAATAACATCTACATAATAATATTATATTATATTAATGCTACTTAGTTACAGTATTCTATGACTGTATTTATTAGTGACCTAATTGTTGTGCTTCAGGTGGTTTCAAGAGATGCAACTATCCGATTGACAAATTTGACTCGTGATGATTTTGCTCAATATCAGTGTTTTGCTAGTGCTACTTCTGGTAAATCCAACATCACGATTACCAGTTCTCGCATTGAGATCCTGTATTCAGGTGTGTATCAATGGAACTTTCCAATTTATCCATCCATCATGTGACGTCATAATCAACTGCATGACGTTGAGGATGACGTCATAGGCAATGGTGTCATGAAGGTAGTAATTAAGTTCGTCGCGGACGCATAATTGGTGACAAATTAGTTTCAAAATATGTAACAGCTTGCCTGTATAGATCTCTGAAAATTAATAGATGGGGAATTCAATAATCAATCGATCCCAACATGGGCGAAGTGTGGTTGGAGCTTAGCTAGGGATGGGCGGGGCATCGCTAAATCATCCTTCATTAGTTATTCACAGCATATCTGTAGTCTTGGCCTTGTAGATCCATGACTCTACTTACCTAACCATATACCTACCCACAGGCAGGAACAGCTCAACCACTCGCCACGCCACACCCACCACCACCCACCCACCCACACTCGTCAAATTAATTTCACAATATTCAACCGCTTACCCTTATAGCTACCTTGAAATTGTGAATCTCGGAATTCAAGTTTCAAAGTTTCGAATCGATTCCAACACGCGTACAAAGTAAGCTGATCTTACCTAGAAATGGGCGAGGCATATTTACAATGGATCTCACTTATGGGATATCTAAAAGCTTGCATTATTATGCTGTGCGTAGTGCTTTTTGAGTTCCGTGATTTCCGTACCCAGATAACGCGGCTTACTGGTCCAATGCTCGGCCGATATCGTTCAGTATCGGCCCAGTATCGGGCCCACATCAGTCCAGTAAGCTGCTTTATCGGGGTATTAACGACAGAAGAGGCGTAGGCCTATGATACCCGTAGCCCCAATCTGCTCTGACTTTCCCCAGCCAGATCCTGTGACATATATATGGTGAGACGTGACGGGCCATCTCCCCGTCAGATCTATTCAAATATATGTCACATGACCGGTAAAAAGCCAGACCAGAATCACCAGACACAGAAGCGAACCATGAAAGGCACACCACTTTTGATATACCCCATACTTTTAGCCTAGGATGCAACAGACGCCCATAATAACATATATGGTATTATGGACATATCGATGCATCCATAACCAAAGATTGTCCAGAGTAGACTAACTGAATATCGAGTCCACGCCTCAGGAGCGATATCACAATAATCGAAAATGTATATAAAGACGAGCCAGTAAACTTGTTCCGGGTACAATATACTAAACTGTATACAAAGCCAAGTTAAAACATTCATTAAAACCCCAACTAATAAAATTAACATAAAGGCCGTGAAAGTCGAGTTATTTATTCACCAATTTTGCAGCGCGGTCGTCCGTTAGTCTGCCATCGTTGCTGATGGCTTATGTAGGAAGTAATTGGCCTATTGTCATTATATATTAAGGTGACTAAATAACTCGACTTTCACGAATCATTTTCATGTTTCAGGAACTACGAATGTGTCACAAATGGCTATCAGCACAAATAAAACTACACTGGTAACAGCCCTTGGAAACCCAATACAGAACGTGACGTGTACAGCACAGTGCTCCCCATTTGATTGTGAGTTTACGTGGACGAACGTGGTAACTGGAGATAGCAGAAGTAGTGCATCGTTGAATGAGCTCATCCCGGGCATGATGAAGTACGAATACATTGGATACTTTGAGTGTAATGCACGTGTGACGCACGCGTGGAAGGGTCAGTCGGAGACCCGCACGATCATAGTCACTGACATTGGTATGTAGACCGATATTTATCCGCGTTTCACTACCGTTAATGACGCCTATCAAAAATTCCATCTATGGCCCTATAACAGTGATTCTTGATTTCACAAATGTATCAGTTAATAGACCTCTCAACTCACTGTTCCAGAGTTTCAATCCATCATCTTACCTCGTATGACGTCATAATCAGCCCAGCGCGTGTATGATGACGTAACACTCATTACGCTACAGCGTTCCATATAGACCGTCATCAAATCTCAAATACTCGGACACGTTGTATGAATTGCATGTCTCTGTAATTCTTTGCAATTTAATAAACATGCTGTTGAATATTTCGAAACTAATTTGACTGGGCGCCGTTGCTGCCTTAGGCAGCAACAGCGACCAGTCAAATTAGTTTCAAAATATTCAACAGCTTACCTGTGTAGTTTTTTTGAAATTGATAGTCAGGGTGTTCAGAGATCGATCGATCCCAACACGAGCGAGGTGTGGGTGGAGTTTAGCCAGAGATGGGCGGGGCATAGCTAAAGCCGGAAAGGTCCACTGTTAACCACTTTTGTCAAAAGTGCATTAAGGCGCTGAAAATACAACTGATATCAATTAACTCGTTAATAGTCACGACTTTTCAAGAAAATTTATATTTGTGCAGGCTATGCAGTCTGTTTTTATAAATTTACCACGGAATTCTTATTGCTTATATCTAAATTATGAACCTCTGTTAAACCCTCTCGCATTAACTTAAATATGTAGTGTTTACCCAGCAGCCACATGACGTTGTTTCAACGTTGAAGCCAGCAAGTCGGTCCATTGCAGTGGTCTTGGGGAATGTCCATTTGCATACCTAGAAAATACTGTTTTTGAAAATTTACCATTGGAATGACTTTGGTTATCAGTGGTAAATTTTCAAAAGGTTTCTCTTATCCTACAAACGCACATTTTTCAAGACCAGTTCAGAGGCCGTTTTTATCAACTTGGCGATTAAAGGGTTAAGTTGACTCGAGAAGGATTGAAGACTGAAGGAGCGAGATTTTATGAGAGTACCGATGCCAAACTCGATGGGAGGTCCGCAGGTCTTTCTCGCAATGTTTTGAAATCTAGATGCTCTCGTGTATGTTAAGAAAAGCAACCATTTATGGGGCGAATTTGCGATGAGGCGAGTTTTTAAGCAATCCCGAACATATATGACATTAATATTTAATCATTTAAGTAGTGGTGGCGTATTTTAAAGCAGAGGTTCATTTTTACTTCTTCAAATCTGCTCTGCTACTGAACAGGCCCAATGACACATATTTGAATAGACTGATGTCACTAACGTCTATCCAGATATCTGTCACCGGGCCGGTGTATGACTAGAGCTGTACCGGACAATCTTTACCAGAAATTCCCAAAATTCGTAACATTTAAGCTACAGAAAGCAGCGTCGAACACACCACTTCTGGCTGGTAAAGGCGATAGCGGACGAGCACACAGCGTTGCTTTACTATTGGAATCAGATACAACTAATTTCATAATATTATTGAAGGCATACATCATTGGAAAGCTATGCCAATTTTCTATGCATTACTGTATTCGTCTTTGTAGTTTTGTAAAATTGAATACAGTTGATCGTACTTTTAAAATACACCCTATTGTCCACTTGATGTAATAAATCTAGGTATAATGGTGTATTTTATATACGCAAATAATCTAGTGAAAATTCTACAAAAATATAAAAAATAATACAAATATTTAGGCAATTTAATACGCTTTCCACTGATGTATGACGTAAATAATATAATGATTTTAGTTTATGATAGGAAAGGTTGCGGTGTATTTTAGTGAAATAGTAACTCAATGCGGACTAGCCGCTTGTTAGCAGCTTCACCAGCCAGCAGTTCTGCTCTGAGCGCTGATTTAAGCGAATCCCGGCGTAATGACGTCAATGTGGGAAAGGTGTATTGAGAGAAAGAATCTAGTTTTGTGAACGTGCTGTTTGACATTGTTTTTCAGACTGCGAGAAAGCGTGTTCTAAGAACACCCGTCTTGTACCGCCAAAACATGAGTACTCACTTCCGATTGGTGGATCGGCACCGTCTCCCATTCTTTGTCAAGGTAATTGTATGGCCTTACATTTCAAAACTGAAATAATAGAAACCTGTCTTTAGAAATTATTAGTTCACGAGCACAAGAACACGTATTAGGCCAATTATTTAATTAGATGCCCAAACATTTGGGTAGATGTCATCAAATCGTGCAGCACCGCCTTTAATTCGCAACAAGGTTCCTGTAACATAATCATGTGAATGGCCTTATAGTAGTGTACTATGGAAACATATATAGAGAATAAATCCAGTTCTCAGACAAGTGAAATGATGTGGGTCCTAGGTATTGTCGTAATGCTTGTACATACTGCATGAATACTGAATGCGTCGGCAGATTACTACAATTTTCATGAACGCATATATATTCTGCTGAATATCTTGAAGAAAATTTGACTAGCAGCTGTTAGCCTGTTACTTTAATTTACCTGCTAGAGAAACCGTCTTCTAGACCACCTGGGTGGCCTAAATACAATAGTTATCTGCCAGTCTGACTCTTGTCTGTCTGCCAGTCGTCATTCTGTCAACATTTGCAGCACGTCATGTCTCTTGTTGATGGATTAAGCCCAAATCTGGCTGATGTGCCCCTTTTGAAAATATCTACATGACCTTCGAATATAAAGTGGCAATGCCTTCGAAAGCCATAGGTATGCCCCTTCGTAATTATTCAGAGTAATAAGGCCTAGGGGGTGGTGGGGTGGGGGTGGGGGGGGGGGGCGGGGGGCGGGTGTCACGGGTAATCATTTAACGGATATATTAAATCAAGTCTGATTACCTGTTCCTTTTGCCAATACCTATTTGCATTATGCCAATGAACTTGATGGACATCGTGTAGGGTGACGTCATAATCAATGGCGTCATAAATAACGTAGATAAGTACCTCACGAACGCTTAATTGAAGACGGACTAAGGATTGTTGTACGAATTGTGTCTGTACTATTTGCTAATGACTCGATTTAGTCTGTCTTAAATGCTTAATAGTCCGACATATTGTACAAATTGTATGTCTTTACTATTCAATAAACGTTCTGTTGAATATTTTGAAACTAATTTGAATGGGCGCTGTTGCTGCCACCAGACAATAATTTCAATGAGCGAAAACTCTCGATTTGCAGAATACTTTGAAAACAATTTGACTGAAAGTCTTTAGTGACTTAGCCACCAACAACTTTCAGTCATATTGTTTTCAAACCATTTAGCAGGTCGAGAGATATAACTCTTTGAATATGTCGTCTGCAAAAGCTCAGCAGTTAGACGCTTAATGTGTTAATGTAATACTGAGTTATCGACCTTTACTATAACTAATGTGACCCGATGGGAAAATTGGTAAACGATAATAATTGTTACTCCTTTATGGATGTTCTCCAAGCTTGGCTGGTGTGCACATTTATTAGCATCCATAGGCCTATGCAAGGTAGGCCAGATTGATAGTTTCTGAGGAATTTAGGTCAAATTTAAATTCTGTATTGCAATAATAAATCCATTGGAAATGGTATGGGTCAATCACAGTCAAAGCTTGATTAAGATGTTAAATCCAATATGGCTTGAAACAGAACATCTTGAGAACTTTTCATGGGTCACACTTACCCGAGTCTTATCGAATTATTAAAATAATTTTGAAAAACCTAACGGCCATCTTATACGGTTTTTTTTGTAAAATTCATCTTGTAGCTTTATACAATTGTTTCAAAGATTTATTAGGCCCCAGTTTAAAAAAGATTTTGTTTAAACCAATGTGTTTGCTGTTGTGATTATCCTACCATATTTTAATCTTACAGCCGACTGCAATCCACCTTGCTTCTTCGAATGGAAAAACCCAAGTAGCAAAGTTATCAGCCACAGTGAGACACTTGTACTGAAGAATCTTAAGGACTCAGATTTTGGGACCTATCAATGCTTTGCTCATACTAACGACTCCGTTGTCTCGAAATATAGCTTGACTATTATCAGGCCAGGTAAGGCAGATAAATATACAATTTACACGCTATAAACAATCAATTTATATACTTTGAAACTTCACTTCCCAGAACCTCAATTTCAAGGTAACTAATATAGGCAAGGTGTTGAATATTCCGAAACTAATTTGACCGGGCGTTGTTGCTGCCTGTGGTATAGCGGTAACAGTTCCAATGCAAATTACTTTCAGAAAGTTCAACAGAGTGTTTGGATCACAAAGTGATGGATTTTCCAATGTTCATGACAACGCTAGATACGTCACACTAGTCATATAATTGAGTGACAGATCAGCTCCCTACATTAACATTACGCTTTTGGATATCTCTAGCCCAGGATATCAGTTGTCGGATATTTCAATATATTGCGATTAAAAACCACGTGCTGTTTAAGACGCTAAACTAAGAAATCAGACAAAAATCACCTTTCCAGAGCCCATCCATCAGCTAACCTCGTATGACGTCATAATCATCTCAGCGCGTGTATGATGACGTCACAATCATTACGTCGCAAAAGGTTCCATATAGACCGTCATCAAATCTCAAACGGTCCGACACGTTGTATGAATTGTATGTCTTTGTAATTCTTTGCTATTTAATAAACATGCTGTTCAATATTTTGAAACTAATTTGAGTGGGCGTTGTTGTTGGCTTAGGCAGCAAAAGCACCCAGTCAAATTAGTTTCAAAATATTCAACAGCTTACCTGTGTGATTTTTTGGAAATTGATAGTCAGGGTGTTCCGATATCGATCCCAACACGAGCCAGTTGTGGGTAGAGCTTGTCTAGAGATGGGCGGGGCATGGCTAAAACCGGAAAGGTCCATTGTGAATAATTTATCGGGCCAGCTCCCAGTCAAAGTATTTTAAAGGTATTCAAATGTTTGCCGTTGATTTGTATTAACACGATTAGAACCTACTAAGCTACGTATGTCTCAATCCACGTCACAACACTAGCAGGCCGCTTCCAATATCGTGATACCACGATTTGTATGCACCATATATCGCGATATTAGCTCGGCGAATATCGGGAACACCTACAGTACAGTCCAGAAATATCTTAGAATGTTTACAAAAATTAAATAAACCGAACTCTTGAATATTTTGTCCTACAGCAGCAATGGCTTCCAATCAAATTAAGTCCAAAATATTCAACATGCCAGTGTTGACTGCGCCGTGTTCAAAATTATACTAACACGGTTCTGTTTTTATCTTGAAAGCATGTTAACTTATTTATGTGTTGTATAGAGCGCTGCACTTGTTCCCAAAAGATCATTCATGACGGTGTTCAGCTGGCTAATGCTACGTGAATCTAGTCCATATTTTGACAGTTCTGAGTTCGCACACCCTGGTAATGGGACTGCGCAAATATGTTTCACGATTTCCTGGACATGTTTGGAAATCCAACATGGCCAGCGAAAAAGATTTCGTTAGAAAAATGAGATCTATTCGTTGAAATTAGGCTGTTGACTAAAGCGGAGCATTTCATAGGATTTCGGGGAATTTTTTTAGAAAATCCAAAATGGGTACCGGAAAAATCAACCTATCAAAAGTCTGAATAGCAGTTTTTAAACCTACGACCATAGGACCATTCCAGGCAAATTTGACTAAAATCTTCGATGCGGTTTTAGCGATACAGTTTCAAGAATGTCGGGAACATTTTCAGAAAATCAAAGATGGTCGCTAAAAAGTCACCCTAGGAGCATTTCACCCAAGTTCTGCTAAAATCGAATCATTGACTAAGGAGTATCTTTTTAAAGGATGTCTCTATTTTTTGGAAAATCTAAGATCGCTAAAGGGAAAGATTTACCAATCAAAATTCCGAAAAGAAATTCTGCAGCCAAATTTGTTTAAAATGTATCTTGTAGGTTAGTAGTCTACCAAACAAATCTGAATTCAGCACTTTTGCACACGTGTTCGGGAAGAAAAATGTCAATGGTAGCAGCTGGTAGGGTGATCTATAGTGGCCATCACCAGAGTGGATGCATAGTCCGTAAGTGGTGAAGTCCTTTTTTTACTGACCCGTTTCCATGGTGGCTCCCAAAAATAATTAAATTCATTCAAAATCGGACAACTTTCATATCATAGAGGCTAGAAACACAATTCTTGTGTTGAATGAAGGTTAGGACAGCCCTCCAAACAATGGTGTCCTCTACTACTATCATGGCGCTAATTTGCATACAATTATGACGTCACATTATAAAAAACATAAAACAGCAAATTTTTCATACATTCACTGTGACTTTCTAATGCGTCTGAGTAGGTCAATATAGTGCAATTTAGTAGCAAATATATCTAGATTTTCAAAAATCATCATTGTATGTCTACAGCCAGCGTCTGTAAAACATTGATTAAGACTTGGTTTCCATGGTAACGTTAATGGTGATTTTGTTGATTGTTAAGCTGTCTATAACTTGAATTAACTCTCCTGGCTGCATATGACTCATGCATTCTCCGAGTTTATTTTCCACATCATGCATTGGAACGACTCTCTTCCTTTGCCGTACACCCATCTTTAGATATAGTATCCAGCAGTGTCGTGGCCATATGCGACATCTGAATCCAGACACCAAAGAAGCACCCGGTCAATTGCCAATGTGTATGTCCATGTGCAATCTCTACATCAAAGCCCCGGTACCTCATTGTTGCTCACGGAATGGCCTTCACTGCTTGATCGATGACATGAAATCCACCAGCAATATGTACTTCAAAACCAACTTTCAACCTATTTCTAACTTAATGATCCAATCACGTAAAAGGAACTCGCAAGGATTATCATGTTTCTTGCATTTGACAACATCTTCATGCGCTATTTTGGAAATCGTATTAGAACAGTCATGTTTCTTAAATCTTGCTTCTGAAAATTACCATGAGACGCCCTATCACCTGACTATTATTTCTTCGTTCGTGGAATTGTCACCAATGACAGCAATATACTGGCACTTCAGCCGAGTCTGTGCAGCCCATTAATGAGATCAATCACGCCCAGTTTTGGCTCACTAAATACTGGATGATCAACAGTCGCACGCTATTTTTTGTATCTTTCTGAGAGACACATCTAGATTGAAGGGCGTAAGTGAAACCGGTGCTAACTCATACTGTAATACTTCCTTGATGTCCACATCGCGAGGCTGTCCTCTAATTGCCATTTTTTTTAAATATTTGGCGATCAATATTCAATGTCTGTATTACCTGTATCGTTGTAGCAACACATCATTTGTTCGGAGTTGCAAATATGCAAAGATTTAGTTTACGAAATATGATGATGAAAATTGATCTCACCCTTTATCAATCTATGGGTTAGAAATGCCTTTGTTTGCACTAGCCCAACCGCATGCACATTTCCAAGTGTCTCAGTTGTTTCGCGTGAACGTACAAATTATGTGGAAATATTTGCAGTAGGTTGTCTATTATCTGCAGTTATACCTAGCACAATCAGGAAAGAGTGTACCGTCATTTCGTTACTAATTCAGTCGTAATGCAGCTCTGTGTAGCTTCAGGTTTCACCACCATCAGGCTGATGCAGCCCACTCACTTGTTTTGGCATAATGGTTACAGCTGCTTCTTGGATATGCGGTCAAATAGTATCTTACAAGGGTCTCATTCTTACTGCAAAGCTGTCTGTGCTTGCCGCAGTCTTTGCTTGCTGACAAGGGCCATGTCATGCCAAAATCCAATGAATGGTCTCCTATTCCGTTAAACTGTACCTTAGCTCCCAGATAGAGCTTGGTACACTTCTGGGTTCTTATTTCGGAGACAGCGATGTAAATGCAAACCCATCATGCATAGTTTATGTATCCGCACTAAAAGTCAATTAGAATCATTTCTGCAAATGTTTATATTTCCAAGAACTTGTCATTTCGTTTTGCAACAAAGTCCAGAAGGAGCTGTGCACATTTTCTGAACAGTGTGTGCCTTCCTTCACGAATATCTACGTAGATGATGCTGATTTTGGGCAGAATATGGGAAATCTACTAGGAACCTCAAAACTGCAACACTGCCTTTGGCATGTGCATGTTAGAAATACCGCAAATACTGCGGGCCAATACTCAGCCCTCTTCAGGGTCATATTCTTTTCATGTTATGCGCATTCTGTTGACTGAGCCGAATCTGGGAATGCAATCTATTTAAGCCAACTCGTTGCGTCATTCATCAGCTTATGAATTCTAACTCCTCGAGTATATGCATTGCCCCCCCCCCTACCTTGCCTGTATGCCCCCCCCCCCCCACCCCCATGATCACTGTCAAATTAACCTAGGTTTCTCCACTTAATCATCTGAACCTTGTAATATATGACTTCCTCATACACAGTATATGCACAATGTTATTATACTCGCTCAAGTTGTCTAAAACTTTGTATTGAACTCAGCGCTGATAGATATCTTAACTGTCCCGCTGCTGCAAGCCACCATACAATAATTTTAAAGGGCAATAACTCTATACCTGCTGAACATTTAGAAAACAATTTGACTTAAAGTTGTTAGTGGTTTAGCCACCAACAACTTTCAGTCAAATAGTTTTCAAAATATTTAGCGTGTCCAGCGATATAACCCCTGAAGTATGTTGTCGGCAAAAGCTCACACGGATAAACACGACATGTACGCATTCATTTGCCCACCAAATACAGAAGTCTATTGTGGACTTCTGCGATCAACCATACTTACACCAGTATTCAGCCAAAGCTCAAATTAGTTTCATAATAATACACCTTTCCCAGATTGACGTATTTTGGGAAAATATCGTCCCGGGATGCATCGCCAGAAGCACGTCTGGTTGGTAAAAATAGCCAGGTGACGCTCGACCAGTATTACTTCGCTATTAGGTCAAGATAGAATGCATTAAGTCGAAGTAAGATCATAATATTTGTGAAGCCATTCATCATTAGAAACCTCATCAGGTTTTCTAAACATGTATGTATTAGTTTTTAATTAATTTTTACAAATTTTGTAAAGCTAATTATAATTTTAAAACACACTCTATTGGCCGCTGGATTTTCTAAATCTAGGGACAACGGTGTATTTTATATATACAAATAACTTCATAAAAGTTTTAGGAAAAATAAAAAAACTAATACATAAATGTTTAGAAAATTGGACGCGCTTTCCAATGGTGTATGCCATTGTGATTGTAGTTTATCGTAGGAACTCTTTAAAATGCAGTGTCCTTTATCTTTCCATTTTGGGTATGCCCCGCCCATCTTTAGCTAAACTCCACCCACACCTCGCTCGTGTTGTGATCGATCGATCTCTGAACTCCCTGACTGTCAATTTCCAGACAACTATACAGGTAAGCTGTTGCATATTTTGAAACTAATTTGACTGGGTGCTGTTGCTGCCTATGGCAGCAACAGCGCCCAGTCAAATTAGTTTCAAAATATTCAACAGCATGTTTATTAAATAGTAGCGATATACAATTCGTACACCGTGTCTGACTATTAAGAGTTAAAGACGGGCGTAATAGAATCATTTATGACGTAATGATTATGACGCCATCCTATACACCGCTTAGGTGGAAAGGTGAATAGTAGCTCAATGCGAGGCAGCTGCTGGCTGAGCAATTTATTCGACAGCAAAAGGGTTCTGCACGTTGATTTAGGGGATTCCCTGCGTAATGATGTCAATCTGTAAACGGTCTATTAATCTCATCTGCTACTAAATGTGTCGCTGACATTAGTATTCAATTCATGTTTAACAGATACATCAGATGCGCCCAATGTGGGTGTGATTGTAGGATCAGTTGTCGGTGGGGTGGCAGCAATTGCCCTTATTGTAGGAGTAATCGTGTTTGTCTTGCACAGGAAAAAAAGTCCAGGTGCGTATGTAATGTACATTCATAATTAGTCTGCCTCTCTAACCCATTCAACGACAAATCCATGATAGAATAAAATTCCTTACGTTTATGAAACAAAGCATATTCTGTTAAATATTCCGAGATTAATATGACTGGAAGATATTGCAACGTTAGGCATCAATGGCTTTCAATCATATTAATATGAGACTATTCGACATGTTTCCTTTATTTTAACCTCGTAATTGAGTACAAGGAATGTATCGTTGAAAGGGTTAATAGTCAAAATTTATCCAGAAAATTTACGATATATTGTAGGTCATGTCAAGAAAAGTGAATTTTTTAAGTTATTACTGAAATGACTGGCTCAGTCATGGACCTAGCTTTCCAATTATATACTTTCAAATATAGAGTTCTCTTGAAATGCAAAAAACCGGCATTCTTCAAGACCAGAGGCAATGGGACCCTTGAAAATCATTTACGATTGCTAAATACAAATTAGTCTTACAGGGCTTCGCCCAAAGAATAGTAACAAAATCTAGCATGGGACTCCCGTAGGTCAGATCCATGAGTCCCTGGTATCCTATAACTTTAGCATGAATGGGAAACAGTGCATGGGAACCGAAAATTCCAGTTTGGGACACACAGATTTCAGCTGGGGATCCCAGATTTCTGGGTATTGGGTTCCTGTGACCCCAAAATTCAGATGCCGCAAGAAACGCTATGGGTGATAGTTGATTGAAGCATATCAGCTGTTCATTTTGAAACGTATGATCTCCACAAATTTTAACTCAAGAGGCCACGATTTCTGAAACTTACTATTGATCTTGATATGGAGAAAAGGAACCCGCTTAAATTCTAAATTCACACACAAGCAAGACAATGGTCGGCATTGTCTGACTGATTATAACATATCTGATGCTATGACACATCCAGTATACATTATACAGTATTTATTACAAGAACAATAGATAACGATAAATAGCAGGACGGTATAATATTAGCTCACAGTGACTTGCTTCTGACGACCCGATTATTTTCATCATATCTCTCTGTTAATGGATTTGGATAAAATCATATATTTAGAATTTAACTGTAATATGCAAAACCAGTTCATGTTTTAATTTATAATTCTTTCATATAACAGGAGATCAGGCCAACGTTAGATGCGACTTTAACATCCACATTACATATATCTAAGCAAGATAACCTTTGAACCGCAACGTTTGAGATATCAAAATGTGACTAATTGTTTTGGGGTTTTTTGCAGATGATAACTACAAACTTCTCCTGATCAAAGACAAGTCAGAGCTCCTGTAAAACAGTGCGATGAGATCATCTTAATCACGATAATAAGCATTCACTATACTCATGCCATGGTCTCACGTATGCAGGTGTAGAGAGATACTTAAAATTAAATGCTAAACCGTACGTGCGTGCGCGCGTGTGTGAAAATGCGCACATGTGTGTGTCCAAGTGAATATATATATATATATATATATATATATATATATATATATATATATATATATATACACCTGTGCAAAAGTTAAGCACCAGCAAAAACAATAGAACGTAGAAACATGATGGTACAACTAGGCTGCCATACTTTTTGTCCCCGCGTTAGCTGACATAATTCCAAGTACGAAATGCACATGCATGCATGACTTCACGCCGCTTGATGTCCGTGCGTGGCGGCAAACAGCACACGTGTTCAGTTATGTAAAAGTCCAGTTTGAGGTGTAGAACATTACATACAGATTTAGGCGACAAGATTAGGAATTTTGTGTTCATGACCGTGGTTTATTTGTACAGAGAGAATTAGCTCTTGATTGTGAACCGCTATGGCAAGACGAAGGTTAAGTGATCGTGTGAAATGGCAAATCATAGGCATGCATACCACTGGTATGTCATGCAGAGAGACTGGCAGACAGCTGAACATTAACCATACTGTAATCAGTCGTTTGATTGCAAAACATGGGCAAACTAACGAGGTGAAGGACAGGCCTAGATCTGGAAGACCGAAGAAGACTACTGCCCGTGATGATCGAGCCCTAGTACGCCTTGTTAGGAGATCTCCATTCACCAACAGCAGAGTGCTCAGCCAGCAATGGGAAACGCGCAATAGAGTGTCAATGTCTACCGTCAAAAGGAGACTGTATGCTGCTGGCATGAAAGCTAGGAGACCTGTCAGACGTCCTTTCCTCACTGCACACCACAAAGAGGAGCGTCTGAGGTGGTGCAACGAAAGAAGACACTGGAGCATGAGATCCTGGAGACGGGTACACTGGTCCGATGAAAGTCGGTTCCTGCTTCATGCCACAGATGGTCGAACTCGTGTATGGAGGTCCAGACGCACGGCGTACGACCAACGTAACATCATGGAAGAAGTTCCATTTGGGGGAGGTTCCGGTATGATATGGGGGTGCATCTCATTTGATTGTAAGATGGATCTGTTGACTGTACCTGGAACACTAAATGGACAAAGATATCAAGATTCCATACTGGATAGAGTTGTGGTCCCTCATTTTGTAAATCACGCACCTGGAACCCACCCTATATTCATGGATGACAACGCCCGACCACATCGTGCTAGAGCTGTGCATGAATACCTCCGCCAGAATGCCATCGAAACCCTACCATGGCCAGCAAGGAGCCCTGACATGAACCCTATTGAGCATATCTGGGACATTCTGGGAAACATGGTGAGAAGGAGGGATCCTCCTGTGCAGAACCTACAGGAATTAACAGACGCACTCCATCTTGAATGGCAACGAATACCACAATGGCGTATCAGTCGGTTGGTGACCAGCATGAGACGTCGTGTCCAGGCCGTCATCCAGGCACAAGGTGGATATACCCGGTATTAATAATGACAGTCTCAAACTCGTGCACAGATGTTAAACTTCGTTTTCAGACACCATTAATGACAATCTAGCCACGTGTCTCAATTGTAGGGCAATAGTTGTCAGTTGTGTCAACGTAACCATATTCAGGCCTCGTTTTCAAGTTCAAACAAAAACATACAGTGTTTCCCCACCATCATAATCAGCATTCCTCTAGTTGCATTATTACCTCTTGCACTAAGATGGATGGGTACATAAATGTTTATGCTATTGCTTTCTTCATAGCACATGAATATACCCTCGCATGTGCGTAAAAATAGGGTGGTGCTTAACTTTTGCACAGGTGTGTATATATATATATATATATATATATATATATATATATATATATATATATATATATATATATATATATATATATATATATATATATATATATATATATATATATATATATATATATATATATATATATATAGTATTTGGACAATAAGCTTACCTAAGATGTACGCTCACTAAATAAACACCCAGAAGGAACTAAGTTACCATCTAAATATTGGCTAAGATATATAGTTGATTACAATGGAATTTCTAGCAGATCATTGATCAGTATAGGTTAATCAGTACAACAATCTTGCGAAAATGATTACCTCATAAGTACCTGAACGAGTTTCCATTCAAATGCAATAGTGACACATTTCAAATACCACGTGTGTCTATTGTTTTATGACAAGCAAGGCATTGAATGGATAGTACAGCCTTCAAACTTCTCAACCCACCGACCAAATGTTGAATCAGCTGAAGCGAGCACCGTGCCATAAGTCCATAACATGTTTTATGACAATAGTATCGCTAACATGTTAGGTCACCTTATCAACAATGGTGCAAACCGATGACATCAAATGATACTGCAGCGTGCTGGATGTACATGCATTAACAAGGGATCCATTTCTAGCTTTGTTCTGCACATTTCTAGCCAAGCCCCGCTCACTTTTTTACGCGTGTTGCAATCGATTTATATACTTTGAATCCTGAATTCCCAGAATCTCATTTTTTCTACATGTAAGTTGCTGAAGATTTTGAAAATAATCTGACTGGGGGCTAGTTTCAGAATATTCATGTGTGTAAAATTGGAAATTCAGTACAGACAATTCATACACTTCCTGACAGACTGCGTTATTTTATGATGGAGCTATACATCATTATGATTGTTACGTCAGCTAAATGGTGACGTAATAGATTATGATGTTATATACTTGGATCATCATCGTCGACCACTAAATGGAAACGCCTATCTCAAACACGAATGATACCGTTCTCAGGTCATTCAGGTCGCCAAAGAGCTTCTCTTCCAGAGAGGTTGGCTCTGGCTATGTTTTCTGCCTCGAGGCATCGTAGAGTGTAACATATTGCAGCAGATGTTCATTCATCATGCGCACTCTGCCACATGGGCCTGTATGGCCAACTTTCAGTTTCTTGTACATATGGGCATTCATTCTATTGTGCCCTATCCGCAGCCGGATTAAGGTAATTTGATTAGCTCTGTTCAGACAGTAGTAGCTATCTAACTAGTCGTAGTGGGGATGTTGGTGCTGCCATCTCCCATAATGAGTTTTAATGATAATCTTCTCTATGTAGAAGACCTCTCTATTACCATCGTCAAGCCGTCCTCCATTCTTCGCCAACATATCTGCTGTTTCGCTACCGTGAATACCACAATGGGCATGGATTTTAATGAGTGAATCTTGCATTCAATATATAAATGGGTCATTCGGGAATAATAGCACTTGCTGCCCTAGTCGTACTGATGATCTGAAAAATACCATTAGAATTGAATATATATATATATATGCCAATATTTATGGGGAACTTAATTTTTAGGTGTGTATATGTATTATTATTATTATTATTATTATTATTATTATTATTATTATTATTATTATTATTATTATTATTTCCCTGGGTTACCGACATGACCAATCTAAGTGGGCGCCTTACCCTCCTACCTCACCTGCTTACTATCCTTGTAGTTTGCAGGGAATTTAGTTGGGTCATTACCGGCTTATGACTGAATGGGCATGTAGCTGACTGGAACCCTTCATGTATCAATACTAGTTTCAGATTTTATTGTATAACAATACTCAATGATTTACCAAATGCGGTTTGTCTAGAGACACAATTTTTTCTCACACTGACAATCCGCATTCCGTTCTGATGTCTAACTTCTATTTTGATACAATTTGGGAGCTATTATGAACACATGTGTATACATTTAGACAAAAACCTTCACCTCATTCCTGGATACTTTACAATAGAGGAATCCAGTCTGTCAGTCAAGTAAATGACCGCATAATCAATTACGTCAATGGTAGGCTGGCGTCACAATCAAATGAGTCATGGAAGGCATATCTAAGTCTATCATAAATGCTTAATGGTTGATCAAGTTGTACGAATCGTACGTCTTTACTATTTAATAACCATTCTGTTGAATATTTTAAAACTAATTTGACTGGGCGTTGTTGCTGTCAACGACACCCAGTCAAATTAGTTTCAAAATATTCAACAGCTTACGTGTGTCTGGAAATTGAGATTCATTGAGTTAAAGGTTCGATCGATCCCAACACGGACAAATCGTGGGCGGAGTTTATCTTGGAATGGGAGAAGTATAGCTTAAACTAGATTCCTCAATTGACATGTAAATATGCTGGCTCAGTCTATGAATGCTCAAGTTATAAGCTTATCGGGATATTGTAAAACATATCACATGTACTTATTTTCAGTCAGAGGCAGCGCATAACCGTACAACCATCGTGTAGCTACTTTTGCCAAACAATATAAATGTTTGCCAAAGTAATCCCTAAGATATGATAGAGCTTATAACAGCTATATAAACTGAATTCGTTAAAGATTTAGCACTGGAGAGACTGGCTCGGCCATCGAGCAAGTCATTTCAGTGCAAATTTTTTTTTAATACGTTCCTCTTGGCCTGCAAATGGGCATTCCCCAATAGGGAGTTGGGTGGGGGTTTGGAGGCTTCAGACTGAGTCATACCAAGTGTAAGGTCACTGAATCTACAATTTGTATATTAGACTCGCATACGATGTGTGTAGTTGTTAAACCTTTCACGACGAATCCAACCAACACCGGCCTGTGTAGTGGTCTTGAGGAATGTCCATTTGCAGGCCCAGAGAAGACTATCTTTGAAAATTTACAACTGGAATGACTGGATCGATAACGAAATCAGTCATTCCAGTGGTAAATTAAAAAAATAGTCTTCTCTTGGCCTGCAAATGGACATGAAATAAATATATATTGTATTTTTTTAACAAATTTAGTCATTAAAGTGTTAATCAGACGTTCCCCTATACCATGACTAAGCATCTTCACCATTAAAGGGTTAAAAAGCAAATTTGATTTAGGTTCTGTATCGTAATTTTATTTGTTGACAATCGCCATTAGCAAATAGCATGCCCATTATTGGCAGGCAATAGGTTGTCTTTGCAACTTTAGGGGAGACCGGGGCTAGTTCGGCCATTTTCACATATTTTAGGCATTGCATATTTCTTAATAAACTTATCGATGCAAACTGGCATATAAATTGCCCGCAATGATCCAAAGATTAAATAACTAGACAACATGCTTTCGATTTTGGCTAGTTTTTTGAAAATCAAGAAGACGTGGTTGGGGTGGACGAACATACCCCGTTACTAGGAGCAAGTTCGACAAGCATGTGGGGCTATGTCAGACCACATGGGTCAAGTTCGTTCATAGAATGATTTCAATATTTAAAGAATCTAATAGGTTAATTCTTCTCAATTGTTTATTTAAAAGAAACAGAGTGTAACTGGCAAGTAATGTTTGAACGCCTCTACCTATGGCACAAAACGTACTGTGATGAAAATAGTACCTACCTGAAGTTAGCTTTCATCGATTATTCACAGTAGACAAAACAGAATGTGATGCGGCCCACCTTATCTGGTAAGTGTGTCACCGGAAATACGTACGCACTACGTACGACGCTATAAATAAAAATGGCTTAGTATGAGAACACATGGGCCGACTTGCCCCTATGGCGAACTAGTCCCGGTCTCCCGTATCGCTGTAATACTGAATTTAAGACAATTATACAATACAAATCTGTATTGGAATCGGTGCTAAAAAATATAAAAATTTTATATTTGAAATCCATTGATATAATTTGTTTGGTTGATTGAGAAGCTGTGAGGAGTCAGAGTGTGTGTTGGGCATGTGGCCCACATCCTGGTATATTTTCTACTAAAACATTTATATATACTAACGCTTAGCATTTATATAATAAGGTACGGTGAAAAAATAAACGTTTTGTGACTCCATTTTACAATGTTCCTAAGTACTTTATCAAAATAACATTCCCTGAGGTTTCGCTGACATATTCCTGAGACATTTCCAAAATTCCATAAAAGATATTTTCAGGTTGCAGTAAAGCAACCACGATGCTGATAATACATTCAGCAGGCTGGTAGCCTGTGGCATAGTGCACACAAAGATTTTAATTTATTTCCATTTCAGTCAATGGACACCAATTGTACACATGACACAAGACACAAATATAGGGCAAGATGACAAAATGCGAAAACCTACCCTACTGTGTCAGTTTTCCCTGATTTTTAGTTTTTTCCAAATTCTCTGACTTCTGTCTGAAAAAATGGAAACTCATTATCAATGTTTCCCTGATTTCCAGAGTTGCTGGGAACAGTTTTTAACAAGAGGTCCAGGGGCGTGTGACGCTCGCCTGGACTGCTAGCATTTGAACCATTTGCATTTAAATCTAGACCTGACGGATACTTTTCCAAGATGGCCATCAAAAGTAATTGACCCATCAAAATTCTCGTTGATTTGTTGAAGCTTACCCCCATAAGATCGTTCCACATAAGTGTCGTTGAAATACAGTCATTGATTAATGAGTAGCATTTTAAATAGTTCCTGAAAGTTTTCAGAAAATCCAAGATGGCTATCAAGAAATCGGCCAATCAAAATTATGAACAGAAATTTTAGATGCTGCCACCATACGATTGTTCCAGCCAAATTTGATTAAAATACCCCAATTGCTTTAGGAGGAGGTGCGTTTTAAAGGATTTCTCGATAGTTTTCCGAATATCCAACATGGCAGCCCCAAAAATTTACCAAGAAAAAATATCATTTTAGCGCGAAATATAGTTCCACACAAGTTAAAGGGGAACACAAGAAGGGTGACCATCGTTTGTGTAAAACACGCAGTTCTATCGTACAGCCCAAATTTAAGCTACTGCGTAAAACTTTCCCGCGACATTTATTTATAAATCCGATTTAAATGGTGCTAAAAAAAGCTATGTTACTATACTTTTTTGCGAGTTAATTAAACCTATGACGTCATAGGTTGAATCACATCCGACAAGAACCATGATAACGCCACTCTGAAGACAGGAATGCATGTTTTTGGATGGCAATATCTCTATCGATGATAGCGCTATCGACGTCATTTATATATGTACAGATTGAAGAGATTAAGACGTTTATCACACTAGCACGAATTCATGGAATATATTTGCTATTTTCATACATTCGTTGCTGAACCTTAAGATGACCATTTTCTATGAAGCTTCCTGCCAATTACACGATATTATAATATCGCAGGAAGTTTTGAGGCTAGTATGAAAACATAAGTACCTAAAGATGTATTGGGATGTATGTAAGAACTGTTTAAACTCTCATATTAATAGATGAAACTTTAATAACATTATCTGCCGTAGCGCTAGTAAGAGTGATGATTCAAAAGTGACAAATGTACTGATATACCTATACTAGTGCGTCATTCATTTATCTCAAGATCAAAACTTGATGTCGAAATCGGCACAATCAGAGAAAGCAGACAAAGAACTGTTAGTATATATTCTTCAACATTTCCGCAAATATAGTTTATATATTCCTTACACCGATGAAGAGAAACCCTTTATAAAACGCAATTCTCAATTTTATTGCGTTGGATGACAGCGAGAAAAACGTACAACTTATGACGTCATACGCCTCATCCGGGAATAGAAATTTAACTAATGTATCATATATTTAAATAATGAAGATATATATTTCTAATTTGAGCACAGAGCTTACAATTATATTTTTGAAAACTGCTGTCTGTAGATTCATTTTGTAAAAAGCAGTATAGAGGGTCAGGTGTTTCGCTTTAAGATGACGCGTTTTAACTGTGTCCCAGTGGTTCTTGAAAAGTTGCTTAAAGAAAAGGGTGACGCCAGACGATCAGACAGACGGATGGCAGATGGACGGCCATCCTAGCGTAAGCACACCTGGCCATTATGTCCAGGTGAGCTAAAAATGGACCATTCAAAATTCTGAATGGCAGTTCTGGATTAAATCACACATGATTAAGCAAACCCAACTTTCGTTGAAATCCATAAGGGGGTTCTCGAAAAAAGGTCATTTAAAGCTACTACCATTCCTTTAGTATAGTATTTCTGGAAGATGGCCAGTGGACAATTCGACCAATGAAAATTCTGAATGATATTTACAGAAACTATCCCCATAAGGGCCTCCTAGCCAAATTCAGTTGAATTGCATCAAACAGCTAAGGACGAGATGAATTATTACATTTTTAGTACCATTTTGTAAGATCTAAGGTTTTTCATTAAAAGAACTGACCAATCAAAATTCTGAATAGCTTTTCTAGAGTGTATCACCATAAGGTCCTTCTAGCCAAATTCGTTTCAAATCAAGCAAGCGGCTAAGGAGCAGATGAATTTGGATAATTTCCAATAAATTCTTCATAAAATCTACGATAGTCACCAAAACAAGAGGATCAAGGAGCATGTATCGCTCACCTGGAAAACAGGCATTTCAACTGGAAAGGTCATCAACTATAAGTAGACCCCTAAATAGTTGACCAGAATTGTAACAAGAACACAGCGGCCAGGTTTCCCTTGAACGCATTTTAATGGCCCTTAGTCCCTAATCACATCTCCCAAATTTCAGAAGACTGGCTGTTTTCCTGAAGGAGCTCTTTTGCATTTGAGGCACAAAACAATCAGAAAGTGATTTGATCATCGGATAACACAGACGATGTGGAGAGTAATAACCATTACGTTAAATGCGCGCCCCCCCCCCTCTCTCTCTCTCTCTCTCTCTCTCTCTCTCTTTTTAATAAAGAAGGGCGACAAAACATCACTGTCATATACGCTCTCTATGTAGTAATGCAAAGGTACTATAGGCCATCGAACGAAATGCTTCAATTTCGTATACATTCGTATCACGCGAGATCGCCTTCTCTCCTTCGATACGAGATCGAGAAAAGTATCTCGTATGTATTGAGTAGCCATTGGCGTAGTAATTTCCACCAGAATATGGTGGTAGACAGAATTTATATTTAAAAGGACACGCGAGCTACTCTCTTGATTCCAGACAATATTATTTCACGTAAAATGAGATGATATAAAGCCTATGCTAGTCTGTATGACAAGTGCTTAACATAAAATAGTCCCTCTAAATTCGTCGTAAGATTCAAAATCTGTCGCACACAAAATGAGGTCAAGAATTTGCTGACACTGCTTAGATGCTGATATCACACGAATCACTGGATGGATCGAGTCGATTTTAATGTCTATATCAAGCTAGTAATAGAGAGGTTAAGATGTTACCAAAATCAACACGATCCACCGCATTGCTTTTATAGTCCGCTACAGAAATTGACTGAACCCCGATCTGTCTGGTCTCCGAAGTGGATTCTGTGTTACAGTCTAGTCGTTGTGATGACCTTGTTTGTTGGCGACGTCCTCTTCATACGAACTGATGAGAGGTGTAGCACAGTTTAGTGAGTGCCTCATGGGCATAGAGGTCACATGTGAGACCAATGGCTATATACAATATTTACAAATTATCTTTTCAAAATCACTAAAGCGAGAGGGTTGTTGGTGTCACTTAAATACTGGTCGGTATAACTCGGTTCACCGTGACACTGGGCTATCGATATAATATCACCCACTGGCACTCCATTGAATAGAGACGCGGAAGCCACTACGCCAGGAATACTGTAAGCCTTGGCCAAATCAACTTGCCTACCAGTGGCAGATTTGTGGCAAAATTGAAGGCATTCCACAATCCACCTAGAAATGGTATCCTTCGACGCCCTGCCAGGATAACCAAAATGAACTAGGGTCCGTCTGCCATTCTTCCGTACATGTACATTGTTTGTAACAGATTAATCCCTACACTGGACACCGAGCCTTTGAATCAGAGTCAAATCTTGATAAGGCAGGCAAAATTATGGGCTTACCAGGTTATTAAATGGACTGGTTCTTAGCCATAAAATTAAGTCTAGGTAGAAGCCTAAGGCCTTCCCCTGTACCCCAACAAAATTGTCTGCCTCGGCTGACAAAGCGTGAATTTCACTTTTCCATCTATCCGAGGCTGCTGCAATACGAAATACAGTTGTAAGCATTAACACTTTCATAGAATTCGAGCTTAGTGGTTCAAATGATTTATCAGATAGAACTTGTAATACAAGAGATAAACTCGATGACGGAATCACAGGGGAATTCTGTGGTCTCATATTACCCATGCCTTCGATTAAAGTATTTAGATTGCATTTTTTGTCACTTCCTCTATTAGCCAAGCATAGAATAACATACATAAAAGTTGACTTATAGCCAGCTATAGAGTTAGGCTTGAAGCTGTAGGTATCATATAGGTAACAGTGGAAATCGGATACTACTGAATAGATGCTTCCATTGGACTAAGACATCTTTTTAGCACCATTATGCAAAACTGTAGATTTTATAGTTATATGCTCTGGAGGTTGACACCTTCTGGCATTGACCATGAAAGTCGCTGCTTATCCAGGAAAGACCTCATTACTGGCAAATTCCTTGATAACATCCATGCAGTCAGTTGGAACATTGATGGATTGTTGTGCAAGGTCTTTACTCTGGAAGCTTAAATTCTCTGTCAGTGGCAGCGGAACCGGATTGCAGACCAGAAAGTCCAGCAGATCCGTATACCATGAGAAGCTTGGCCAATTCGGGGTGATCAAACGCATTTGGCACTCATTCCGCCCATTTTTCCGGAATGATTTTCGGAATCCCGATTGTTGGTGGAAATGGGTATGCATACGTATCCTCCCAGTTGATAGCTAGCACATCTGTTGCGATAGTGCTCGGATCTGGAATCGGAGATACATACGTCGTCATCTTCACATTCCTTTTCGTTGAGAATAAATCTATGCTGGGTTTGCCCAAGTTGTTGAAAAAATAATCCGCCACACATTGATTTATTTGGCATCTGGTTGGAAGAATACTCATCCTTCGGCTCAATAAGTCCGCTAAGATATTCAGTGTATATATATATATATATATATATATATATATATATATATATATGCTGTGATGACAAGGATCACTCTGGTGAAGACCCGAGGGGCCGTCGAGATGCCGAATTGGAGAAACTTGAATTCTCATGAGTGGCCCAGAAGGGCAAATCTCTGGTAGCAACGAGAGCTCTTCAATATTGGAATGTGAAAATATGGATCTTTTAGATCTATCGATGCAGTCAACATTCCATTTCTCAACCCTGGCGTTCTTACTGTTTCCATTTTGAAACTCGGTAATTGCTTTCTGAAACGATATACAGATGATACAATTAGTTTTTAGTTGTTTGAGAAAATGAACAATTAAAAGAAAACAACGTAGCTTTTAAACTTTGAACTTTAATTTAAGGAAGTTAAATGAAGTACACTGTTGTGTACTTGCTTAGTCGAGACAGTAATTAGGATAATTACTTAGATGATTTAAGTAAATAATTAAAGATTATAACGTCATTTTCTTTGGGGAGATAGTCAGTTAATGAACAACAATCTAATGTATCACTCCACCGTCCAGTGAATAATCGGATCCTTATTCAGCATTCTCACGCATACATGCATTCGATATCCTTGCTCCTATAAAGGATAGAATGAGCAGTCCAATACTCTACCATCGGAGAAAGCAGGAAAATGTCTATGCTGTCGAAAAATGTGAATATTTTCAAATATATTGAGAGCCCTCCTGCGACCTCCATACCTAACTTGAACATCTCCAGTATTAGCCTAAACTTGATGCTGTATCCATGAGAAAGCGACCGGTTTACTCATAGATCCTCTTCAGACTGTAGGTCTCTTAGGAGTCCTCTTCTGTCATCTCCGTGTTTACAGTAAACTTTACTAGCGGTTGTGCATAGTAAAATTTCTGTGGTTGTGTTGACCGGAAATGAGCAAGTATACTTTCGAAGCTCGTAACTGTCGATGCATTAGGGATGACATCTCAGGTATTAACTGGGTTGCACGTCTTTGAACATTCTCTATCGTCTCTATTTGCCTTTTGCAATGGGGACACAAGGCCTGGTTAGCATACTCAAGATGTGGTCTCACTAGAGCCGTGTATAGCAATTTGAATGTCCTGCAGTCCATGAATTCTATTGCTCGGCAAATAACCCCATCATTGAGTTGGCCTTGTTTACATTTTCAGAATTATGTTGGTAAAAAGTCGGCTTATTGTCCATTGAGACTCCAATTATTTTTCCACAACTACCCATGTTACGAGAGGATAATTCTCGCTTAGGTTATAGTTGACATTATATGACCTGATTCTCATCACCTTGCATTTCTCTGGATGGAACTTAAGTTGGCAGTCTTCGGACCATTGTTGCATGTTCATTCAAATCCTGCTGTAGGACATCACAGTCTGCTTCTTGTAAGAATAGCCCAGAAAACCTTTACATCATCGGCGAATAGGTATGAATATGTACCTGTACTCGTGACTTCTGGCAGGTCATTGATGTATATGACAAAAGGTATAGGTCCCAAAACGGACCCGTGCGGTACACCACTGCTAACGTTCTTCCATTCCGATGTCTCGCCATTAACTACTATCGTCTGTTTTCATTCATGTATGAATGATGCAATCCAAACGTTGATGTTTCCGCTAATGCCATAGTGTCTTAAATTTTGAATGAGGTGCTTGTGTGGGGCCTTATCAAACACTTTCATAGTCGCAGCACACTACCTCTACGTATCCTCCTTGGTCAAGTATCCGAGACTATTTGTCCAAAACTTGCATCAGCTGCAATACCGAATTTAGTCAACTGATGCATCCGAATTGTTTGTCACTGAAGAATTTATTCATCTACATGTCCCCTATTTGATGTATATGCATGACTCTAGAACTTTTCATAGTACTCTGGTCAAGATGACAGGCCTGTAATTACATGGGTCTTTTTGTATCACCTTTCTTATATATAGCTGTTATATTTACATATTTCCAGTCATACGGTCGTTGGTTAGTCAGTAGTGAATTGTTGAATATGATTGCTAATGGCTCTTGTAAGCTGTCACTAACTTCCTTGAGGATTCGTGGGTGAATTGTATCTGGACCTCGGAATCCAACTTTTTCTTTATCGTCTCTCCACTGATTGTGGTCACCTATCTGTTGCAGCCTGAGCATCTCAGCTATCTTCTCCTGAATGAGAAAAGTCTGCCAATACATTAGCTTTTTGTTTGTCCATGTTTGTCATTTCCATTTTGTTGGAGTCTATGTACAGTTGACTAACGCTGAACTTTGGCTTAGTTTTTGACTGCACATATTGCCATAACCTTTTCGGATTGCCCTTCACATTTTCTGCTATGCGCTTCTCATGTTCTTCGGTCTTGTTAAATTTCTACCTTGATTTCTAACTCTGCAATATTCGTCGTACACTTTGCTGACTGAGAGATCAGG
Organism: Chaetoderma sp. LZ-2023a; assembly: GCA_034401795.1. Lineage (NCBI taxonomy): Eukaryota > Metazoa > Mollusca > Caudofoveata > Chaetodermatida > Chaetodermatidae > Chaetoderma > Chaetoderma sp. LZ-2023a. The sequence continues at coordinate 81,718,263 of CM067369.1, read as the reverse complement.
TATTTAGTCCATAATCTCTCCTTCCGCTTTATCTTTGCCAGTGCTTTTCTATTCATTGGTATTGGGTATTTATGTTGCACATTTCTCCTTTTGGGGTTTAATGTCCTTTTGGGTATTGTAGCCTCTACAGATTCAAGTAGCATTGCTTTGAATGTGTTCCATTGTTTTGTTACATCGACATCGCATACTACAAATAACTCATCCCAGTCTCAGTGTATTCTTTCACTTAACTTTGTATAGTCTCCTTTGTCATAGATACAACTGGTTTTGTTTTGTGGATTCTCTTGTACTTCAAAATTACACTGAAATCTAATAACTGAGTGATCACTCTTACCGATCAGTGTTGCTATTTTTAATTGCTCGATTTCTGTATCGTCTGTGGAAAATAAGAGATCTATTGTACTTGGCGTGTTCTGTTCTGTTCCACGTTTAAAGCTGTGCACAGCTTCTGGAACATGGGAGTCCAAGGGCAAAAAGTGGTAATGGTTGCTTTTACATACTATTGCTACGTCCCTGAATACATACACACATAAAGTGTGAAGACTTACCAAGCCTGCGCCAGTATGGAGTGACTCATCCTCCACAAACACAGAAACATTGAAGGCCAGAATTAAGGCACAAGTTCTCTGCAGTGCCCTGACATTGCATACCACAAAAGCTCGCTTCGACAGGAAGGGTTCTGTCTCTACAACCTGTACATTGTGCAATAAGGAGGCAGAGACCAGGCTCCACTTTGTCGTGTCTAGCGAAAGTCTTGCTGCAACTAGACAGCTATACTTAAATGTCTATTCGAGACCACAGTTGCGGAAATAAACCTATTGACGATTGAACACAACAGTGAGACCCTACTTCAGTTGATTCTGAACTGTAGACATCAAAATCTTCCTGCAAACATACTGACGATCTATAGCCTACAGATACAGATCGAGAAGATCCCTCAGGCCCTCGTTTATTATGTGTACCGATACAGACTACGGCTGCTAAACAAGGCTCCCAATAACCATATAGTATAATCCTCGGGAGCATTCAAGTTTACCAGACGTCAACATACAGACTATCATGGGCATTACATTGTATCTGCGTATACGGCATATTATTACCTGCGTATCCCGAACATTATATGGACCTCTCGATGTCGTTATTATTATTATTGTTATAATTATTTATCGCTAGCGACACCTGGGACGTTCCAGGGTGCCCCTGCCAGAGGGAGAGTATCCAGCATAAAGGAGAATACAATTTGACCAAAATCCCTAAAACCGTGAATCCCGGAAACACGGTACACTAAGGGCTAATGCTGTCTTATATTGTATACACCTGATAACTCATTCCTCGTGCGTTTGAATAGTATCTGCCATGATTCTAGTATAGTATTATCAGCCTAAACAACCAACAATGCAAATTTTGAAGCGAACCAAAAGGAAAAGCTATGAAAGAGAAAAGGTGTCGTTGTATTGGAAGCAAATATCTAACAAAAGTGATTGGTCACTCTGCGCATGCGTGCCGTTGGGTCCCGGATGCTCTAAGTTTGCCAGTTGTGTCACCTGCCTATTCGGGGTAAATTTATTTTTAATTCTGTGTAATATTGGCCTAGGAAGAGATTTTAGCAAATATCAGGAGTATCAGGATGGTAAGTATACTCTTAATGTGAAATTAAACCCGGCAAAAATAATGAAAAAAATTATAAAATCGTATTTTTTGTCATGTAGACTAAATTCATTGATGGTATAAAACAAAACTGCAAATTTTTAATCGGATTGGATAAGTTCATGATTGATTAAATGTCAACTGAAAAACTTTAACATTCTTCTAATTCTTGGCTTAAGTAGTGTATATATTTATCAAACACAAATATTCTAAGGCCAAATCCTGGAAAAGTATGGAAAACATTTGAAAATTACCATCATTATGATGGCGACTATATGCAGTGATAGCGTAGAACAAATCTGTACATTTTTATTGACATTGTACAAGCCGATGATGAATTAAATGTCCATTGAAAAACATTTACCTAATTCATTGTGTAAAATAAGCGAAGTCCCTACCACCAAAAAATATGGAAAAATTTGACAATCATTTCAATTATGCTGGAGATTAGATGCAATGATGGTATAGATTAAGTTTGTAAAGTTTTTTAACATCGGATAAGTTTTTGATGAATTAATGCATGCACACATAACGCGAACACATGAATAAGTTTACATATGTATTTGGTGACAGACATAAGCCGGTCGCCCTTGCACTTATGTCTAATGTACTGGTTGCCTCCCCTGGGCAAGCAACCCGACGCTTGAGGCACGTAAGTTCCCAGATTGCTTAATAAACGATACTTGCATATTATATGAATATTGATAATGCCTCTATATTTATAATCTATGCTGCATAATAAGGTGGTAAATGTCTTGGTATACATGATTACGGTACGCCTTTGGTGGATACTGGCCAAAACAAGTGACACAATGGCTTGTATATATGCGCGCTGTGTTAAGAACATAAAAGTTAGGGTCGATAGGCTTGTCGAACTCAACACTGTAGGCAGTATTGAGATCTTATACTGCGTCTCTAACGGTCCGAATGATATCTGAAGAGCACTCGTGTCTCGTACTACACCACCTCGCATATAAACACTGAAGTTGCCCCATCCGATATCAACCTTGAAATTTTTGTATAACAATCTCTTCGCCAGTAATGCAATAAAGCAGAGCTTCATTTCTAAGTAAAGGTATCACTCTCGCTCCAAGCCGTCCTCCAAAGCTTTTTATACCAGGTGACTCACATAAAATCCTGCATTTGCTTTGCTGTAGATTAGCTCAAGAGCAATCAGTCTCTTTAAACATGATACTGGAGTAATTTGTAACTCGCACCATTTTCAGAAATGACGCCCTGATATTATAGCCCCACTTCTGGCGACTTGGAATGATAGTAGACTATTGAGTGATACAGGATAAGGCGGGCCTCATCATGACTTCGACAAGATGTGTTATAAGTCTCGAAGACATACACTGTGTAACCACCTGTTTCACATTCCATGTGGTAACTATGCTTGCACCAGAGTAAAATAGTCAATGTCTATGCCATGAACAACCACAGACAGATGGTCTATGGTGGTCCTATAACATGATCCCGGCTGTTCCTGGTACTAGTGTGCTGTAGTCATATGCAGACAATGAAGCCACTCCGGACCAATGCGCAGACTGAGGTAGGGCCATCATATATTAGCGCAGTTCAATTCTGCCCATCACCGTTAATACGTGAACACTCTATATAGCGAGTTACACACTAGAATGTTCCTCGCCTAGTAACATGCTATACACTGCACTTGAACACAATTGGCCGAAAGCTATGCCTCCCACACGATGCCACCTTTAGGCCAGTTGTATCCACGCTTAGTGATAAACTGTCGGCTTCCTTGCAGTGTGGAACAAGCCATTCACCATGCATGCGTGCAAATACATCATAATATATTTGTTACTATATAGTGAAAATACACGTACAATATATAACATATGCAAACAAGAGCAATCAGATGGCAGACACCGGCCCTCCCATTTCCTGTCACGTCGGAAGGTGTCTATGGATTAATTAAATATATGAATTACTTCAGATTATGTCCACAGTTATAGAACCGTGCCTATGTTCTCACCCTTCTTGTGTTAAACTCAAGCAAAATTTGGCCCATAATTTCTGAGCTATCCATAGATTCAGATTTGATCCGATCCTGGTCATGGTCAGGAATACTTTCCATAGCAAATTCCTTATTGTGTTAAATCTGAATCAAATCATCTAGGCTTTCAACCTGATCGCAATACCCTCCTCCCCTTATGGGGAGAGGGTAAAATACAGAAACCTGTATTACCAATCCTCCGAAGGAGACCAAAAGCGGTTTCTTAAGGCGGTGGTCCCTAATATTTAGTCAACATAAAGTTAACTCAGTGGTCTTCCTATACAGGTGGAGTCATAATTAAAGGATTGTTTGACTGCTCTCTCCCGACCACCTTTTTCGGATTAGAGTATGTACCAGTAGAGCAGTCCGAGAACCAACGGCCCAAAACCTTGATCATATAATCGTCTACCCACTCCTAAGCAGCAGAAGTAGCTGCGCCCTTGCGGAACGAATTCCCGCAATATTTCGTACTGTCTAAATAACATCTTTGAATAACGGTTCTAAGGTGCTCGATAAAGTACTTTCTGGTTAGGATTACTCCACTACCGCAGCAGAACAAAGGATCTGAAACTCTAGCACCCATCTGATGCCGGAGTGGGTAATTCCTTCTTAATGTACTGGTTGGACAAATTAAATCTCTGTCCACACAGCACACATGAATGCCTATGCCTCGCCGAAAAGGATCTGTTTTGGACGCTTTTAGTGTGAGGATAAAATGTGATGAATCGGCGGCCCATTTAACATCCCCTAACGTGATAATGTTCTCAACAGCCACATTCTGAGATTGAACTGTAAATTTCCCACACCTAAGAAATGCAAAGATAGCCACTGCGCAAACTGCTGACATCAGGTAATCTGTATATTTTCCAAAAACACCTGCCTCTAGGCTTTGACAAATCTGAGACAATATGCCAATAGTGATCGACAACCTAGTTGCATGTATTGTACCTTGAGACCTTTGAACAGATGTCAATAATAACTTGACCCTTGACAACGGTTGATTCGACCTATCTAAAAATGGATTAGGAGAGCCTGCCACTACATAATAAAAACGGATACTTGCTAGATAGAGCTTGATGGTGCTATACCGAAATCTTAAAGGTCCCGTAAAATGCCACATACCTACTTAGCGAAATTGCATAGGGAAACTATGACAGAAATCACTTACAAAAGTTATTATGTGAAATTAGCTCAGTTTTCCGAAATTAGCAAAATTAAGATTGAATGACGTTATTAAATTAGCAAAACCCGCCTGTAGCCTTATGCAGTCATCGGATGAAGGCGCGCCATAGAGCGAGTGCCTTTGTTTACATTTAACGTAGAAATCACGTGTTTTTATTTTAATCCATAACTGCGTAAGTTCAATAAAAAAATTTATATTTATTAAATTTGGTATCTGTGGCTCGCTGATATATCAATATATAATATATTTAAGTCATCAGACAGCGCTTACGCTAAGAAAGTCGTGTCAAATTCCAGTTGTGACCCAGGGTTCCTACTTAGAAAACCGGCGGTGATCGTTGCGAGAATTGCTGAATTAGTTTTTTAAAAGCGCAGGTAAAGGTTACGTTTCATATTTATGATTCAATAGCATCATAATTATTTTTTCATGATTATGGCCCATCGGTGTGGGCGGGTTGGGTGGGCGGTCCAACGCCCAAAAAACCCTTCGCTACGCCACTGATTCAAATCTTATATTTTAGATTTTGTCGCAGAATAAGAGCAAAGATTAGATATCCCAGCGCATGCAGTTAAACTCACGCACGTACACACACACGCGCACGTACGCACGCACAACCGCACCACACGCACGCACGCGCACACACATACACAAGCTCACAGAGAGAAGGTGTAACACAAGAAAGGTTACTATCTTGTGCTAAGATTTTCGAATGTGGGCACTGATTGACATCTCAGGAACTGTTGGTCCGTTTTGGCGCAATTTTAACACAAGATTGTTTGTCACCGTGTGCTAGGATTCCTGCCACATTGATCGTGGTGCAAAAGAGATAGTTGAAAAATGTGGACAATTCGAAATTTAAGAAAATGTGACAAAACGAGCGGACGAGCGATTGTCCGCAATCTCTGACTGTTCACGTTAATGTTAATGTCACCTTGTTACCTGTGATCAAAGAATAACACTTCAAGCTTGGGGCTTGTATTGGTCATTGGCGTAATTATAGGCTATTATTTTGAGAATTCCGCCTTCCGCCTTAAACTTTTGAGACCAAAATTATGAGACCTCAGGATTTACCCACCCACTCATCCAACCAACCACCCATCTACTCACCCGACCACCCACCTATCCACGCACCCACCCAACTACTCACCCGACAGATCTGCCAGAAAAATTCAGTCTTTTGCCGAAAAATCCTCAAATTTCCTAGAACATGGGGAATTGTGATTGCCGCCAGAAATCTCACCACTTTAGTTCAAGATTTTATTTCTCCAAATATACGCTTTTATTATTATTTTATATCCGAATTGCGTTATAATATAAGGTAAAATTTCAACTTATCTCATGATTCTGTAGACGTTTTCCTATAAAATACTGAATCCATTTGAAATATTTTGAGAATATCATAATACACTATTTCCCCTAGATTAACGTACACAAAATTTATTACGGTATCTCTATTACTTCATGTGGTACACGCGCTTAAACGCGTATACTCTTGTGTTTTCGGGCATGGTTGCATACGACAGTCATCTTCCCGCCTTCATAAGGCTCAATTACGCTTTGTTTTTCCAAGCAGGTTAAAATAACCGACTTTGAGACGTCATTTTGTCTATTTACCAGTCGAAATTCTCTAAATGATATATCTACATCAACTTATAGTACTGGCCCTAATATATTTAGAGGAATAAATGCATTTTCAAATATGCATTTTCCGGGACCTTTAACACTTCCGCACAATGTGCGATAAAGTACAGCATCATGTCCTCCGATATCGGTGGCATGTGCTTAACCTGGACCATACAATTACAATTACTCCAGCCCATCATAGCCACAAACAGACGGTAGCATGAGAAACCCGATTTATAGCTATGCATTGTGTTTGTTAACTGCTGTCAACCACATCCTGTCCAAAATATTCTCTAGAATAGAATTTCCTTAGGTTCTGGTATCGGCGTAGCCACCTTCTCCGCCAACTGGGCACACTCTCGAAAGTGCTGTTCCTGGAACCTAGAAATAGAATCAGCAATGTTATTTAATTTACCTGGAATATGCTTAGCTGTAACAGAGAAACTATATGATGCTGCACATTAGGACAAGCAACGCATCAACCTGTTGTTATGTGGTATTTTTGAACGCCCTTTCCTAATAATGTCAACTGTACCTAAGTTGTCAAAATATAATAGGATACGTCTTTCAGACCATGATGCTTCCCATAAGAATGCTGCTACCACGATAGTTGTAATAGCCGGCGAATCCAATACCAAATGCATCTGTGTATAATTCCAAATCAGCTGCGCAGGTAATGTATTTGTCGAGAAAGAATGTTGACCCATTCCAACTCTGCAGAAAGGGTGACCACATTTTCAATTCTTTTCTACACTCACTATTCAAAGTTACTTTCTGGTGCAACTTTTTCACCGCTGTAGCTAAAGTGATTAAGTAAGATACAAAATATCTCCCAGGGACAACCACGCATGCGGCAAAGTTGAAATAGCCTAACAAACTCAAAAGTTCTCATTTTGTACATTTGCTTTTATGCAAAAATTCAGTCAGCGTGACAATGATTCTATGTACCTTATCAGATGGAAGTCCTGCCTCCATTTTTACAGAATCCAAAATTATGCCTAGGAATTCAATCACCTGAGTCGGGTCTACCTTCTTATGGGTCGCCAATGGTATATTCAATTTTCCACAAATGAGTGTTAACAATGCCATATTGCGCTCCGGTTCTGAATCACTTCTCAATAGTCAAAAAATCATCCAACATATGCAAAACTGTATTTATACCACAGTTGTTTTTTTGCAATCTAACAAATCGCTACAGACAGTTGGTAAAAGATTTTTGCCGACGACCGACTACCGAAAGGTAATTTATTATAAAAGATAGTACAAATTCTTCCACTTGACGCAATACAAGTGCCATAACTATGGCCTTATTGGGATCAATTTAAATGCATGTACGATGTCCATCTTACATAAACATGTCTCCTTGCCCTTGTCTAGACTAGAACGAATTGCATCATCGATTGTGACGTATGACAGGGAGTAATCAGTCTTGTCTATCAAATTAATGACACTACTATGACCTTCCATGTCATGTGGTGCTGATAAGTCCACTATGAGCACGGGCCGTTTTTTTACCAGAGTACCGACCTGTTGCTAGACCAATTGTACTTGCTCGAAAATTCTGAAAAGGTGGCTTAAGAAATGGGCCACTTAGATAGCCTGTATCAAGTTCATCCCTTAATAACTAGTCAACAACAATGGGCTCTTTGTCCGCCAAGATCACATTCTAATGCTATCTTAGGGAGCTCTGAAACACCTGTATGGAAGCCATATGTGAGGCCTTGAATTAAATTATCTACAAAGTTCCTGTCTGGATGGTTCAGCAGCCCCATAGCTAACTGTTCTATGTTTATTGGAGTTGATGCTGCATGAGCCCCTGCCACTGTTGCTCTGTCAGGTTGCCTATATACTGGTTCTGTCTCACTGGCTAGTCAATTTGGTTGCAAGTGAATGCATTCTACCAGCTTTCAGAAACTTCTACCCCGCGTTGGCCGCTTCGCCAAATTCTGGCATGTAGACACGGAATGCTTGGATTATGTCTCTGTCCTTAATAGACCAGTCTATTTTTATGCCATGTTGCTGCAACCAGGCTGCTGCCTTAGCAGAAAATGCCTTATGGTGTGCATAGAAAATCGATTTGCCAACTGTGAAACAAATTCTACAATAATCCACAAATAATCATGTTCCTGAGTTCGTTGTGGATAGGCCTCACACATGATTTTTTGTATTTCATGAACTCTGATAGGAATTCTGACAACGTTAAATTCTTCTGCAACCTAACATCTTTGCGCATCCTTACAGCCATGTTGGGTTTTGCATCCATTGATATTATCTCCCCCCCCCCCACCCCCGCATTTGCGTCAGGAATTAAAAGTAGGGTCAAATTTATATCCTTCCCTGCAATTATTGCCTGTCTTAAATTCGGAGACACAATCTCAATGTTTGGCAGGCTTTCCATAGCATAACCTTGCCTGGTTGTCGTCAGGATTTCTACCCCGCTTTATTGGTCGCATCATTAATAAAATGTTCAGCACTAGAAGGAGTATGACTATGAGTATATCTATGGATGCAGTTATTGCTTGTTGTGGGGTTAGACGGTGTGGAGCTAGAATGGGCTTCGTAAAACGTTTGCCAGTGTACATCCTGGTACTACGGGGGAGTTAAAGTTAATGTTACCTACATTAGTTTGTCATCCGCTGTGAACAAGGTGCTGATCTGCACTAGTACCAAGAACAGTTGCGAATTCCTGCGAAATGCCAATCCCAATCATGCCAATAGGACATGATGCTGACGACTCGATGGCACTCCGCTCACAAATATATCGATCCAGGCGCCCGCAATTCTACCAGCTACTGCTGAACTTCCTTCAATTGTTGTGACAAAGCGTGAATCTCCGAATTGTCATGAAGTTGTGATGGCAGCCACGAACAGGTCCCACACTTGTCGTTGTTGACGTTTCTTCACTAAATCGGCCATCTTGAACATCAGGGAAACCCCGCACTACGTCATCATAGTGCGCACCATCTAATTGGACCAGGCCAACACGCCCAACAGTTGTCTGGTTCCATGTCCTGTCGTGCGCAGCTATCACTGCCTGGTTCCATGGTATGCCAATGTCAGTGGTTGAGGTTTCATTCATTGCCAACAATTGCAAGAGCTGCGACTTCTTAAAGCTCGTGTGGCAATTAATGCCAAGTTCCTTTAATCTATCGCATAGACGACTCGCAGTCCAATTAATCGCCGCTTCTTTCCACGATGTACTATTTTGTACACCAGATCGAACACCATTCTGAGTGTTCTCTGGAGATCTGTGAGGGCGACCTCGTCTATCACGTGACGGAGAACTGTCAAAACTGACAACTGACAGTTCTCTATCCATTTACCGCTGGTCCTCGGATAGGCGATCTACTACGTCTTGTAGCAGTAGTATTGGCTCGTCTCTGGTTCATTTCACTCTTGATGAACAGTTTATAACACCGAATCGAATTTGAAAATATTTTCTGTGTACGTGATCACCACTGGATATGTGCGTCTTCAGTTAATATTAGCCAGCAAACGTCACTTGTTTAATACTATATAACGTTTACTAAACAAAAACTCACTTCCCTTTCAGGGAATTATTGACAAACTAGTGAAACTACTACTTTACACCACTGGTTGTAATTACTATTTTAAAATATTGCCTACAAGTCTAAACTTCCTCTTTTTTTTTAAAACACCCCAAGGCAATTAATATTGCCACAAATGCACTTCTATGCAAATGTGAGACAGTAATCCGATGAAGAATTTTTATTAATGTCAAAAGGAGAATTAGAAAAGGGATCAAAATAAGGTTTAGAAAAAGTGGAATTTTATGAACCAGATGTTATCCGTTTAAATTAAATTTTAACACCTAAATGTAGATTATCTATTCACGGGTTCTTTTATGGTTATGGATGTGGACAGGTGTCAAATTAATGGTGATTAAACCAGCGGATAAGAAGGTAAACCAACAACATAGCCGGTTCCATATTGCATGTTCCTCTATAAATTTACAACTTACATTAATAATAAACTAAAATTTTCTTTACAGCTTACATCTAAATGATAACAAACCCCACACCCTGCTCTTCAATGAAAAGACATAATTTAATTTTAACAATATAGTGAAAACTACCCCCACCCTTGTCTTCAAATAAGAGACATTTTTTATAACGGTGTTCCTAAAGAACAAATAATCTTTACTAATTTAGTTTCAACCGGTGTCCACACAATTCCAGAAAAATGAATGTAAAACTGTTGATGAATGATCAAACAGAACAGTTCATCACTGCAGGTTCAGTTGAGTATCGCCAACACAGAGCTATCCGATGGTCTCTAGATATCCATTGCTAAGACGGCTTTCCACTCTACAGCACACCCAAGATAAACTCGAAAGTCCAAATCACGTCATATCAAGTAGCTCCTCTAATCCAAATCAATCAAAGGCTGGCTCAATCCAAGGCAAAAGCCATCCCACATCAATTAAATGCCAACTCAATCCCCTGATGCAATATCACACAAATGAAAATAAAAGGGGAAGGAGGAAAAATACAAACATCCATTAATACCACATAATATACTATCCAGACAGTAAACTGAATAGTAACACTCTAGTATACAGATAACCCAGTACACATAGAACATCCATCCAAAAACCACATGTGCAGCAAATACCCTTACACATGGTGCTTCCAGATGTTCCCCATGTCCACCCATCAACCTGCATACCAGTGATACTATAAAACCTCTTAAAACAGCGCCAGCGGTACCGCAAACAGTATGCAGTTAAATAAGTATGTAATAAGTGTACATATGGATGCCTGAAATATGTGCAACAATGCATCCACATATACAAATCTGAATGGGAAGTGAATGGGAAGGGCTTACTACAAGTGAAGTGAGAGTAGTTAAAGCTGCTTAATGATTAAGGATACAATTCGAGGTATGGGCAAATCATACAACAGATCCGAAATAAATCTGCTTTTGGCATATGGCACCTAAAATGACATAGGCCAAATAATGATTAAAATGAATTATTTTCAAGATAACTGAATAATTTAGACAGGTAATGCTCCCAGCATCTGTGGCATATGTCATGAAAAATGGCATAGGCCAGGTACCGACTGGATCAGAGCATGCGAACAGGGTGCATTCTATTTGTAAAGGGGATAAACTGGACAGGCTATGCTCCCGGCATATGTGGCATATGTCATCAAAACATGGCATAGCTCAGGTACTGACTGGATCAGAGCATGAGGAAAGGGAATTCTACTTTCCTAGACCAGGGGGCGACTGGACTAGAGCCATGGCAAGGTCTTACAAATGCGAAGACCATGTCATATTAACATAACATCACAGCATTACAAATGCATTAGAAGCATGTGCCAACAACACATTGTTAGAAACCAGAAATCCAGTGTCGAAAATCGCAAAACCACAACACAGAAAAACGTGTGAATATTTTGACAACTGCCATAGGCAGCAACAAATTCCAGTCCAGTTATTTTCCAAATAACCAACCGTCCCTGAACCTTAAAGTATCTATACATTGGCGTTTGGATATCTGGATTTAAAAAAATTATTAACAAAAACACATGGGGGGGGAGGGGGGGGGGCTACCTTCCTCATGATTCTAACACAAATAGCTTACCCGTCATTCTTGGATCACCCTATTCCATATACATCAAGAAATTCACCTAAACAAATAAACTTTCATTAAGTTTAATTTCTTAATTATCTATCTTTCCTAAAACACTGCGCTTTAACCGAAATTTCCAATACCCCAAACTAACCAACACTCCTCAGTGCAGGTCAGCCTGTTGTAAACAGAAGGTCGACGAAAAAGACAACACGGGAACCAATTCTCCTATCCATATGGTGCCTTAACCTGAACTGCACACGCACGCACGCACGCACGCACGCACGCACGCACACTAACTAAAACCGCTACCTTGAAATTCAATTTAGCAGTGATGGTGGGGGTAAAATCGGCAGCAACACCTTACAACAACAAAAACAACAACAGCACCAAAACGAACACGAGGAGTATCAATATAATAGTTGTTTTTATTACCGAATGCCTATTCCGAAATTACCATGTCGGTCTGTCAGACGAAGGTTACCATAGCAACGCTTTATTAACCTTTATATAACGCTCAAAACAATCAACTTGGATCCGAAAATTGATACCAAAGCGGAACATATATAAGCTTATAGGAGCAAATGGAGAAAATTAATGACACTCTCCCCTTAATTGCCTTGAACCCGCTATCGAAATACCTATAAACTCGATTCTCAGAGCCCATTTAATTTACGCCATTCCTTACATCAATCCCCACATTATATGCCACTTCAAATCTAACTCACCTCATTATCGGCACATTTCCTCTACGCCAAGGACTCTTCTCAGGGCAACGTCATGTTAAGATGGAATCAAGGATTGAAATGGTCGAATTTACAGAATTCTTCGGGCTACTTCACCTACCTTCGAAATCGACTCGTACCCAACCTGCTCCACAAGCCAAAATAGTGCAACACCCATCATATTATAACCACCTACCTGCATCACCAGCTTTGATCTATATAATACCTAGATATTTAACAAGGCATACCATCCTAAATTGCACCAAAACCAACCCGTTTTTATATCTAATAATGATATATTCCAAAAGCAAATTCATACGCCAAAACCTCCTTGGGTCTTGGTTGTATGCCCATTTCCATTTAGGCGCTAAAAATATCACCTGACTTAAAGTTTTCCTAACCAAACAAAACTCAATAAAATTTAAAGTTTTCCCGGGCCAATAAAAGTGTCAAATAATGACGCTGAAAAAATTAGAAAGATGTAAAAAATTAGATGTTGACTGCCTGGCATTGAGAAACGGACTGAAGCAACCAAGTCCAGTAGCTACTAACATGATTACCTCACTGGTACTATGTTGTAGAATCTACCATGATTGGCTGGAATAATCATGCGATTGTATGAGGTGATGGGCTGTTGGCATAGAACATTCGGATTTCCAGAGATGGATGGTGACTGCTTCATTACCTCATTAGTTAGGTATGCTGCTTGATTGCCATGCATTCCATAACTGTATAGCAGATGCTATGAAAAGATCACATATCAAGGGGGATAACTCCTGGACTACCTTCTATCAAGGGGATACCTCTTGGACTACCTTGTACCTCAATCAGCTTAATACCACTTGCTTAACTAAAGTTTGACTCTGTGAATTATATCACACTAATATCCAATATGCGTCCATTAACCATATATAATGAATGATTGACTATCAACCAATAAACTTCAATTAAGTGTCCATTGAAAAACTAACATTTACCAATTGGCAATTTTCCGGGAAATACCAGGAAATATTGGGAAATACTGGGAATATTGGGAAATACTGGGAACTACTCAGACATCAGGTGGCAAGCAGTGTTTCTCATGACATCTAAATTCTGGAGGTCCCAGAGACCACACATCCTTAAATCTGGGGGTCCCCAGATGAAATCAAATGGTCCCAAACTGATATAATCAGGTGTTCCCAAGCAGTAATTCTCATCTATACTAAAATTAAATGGACTCACAACTATGAATTATGGTGGCAAAAACATCTATAACTACTTTGTATACAACTATCATACAGGATTTTCAGAGGTCCCATGGGACCCTCAGCCACTACTTTTGGTGGCCCCAACCTGAATTTTGGTGGTATTTACCCTCAAAAGGACCCTTATGAGAATCTCTGGTGGCAAGTTTATATATTTCACCTCATGGTTGTTTATCATACATAAGAAAGCACAGTCAGCCATTAATAAATATGAGCTAGATGTATTACAGCATAGTATGAAATAGGTTAAGCTGTATTAACTTAGTCAAAACCGAACATCCACTGAAACACCATTAGAATTTGGTTGCGGTATGACTGGATATTTGACAGTAAATCACCTATCTGTTTAGAACAGTAGACACAACTACCTACCCAATAATAAAAGACTATTGTGTGCACAAGATTTGACTACTGTCACAACATCTAGTTCCTTTCACAACGCTGTGTACTTGCGTAACTCTTTAGCAATAAAGCCAGCCAAAAATGTCTACTACAGTGGTCTTGATATATATCGATTTGCAAAGAATATTTTTGAAAATTTACCACTGGAATAACTGGCTCGATAACCAAGCATGTGACTCGAGTGTAAAATTTTCAAAAAATGACTTCTTGGTCTGCAAATGGACATTTTCTATGAGAAAATTTAAATTTGCTTGAATAAATTGCAATGCTTTTCATTCTGAAGTCGCAGAAATTCAAAAATAGTTATTGCTACCGGTATTTAAACCTGAAATCTACAGACTTTGCCGAAAATAATTTTAAATTGATTGTTTTCTATTAATCATAGTGTAGCATTTAATAATACAAATATTACATAGTTTTAGTAGATAATTGTATATAACAGAATGAAATGTGTTGTCATTTCAATCATTTAATCCCCAATTACACACATTCCTGTCTTAATTTCCATTGTGAGATAAATACCAGAATATGAGCTGGCCATGGGGAACAGCTAGGCTCAGAGCATTGCTTTACATAGAAATCAATATTCTGCTATGCCGAGAGTAAGTGTAATGGATTTGTATCTGAAGTCACTATATATAAAGCATGATAAGGCACTGTATATCAGTTTAATTAAACAATTCAGGCCATGAAACTTGCTTAATATTTTGAATCTATTTTACTAACGGTTGTTGCAGTCTGTAGTGAAAATAGTTTTTAAAAACTCAACTAAATAGTTTGTACAAATGGGAGAGAATGCGTACTTATAGTGTACCTAGTTGGTGCACGTGATTTCTTTAAATCACTCCATTCTATTTTTTATATCACTCAGGACCGGAATGAGACGAGGATTCCAAAACTGTTTACCTTTTTAAAATCGGACCAGCAATGGCCGAGTTATCCTTAAATGGCTCATTGAAATTATTTTTTAAATATTACTGGGAAGTCGTAATCGCGTGTATGTATTAAATGAATGGAGAATGCGCCTATCACGTGATAGCATCGTCACCCCTTCTTGCTGCAAGCTGTTTGGCTACAGATCTCACGCTTATTGGCTGGGCGTCCTGCCTCTGACGTCACGAGTAGTATAAAAGTAGCGAAAAATCAAGAATCGAGACTACATTTCGGCGAGAGAGAGCAAGTGGTAGGTTGTGTGGCCAGAGCAGTGCTAGACGTGGGCAACTGATACTGACTGTGGCTCCATATTAGCCGCAGCAGTGCCTTTCGGAATTCAGTTCTCCTGCGTTGGTCAGCAATCGGCATCTGCAATCACATAGTTTTTGTAGGCCCAAGGACAGCCATGCGGGGGCAACTACATAAATAGAAGAGACTTCCTCACTATCAACACTTCACAGGAGCCTTCCCGTGGATGGGCCTAGCGGCCCAGATGTAACCTCTACAGCATGTAGAACAAGTGGTGATTCTTGGTGGATAACTCGTCAGATCTTCCGGACCTCGCTGAAAAGTGGTATTCAAACGTCCACGCAGTATGTTGTGTGTTTAATTAACTTTTAGTCCACAGTCTGGTGGGACTCTTCCCGGTACACCACAAGAGCTATGCAATGTATCTTGTACGGTGTACCCAGTTATGTGCATGCAATGTCTAATTACAACTGCATCCCTCTATGTTATGGGCAGCTTTCAAACTACCGTTACCGGACGGACACTTTCTAACATACTGTTTAAATTATTGTATTAGTTATTATGACTATCTAGTGGGCATCCATCTACAGTCGTTCGTCTTCACCATCTTGAGAGTGAGCCACATCAACAGTTCCCCTGCGGAAAATTCCCAGTAACTTCAGAATCGTGTGACGCATCATCTACAGTGATTTATGAACTCTTTCCATACCGATGACCAATAGGTACACTATTATGTATTCATTTATTCCGGTATAGGTACTGGTGACTAATAGCTACCTTCCCGGTCGTCTGCGACCGCATTTTATAGTTTATTTCTTTTTACTGTATATATTATCCTTATTTTTGTGCTTACAACTAACAAGCACCTCAAGGTCCTATGACCTGATTTACTGTTGACACTGTGATAGTTAGCTATGTATATGGCAAGCAGCCATCCTAGTTATTTTGTTTTGTTTATATAAAAACTCTAGGATGCAGTACACTAAACTATACTATACAGCAACATTATATCCGCATCACTTTCCCCCCAGCATCAATTTTACACTGAGGTCACTGTTCATGCTCACATTGTTCGAGCCTGACATGTGATCGACTAAACCTGGCTATTCTAGCTCAATATGATAGGTTTAAAGTAGTTTGGGACAATCTCTCCATAAGAGACATTTGTGTACGCCTCTTTTCCGGCTGTAGTGGATATGTAACACCGCGCACCAGCTAGATTGTGTAAAATCAGCCATATACCTTAGGGCCTCTTATTATATTGAGTGATTGTCTCTTTCTACGCTCCTCCCGCCGCAAGGATTAATAATTGTCTGGAACTCCCATCGACACTTTGGCATGATCCAACTCTGGGAAACTATTGGGGTTTCCGAGCGGTGAAGACCAGTGTCGATTTCGCATACATCCCCCTCTGAATCTACGGATACCAGTTAGCTTAGATAACCGCGCCAACGTAGGAAGCACTGCGAAAAGATAAATATATTATGTAAAACCGGCCTGCAGTGCATCTCTGGGCATTCCAAAACTTAACCCTGATGACAGGCAAACATTAGTTCCCCGACACACGGGTGACGGGCGGGACGCAGATATCCATTCAACCCTTTACAGTGACTGGATGCGGTCTTGGAACCCACCACGCCCTTACGGAAAGGTCATTAGGAATGGATATCTGTCTCTTACTCCCCGCCATAAAATACTTGTGCACTTTCCAAATTGCTTATGTAAGTTGTACCTTGTCCTAGTGATGTTATATGTGGTTGTCGGGTGATATGTAACCAGATCGTTATGTGATTATGAAGCTGTCACTCCGTAACATTTCTGCACACTGTCTTTCTGAGAGAGATGCTCTGTGGGGTGACCTCCGGGAAACCGAGCATCTTCGCCAGTTAGACTCATGTGTTAAAAGATAGGTAGACGTCCCTGCCACTTGCGGCCAAAGCTTGGAAGCGAATCTAACAACTAAATAGTA
The DNA here is from genome assembly GCA_034401795.1 of Chaetoderma sp. LZ-2023a. Classification (NCBI taxonomy): domain Eukaryota; kingdom Metazoa; phylum Mollusca; class Caudofoveata; order Chaetodermatida; family Chaetodermatidae; genus Chaetoderma; species Chaetoderma sp. LZ-2023a. Next base: position 81,700,669 of record CM067369.1, on the reverse strand, counting down.
GGTTAGAATTTAGCAGAAGGCCCCCATAAATAAAGTGGCAACTACCAATACAGTATCTTGTACCTACATAAGATGATGGCCTTTGAATTCTTTGGAAATCATCCGCCCCATCTTCACGTAATACAGCGTGCATCACATTAATTATAATTTCACTAGGTTGACACACACTACACATAACTTTTTGTTTGAACAAGAGTAGCCCTTTTTGCCAGCTCTCGTCCTCCGCTTCAGCGTTGAAGGAATGTTCCTGTGACGAGGGCCCATGCGAGGAACTTTCCTCTCGCAATAATAATATTGTTGTTAGGGGTATACTGGTTTATATTAAACTACATAAGTAGCCTCGTTAGGACGCTCCCTTGCAGGGATAGCTCACGGATATATACGGATCGGTGAGGTACCTCTGACGAGCCCATGTAAACAAGACAGAAACTTAGTTCTAGTACTGTATATTTTCTCTCGTCTACTAGTAACTGATTACCATTGTTTGTATAGTATTAATATTTTTGATTAATTATCATGTCCAGACTCCTAAATTAAGTCATGTACCGTCATACTGGTGACACCAATAGTTGGGATGAGACCGTGAGGTTCAATCTCAGCAGCAATAGTCACATGGCCCCACTGGAACGTTATCGTTCCACTGGGTCGAGAAGCAGGTCTTTGTACTTTTCAGAGATTTGCGATATGGGGGTCCGTTACCCCAAGAACTGTAGCTAACCAATCCTCCCGCGCATCCTGTACATGTGGTGCAATGGAGTGGAGCAACATAATGGACCAGCGCATACCCCGCAAGCTACAAGTGGCACCCGATGTGGGGCTTGAATGAGAAGTGAACCCACGCCAACACTCAACACATATGCGTTACAGTCTCCTTCATCAGACAGTCAGCACTCCTTGGATTTGGAAGTATATGATGGAAGAACTGCACACATGCTCACCGACTATGCTAGAAATTTCCCTGGTGTGGAACAACCAACATTGTTTTTACTCGAGTATTCACCGATCAGCGAGGGGATATTCCGTGATGCCTCACAGGCGGGTACTCAATACATCACGAGAAAGACCCCTTAGGCGCATACTAATTCGTCATGACCATTATGTTCACCAACATCATCACAGGGTGACCAATGGCCTGCACATCATGAACCATATCCCACATCTCCTCCAACACAAATGTCATCGCCATACTAACCATCGGTACCGCGATACAAAACGGGAAATGCGGCACCTCCGTTTCAACAATATTCCAGAACTACATCACATGGCACGCACTACCCCTGTCAGTCTCCTGGACCACCTCCATACGAAGAACACCTGTCACAGCCGCCGATAGAACGTCCATGTCATCTACACAATACGCCTCCACCAGTCTATAGACCAACACCTGTCTATGGAGCCGCATCAGGGTGGTATTCAGCAGAACCAACATATCGCGCTCAACATTATCGTTGGGAATCACCATCATGGATGTGGTATCAGTGTTGAGAGAACATCAACGGGAACAACCACCAACACCACTACCAACACGCAGACCAGCATCCGTGTTCACGCCATTCTCCCCTGCACCCCCACCTGGATTCGTGCCTATAACAGCATATCATGGCCATGGCCGGATCATTCTCCCTCCTGAATTTAGTGGGGAGTATGATTGGGCTAATTATAAGTGCCAATTTGAAATTATTAGTCATACAAACCGGTGGACGGATCAGCAATGGGAGAGTATCTGGCTGCAAACCTGTTGGGAAAAGCACTCCAAGTCCTGGCTGATTTGGGATCAGACTTCACGCCAACATACACGGAACTAGAAAGCGCATTGTCGGAAAGATTCGGAGACACGGCCCTCAGTGAAACGAGTCATATTCAGCTTAAAAACTTGCATAGACGAGCCGGGGAAACCTTGCCCGAATTAGCTAGTTGTATTCAGTGACTAGTTACATGCGCCTACCCCAGCACAAATCATGAGGGAGTCACGCATCTACATCTAGACACCTTCATCGACGCGTTGTGTGGAAAACCCGCCATCAGGGAAAAATTATTTCTCATAGAACACGGTAGCCTACAATCATTAATGGCAACTGCGGTTCGGGTTGAGAATTTCTTGGAGCGGGAAAAAGCAAATCGCTGCCAATTGCATCCAATTAATGAAGTGAACGATGCAAACCTCGTAATCGCCGCCGACAAGACTTCTGCATCTGCATCCACATCACCAACCGACCCGCACACCACACAATCAGAACAACCCACCAGTCAAAATCATGCGCCTAGAGAAAGAGGACATGGTCAGTCCCATTGGGGGTAGGGGGGGGGCATAACAATGCCCCAGGACGCGGGAACCAGCACAATACCAACAATCGACAGAACATGCATGATACGTTAGAAGAGATAACGAAACGGATCTCCGCACTCACCAACTTAGTCACCATGCTTAGCACCACGGTCGTCACATAATCGACAACACGACCAGTAACAAGTATGGTAATGCCTACACACCCAGAGTTTGTTGTGGCCATCTGGTGGATGTGATATCACTGGAGACATCTCCTACTGCACCTACACCAGCAACAACTTCTGATGATTTACCGGAACATCTGCATGACATATATTTGCACACCACAGTTGGATTGGTGCTATCTCATAAACGTGACATAGGGAAACTATTATATAAATATCGCGAAAGTTTCTCAGCCGGAGACATAGATCTGGGAGAAACTCATCTTGTGCGACACCCCATCGACACCAGAAACAACTGACTCATTCGACAAGCCATACGACGTCTTCCTATTCACAAAGGGAGCGGAGGCACATCAACAAGTGAACGACATGTTGCGGACAGGCATTATAGAACCTTTAGCATCCCGCTGGGCCTGTCCCATGGTACTAGCAGGCAAAAAGGACGGATCTTTGTGGTTTTGTATAGACTACCACCGCCTTAATGATCTCAGCATCAAAGATGCATATCCGCTACCCCGGATAGATCAGGCCTTAGATTCCTTGTCCAGAGCCAAGTGGTTTTGTACCCTTAACTTGGCTAGTGGGTACTGTCAGGTAGCCATGGATGAGGCTGACATGGAAAAGACCAGCATTTGCTAGTCGGGAGGGTCTTTTCTAGTTCCACAAGATGCAACGCTCTTGGAATGTTCGAGCGTCTCATTGAGCAGGTTTTGACCACCATGCAATGAGAGATCTGTCTCTCTTACATCGACGACTTAATCATCTTTGGCTCTCCGTTTGAGCAGACTCTGTCCAACTTGGACACGGTCTTAATGCGTTTTCATATCGCAAATTCTCAAGCTCAAACCCAAGAAGTGTCATCTTTTCAGACACAGCATCGAGTTCCTGGAACACGTCATATCTGGCGATGGCATGGCTACTCAACCTTTAAAGACTAAAGCAGTAGCAGAGTGGAAAACTCCCACTTCAGTCACTGACACCCAGAGTTTCCTCGGTCTCTGCCAGTACTATCGTCGATACATCCATCACTTTAGTGACATTGCATCACCATTATTTAGGACCACCGAAAAGGATCAACCATTTGAGTGGACGGGTGAGTGTGATGATTCCTTCATGGCGCTAAGGAACATTTGACAACAGCACCAATTCTTGCTCATCCTAACCCTAACCTCTATTTCATCTTGGACACCGATGCATCTGCTTATGCAATAGGTGCAGTTCTATCTGAGGTCACGGAGGATGGAACGGAGCAGGTACTGGGTTAGGGTTCATGTACTCTGAACAAGACAGAGAAACGTTACGCGACCACTAAGAGGGAATTGTTAGCTGCGGTGTATTTTGTCAAATATTAATAACACTCTGTACGGGCACCCATTTACCATACGTACGGATCACACTTCACTACGCTGGCTCAGAAACCTAAAAAATCCAGAGGGCCAGGTAGCAAGGTGGCAGGAATCACTGCAGGCCTTTAACTTCAATGTTGTTCATAGACCCGGCAAACTGCATGGAAATGCTGATGCCTTGAGCAGAATTAGGCTCGAGGATGAACAAGAAGTGGGCACCACTGTGACACATACAACACAGCCATTTTCTGTGTTCCCAGAATTGCGGTGCACAGAGTGGGATCCGGAGACAGTCCCTCACGAACAAGCAATAGACGCGCAAACACGGAACATATACGCGTGAATCCCAGAGGGGGTACGTCCTCCTAGGGAATCTGTTACTCCACTTTCCGTGATGGCAAAATATTACTATCAAAGGTTTGGAGTGCCATATCCAAGGTGGCATCTTCTACATGAATAACTGGATAGTGATTCCTGAGCATTATCGTGTGATCATCCTAGAATAACTCCATGACAACGCTGGACATTTAGCCATTGAGCGTACAACAGATCGAATTAAACAGAGATTCCACTGGATCGGGATACGTGAGTGTGAAGGCATGGGTCGCGAAATGTGTCCCACGCCAAAGACACGCTGTTGGCCAGCACCATTCCAAATTAAAATTGTTGGTACACCATGGGAGCGAGTGGCTATTGATGTGCTCGGACCATTGAATACGACAGATGAAGGATACAAGTATATCCTCGTTTGCAAGATTATTTTACGAAGTGGGTAGAAGCATTTGCTTTGCCAGACCAAGAGGCATCCACAGTAGCGGATGTCCTGACTAGCAATGTGTTCTGCTGCTTCGGTATGCCCTATGACTTGCACTCCGACCAAGGAAGTAATTTTGAGAGGACTGATCTCTGAGCTCTACAAATTGTTTCATATAGTCAAGAATCGAACGACGCCCTATCATCCGAGAAGTGATGGAATGGTAGAAAGGTTCAAGCACACTCTTGCAGAAATGTTGACTACGGAAACACACCTTGATTGACTCCCATAAGTGCTCATGGCATACCGCACTTCGACACATTCCAGCACGGGTTATACCCCTGCTCAGTTAATGTTAGGCCGTGAATTAGCCTTACCCCTAGATCTGGCCATGCCCAGGATTCCAAGAGAAAAATTCACCATCTCCCTACGTAGGGCTCATGCGACAATGGATAAAACAATCTCATGATCTAGTGAGAACAACTTTATCCACTGCACACCGGCGTCAGAAAACGTGGCATGATCGATGAGTGCATGGAGACCCGTATGAGGTGGGAAAAATGGTTTGGGTTCACGATTCACGGCATTCTGCAAACGTGCCGAGTAAGCTGTGTTACCAGTGGAAAGGCCCCTATGTGGTAGGAGGTAAGAAGTCGGACGTGACCTACGGTATCCACGCCTCGGATGGCCTGACCTCACTCATCCACTTCGATCGACTTAAAGCTTGTGTCAGTGACGACCCAGTACCAGAGCTCGGACTGGGCATTCTATGTGACACCAGTACCCAGACAGATATCTCTACGGAAACAAGTATTCCCGATGTTAGTCCGGAGCACTGCGGTGCCAGTTCAACAACTCTCTTACCAAGCCAGGAGCCCGGTGAACAAATGACTGCTCTAACTCTGCAAAGTGGGTCAACATGATCTGAGAAGTCGTATATGACGACTTTCCTGTTTGTGCCGTCCAAGGGGAAGGACAGAAAAGTTGTTCAGCCGACATCTTCCCATTCCCACCCACTTCATGCTATTACCCCAATTATAGTTACCACAAGCGGAAGCTGCGTCTGTCTCAGGCCGTGCTTCCTGTGGGGTGGAACATATAATAAATAGCATGGAAATGAAGAGGCTTGATGAGGCCTTGGCCACCCTCATGTGACGTCACCAAAAAGTATGAGGAAAGCGTGCACTGAAATTTCATCTCACCTCCAAACTCGACACTAGGGAAGATCAGGCATTAGGCCATTTTCATGTCGCAAACCAAATTCTGCTGTTTTGTTCTTATTATTATGCTATGTTATAATTGGCCAGGAAAGTATTATGAAGAGTTAGGAAAGTTTAGCTAGGTATGTTCAGTTCTGCAAATAACCATCATTTGGGAATAGTATGTCGCTTGCGGAAGAGCTAGCCTTGTCCGACAGCTCGGAAGAATTGGCACCTGCGAACATCGGCAAGAAACATCCTTGTACTTCTACATCATATGACGGACAGCCGTGCAAGCGTACATTTTCCAGAAATTCGGACTTGAAACGTCATTCTGTGCGGGCTGCAGGTACCTATATTCTGCCATGCGGTACGGTGTAACACACGCATTATCATTTAAGCCTCGTGTGTTGGTTGTGACATTAAAGCCTGGTGAGCAGAATGAGGACATAGATATCATCGCACCATGCCTTAAAAATAGACTTCCAATAGTAGTAATTCCGACCGGAAAGATGGACAAAACTAAATGAACAAAGACGACAACCTGACTTTCCGCACGTAGCATCAACATTCGCGTTTGCAACACAGCCATCCAGCAACCATCACCACAGCACTGGCAGCACCCGCAAGAACAGCACCGGCAGCACCTGCCGCATCAGTATTGACACCAACTGCAACACCAGCACCGGCAGCAACTGCAGTGACAACACCGCCTACACTCGGCACTACAACACCATCCGTGATAGGACAGCGAATTTCGGTAGTGATAACAACTGTGAAAATCCATGATCCAGTTTTACCGGACATTTCAGACTGTTCAATATCTCCACTCAGTTTAGTTATCAACGAGGAGATAAGTCTCACGGAAGCCGCCATCACCACTTCAGCACCGCATACCAGCACTCCGACATCCATGCGCAGCACCATCATTCCAATAGATCCTGCCGTCAGAAAATTTACCACACCAGGCAGACCTTACTCGGGAAAAAGACACATAGCTCATCAACCCGAGATCCGAGCAGTACCTAGAACATCCGCGAGTAGACTTATTCAGGCTGCGAAAATTAGAAAATATCTGCAACCACTGAAGCAACATCATCACGCAGCATTCCCGCATCACCCAGCAGACCTCAAGCAAGCACCACTACAACCATCGCCACCACCACAGTGATGACAGCAACCGTCAGGACTTCACCCATCATCGTCACCACAACCACTAGAGCATCCCCTACCTTATCTGCAGCTTCATTGAACTTGAGCGCCGTAGATATTATTAACATAGATAACGTAATATTAGCATCAGACCACCCACCACGGCCATCAAGCACGTGTCGTGGGATCCAAACCCATTGAGGTAATTTCTCAGCAGACATTTGTGGATGCAGTTCCTTGGCTGACTATGGTCATCCAACACAGTTACACAGATTATTGCATAGCTTTGTCTCACACCAAAATAATCGCTGCAGATTTCTGTGTTGTAAACACATTGTGTGCGATGTAGATACACAACATACCACAGCGAATATGTATTTATCCCCGTCATGCAGTCCCAGCTTATGCTACAAATTGACGGATTTCAGATAGTGAGAGCTATCCGTGCGGACCCGCCAAAGCGGGCCGCACTATATGCATACCTTCATATAATCGGTATGCATATATAATTACTGTTACATTCACTGTGATATCGTTACTGTATATTTTAGATATATATGTTTTCTTATATATTATATTTTTATATAAATCTTAATTCAGGTACGTTGGAGCTTGGGCGTTCTCGGCGGAAATTTAATTATCCGTCGCCAAGAGAATGCTCATGCGAGCTGTTATTTTAGCCATAATCATGGTATTAACTCAATAAAAGATCACGAGCCGCAAAATGAAAACAAAAAATAAATGGCCTGGAAAAATAAATATCAGGCCAAAAATCAAAACTACAAGTATGCCTCCCTCCCAAACTCTTCCGCACCTCTATGTGCTCTTCTCTGATTAAACTACGCATCTCTCGCATCACTACTCCTCTCGGCTATGCACCTACTCGAGAAGTCTATAGTTCTCACCCAGTGTGCTCCTGTGCTTTTGATCTGCGATGCATTATTGTTTGTCATGGGTGTCAAACTAGGAGGGGGTGGTGTAGTGCGGATTGGTACGAACCGTTCCAGCTTGACTGGGTATGGAACGACCGCTCCGGGTACATTCCAAGCACACACCCTGGGTAGGATCTCCTGCTTTGGTCAGCAATTGACATCCACAATCACATAGTTTTTGTAGGCCCGCGGATGGCTATCTCCGGGGGGGGGCAACTACATAAATAGACGACTTCCTCACTATCAACACTTCACAGGAGCCTTCCCGTGGATGGGCCTAGCGGCCCAGATGTAACCTCTACAGCATGTAGAACAAGTGGTGATTCTTGGTGGATAACTCGTCAGATCTTCCGGACCACGCTGAAAAGTGGTATTCAAACGTCCATGCAGTATGTTGTGTGTTTAAGTAACGTTTAGGCCACAGTCTGGTGGGACTCTGCCCGGTACACCACAAGAGCTATGTAATGTATCATGTACGGTGTACCCAGTTATGTACATGCAATGTCTAATTACAACTGTAGCCCTCTATGTTACAGGCAGCTTTCAAACTACCGTTACCGGACGAACACTTTCTAACATACTGTTTAAATTATTGTATTAGTTATTATGACTATCTAGTGGACATCCATCTACAGGCGTTCTTCTTCCCCGTCTAGAGTGAGCCACATCAACAGTTCACCTGCGGAAAATTCCCAGCAACTTCAGAATCATGCCATCTCGCGTTCCTCATCAGGAATGCATCATCTACAGTGATTTATGAACTCTTTCCATACCGATGACCAATAGGCACCAAAGTAACTATACTATTGCACTATTATGTATTCATTTATTCTGTTATAGGTATTGATGACTAATAGATACCTTCCCGGTCGTCCGAGACTGCATTTTATAGTTTATATCATTTTACTGTATATATTATCCTTATTTTTGTGCTTACAACTAACAAGAACCTCACGGTCCTATGACCTGATTTACTGTTGACACTGTGATAGTTAGTTATGTATATGGCAAGCAGCCATCCTAGTTATTTTGTTTTGTTTATATAAAAACTCCAGGATGCAGTACGCTAGGCTATACTATACAGCAACATTATATCCGCATCACTTTTCCCCCAGCATCAATTTTACACTGAGGTCACTATTCATGCTCACATTGTTCCAGCCTAACATGTGATCGACTAAACCTGGCTATTCTAGCTCAATATGATAGGTTTAAAGTAGTTTGGGACAATCTCTCCGTAAGAGACATTTGTGTACGCCTCTTTCCCGGCTGTAGCGGATATGTAACACTGCGCAACAGCTAGATTGTGTAAAATTTGTCATATACCTTAGGGCCTCTTATTATATTGAGTGATTGTCTCTTTCTACGCTCATCCAGCCGCAAGGCTTAATAATTGTCTGGAACTCCCATCGACACGTTGGCATGATCCGACTCTGGGAAACTATTGGGATTTCCGAGTGGTGAAGACCAGTGTCGATTTCGCATACATCCCCCTCTGAATCTACGGATACCAGTTAGCTTAGATAACCCCGCCAATGTAGGAAGCAATGCGAAAAGATAAATATATTATGTAAAACCGGCCTGCAGTGCATCTCTGGGCATTCTGAAACTTAAACCTGACAACAGGCAAACATTATTTCCCTGACACACGGGTGACAGATCTCTATCCAACTCTGTACAGTGACTGGGTGTGGTCTTGGAATGCACCACACCCTCATGGGAACGTCCCTAGGACCCCCTGGATATCTGCCTCATACTCCCCACCATAAAATACTTGTGTGCTTTCCAAATTGCTTATGTAAGTAGTACGCTGTCCTAGTGATGTTATACGTGGTTGCAGGGTGATATGTAACTGGATCGTTGTGATTCTGAAGCTGTCACTCAGTAACATGTTCGCACGCTGCCAAAGCTTGGAAGCGAATTTAACAACTAAATAGTAGGTTAGAATTTAGCAGAAGGCCTGCATAAATAAAGCGGCAAGTACCAATACAGTATCTTGGACTTACATAAGATGACGGCCTTTGAATTCTACGGAAATCATCCGCCCCATCTTCATGTAATACAGCGTGCATCACATTAATTATAATTTCACTAGGTTGACACACACTACACATAACTTTTTGTTTGAACAAGAGAGTGGCCCTTTTTGCCAGCTCGCTTCCTCCGCTTCAGCGTTGAAGGCATTTTCCTGTGACGGAGGCCCACGCGAGGAACATTCCTCTCACAACAATAATATTTTTGCTAGGGGTATAATGGTTTATATTAAACTACATACGTAGCTTCGTTAGGACGCTCCCTTGCAGGGATACCTCACGAATATATACGGATCGGTGATGTACCTCTGACGAGCCCACGTAAACAAGATGCCAACTTAGTTATATGTACTGTATATTTTCTCTCGTCTACTAGCAAACGAGTACCATTGTTTGCATAGTATTAAAATTGTTGATTAATTATCATGTCCAGACTCCTAAATTAAGTTATGGACCATCACACTGGTGACACCAATAGTTGGGATGAGACCGTGAGGTTCAATCTCGGTAGCAATGGTTGTACTGGAACATTATCGTTCCACCAGCTCGAGAAGCCGGTCTTTGTAGTTTCCGGAGTCGCGATATGGGGGTCCATTACCCCGAGAACTGTAGCTAACCTGCTCTCCTGTACATGATGAGCAACATAATGGACCAGCGCATACCCCTGTGAGCTACAATATATGGGCTTCTTTATTAGCCCCTCTGATTAATATATTTAACTTATTTAGTCTAAAATTTATCATTTCTGATGATAATTACGTATGTATTGCGGTATCTCCCCCTTTTTGCAATAATTCCTGGGGCAGTTTTTACCGGTATTTCCTGCACCAGTAAATTGCTGCCAAACCCAATTTACCTAATTCGTGTCAGATGCAGGACTTCATTTTGATCATTACGTCGAGATCCTCCGCTTCGCTTTGAGCTTGAAAAAAAAACAATTTCGGCTTGAAAATCTATCAAATAAAGAAATCCAATATGGCCCATTGGCCCATGGCGGCCACGCTTTTTAATGTATCACCTTCCCTAATATCTCACAAATTTCGGCCTGATATGTTCAGCGGTTCTGGAGAAATCGTTTTCATTAAAACTAGGTCATCCAAGATGGTCACCGAAGCGTATGGCCAAACAACTTTCCTTGAATTAACTTGATTCAGCTATTGCCCTAGATGCTGCTGTATGCATTTTGAATTGACTGCCCCTCTCTCCACCCTCACCGCACCTAACTGCCCTTGAACAAACTTTAATGGTCCATAGTCCCTAATAATATCTTCCTAATTTCGGCCCGATCCACTCAGGGGTTCTGGAGATGTCGTTTTCATGAAAACTAGCTCATCCAAGATGGCTGTCGAACAAACTTGGTTCACCTCTTGCCCTAGATGATATTTCATGAGTTTTAAATTATTCAAGCAGTTTCAGAGATTTCAAATCAAGTTTCAAAAATTTGGTTAAAATCCAAGATGGCCAACGGCCAAATGGCTCCGTTTTAACAATCCATGATCTCTATGGCCTAAGGATGGTTCCTGACAAATATAATTGAATTCGGCCTACTAGTTCTCGAGAAGACATTTTAACCTTCCTATTGTTTTAGTATGGGAAGTTTTGATGGGAAATGGATCCAAATTGGCTGCCAAACCATGTATTCAACATTAATTGAAAATAGCAAATTTGAAATCAGAATACCCAAAAACCTAAATAAAACCAATTTGTGCTTCATAATAAAACAAAATTAAAAAATTCAATATGGCGGCCAAACACGTTATGTTTTAATTGGTCCACGGCGCCCATATTTTTTGACATATAAACTTCAGTTGAACAAATTTTAATCAGCCTTATTTCCTAATCATATCTCGCAAACTTCGGCCCAATCAGTGCAGCTGTTCTGGAGAAGTAGTTTTCTCGAAAACAAGGTCATCCAAGATGGCCATCAAACCATTTGGCCAATCAAGTTCCCTTAAACAAACCTGGTTTAGGTCTTGCCCTAGATGATATTTCATGAGTTTTGAATGAATCTCACAAGCAGTTTCGGAGAAGATTATTAGACGTTTTTAAAAATCACAATCCAAGATAGTCACTGACCAAATTGGCCAATCTTGATGCCCTACAGATGCTTCCTACCAAGTATAAACGAAATCGGCTCAGTGGCCCCTGATATGTCTTTTAAATGAAATGTTGACAGATGGACAACGGACACACGATGGAAGATCGCCATGGCACAAACTCACTTGGCAATTCTGGCCTGGTGAGCTAATAATATTCTCTACAGCCAATCATATAAACCCTGTTATATTTGCAGTATTTTAAGCTGATTAGCCACTATGTTCTACAGGTAAGTCATTGTTTCAAGCGACAAGAACCACTTTCAGTCACACTGATTTTTAAATATTTGGCAAACATCATGTTACGACCCTGGAAACCAGCAATTTATTTTGAAAGCACTTTGACCGAGACTCGTTGCTTCCACCAGAAACAGTGACTTTCAAATATACTGTTTTCAAAAATGATCAGCAGTGATTTAACAGAAGTGAGATAATCGCTCTATATCAACACCTACAGATATTATTTGTGTCGCTCGCGAAACTATGTTCAGGTCTGCAGTACCGGCTTACACAGTTGACACACAGTGAAGCGCGAAGAACTAGCAGCATCACTAATGGGCCTTTCCAGGTTATCCATCCATCATATGATGTCATAATCAACTACATGACATGTAGGATGATGTCATAATCATGATGTCATGAATGACTCGATTTAATCTGTCTTAAACGCTTGATAGTCTAACAGCATGTTGTACGAATTGTATGTCTTTGTTATTTAATATACATGCTGTTGAATATTTTGAAACTAATTTGACTGGGCGCTGTTGCTGTACCTGTATAGCTTTCTGGAAATTTATAGTCAGGCAGTTCAGTGATCGATCGATCTCACCAAAAGCGTGTAGTGGGCGGAGCTTAGCTAGAGGCGGGCGGGTCATAGCTAAAACTGGAACAGTCCATTGGTCCCAGGTTAAGGAAAATGGCTACCATTACTAGTCATAAGTTTTTTTCTCAAATTATTCTTAATCATTTCATCAGTGGACAGCATTTGACACTTCCCTTTTCTCTTCCTTTATCCCGTAACCCTCAAATTGGCAAAAAACGGCTTCTGCAGTGGTTTTGAGCAATACCCATCTGCAGACCAAGAGCTCTTTTTAAAAATTTTACCACTGGAATGACTGGCTCGATAAACCGATTCAGTCATTCCAGTGGTAAATTTTCAAATATAGTCTTCTCTTGGTCAGCAAATGGACATTTTCTGAGAAAATTGAAATTTTCTTGAACAAATTCGAGGATTAACAGGTTAAAGGATGCAATGGGAAATTTGGAAAATCCAAGATAGCTACCAACCATACTGACCAATCAGGTTTCTTGTACAATGCAGCACACCATCACAAATATTGATGAACATAATATAAACTCACAATTCTTTGTATAACTATTGCTAATATATTTTTCAAAAATAATTGTATAAAAATATTTCCCAACATCCCAATATATAATACATAATACAGTAGTTTTAATATACATGTATATTGTTAAAAGAAATAAATTAATGCTTCTAGCTAATATATTTTTGTTAATATATGTTTTAATAAATGCACCATTATATATTTAAGATTCAATGAATGACCAGTATTCAGAAAAATATCTCTTAACCGCTCTTGTGTCAATGTCACCCTTTAATGATCAAGCCAGCCAAAAAATAACCTTTGCTGTGGCCTTAGCCAATGCCAATTTGCAGGCCAAGAGAAGACTATTTTTTTTAATTTACCACTGGAATGACTGGCTCGATAATGAAGCCAGTCATTCCAGTGGTACTTTCAAAAATACTCTTCTCTTGGCCTGCAAAGGGACATTAGTTATGCAAAAATCAAGTAAATGTCAAATGGTTCCAAAAAACGCCTCTGTAGTGGTCTTGATGAATGTCCATTTGCAGGACAACAGAAAGCTTTTTTTGTAAAATGCAGTGGTAAATTTATAGAAATACTCTTCTTCTGGCCTACCAAATCTAAAATTTCCTTGAAAAATCTTTACCATTAAAATGTTAATTTATATGAGTAGCATTTTGAGCGCATTTGAGGCGCTGTTGACAAGACAGAAAAAGCACCTTATAGCAGGGAAAGAATGGAGGATTCCAGTTTATCCATCAACCATATGATGTCATAATCAACTACGTGACATGTAGGGTGATGTCATAATCAATTACGTCATGAATGATGCAGCTAACTTTGTCACGAACGCTTGAGGATGGACTAAGAGTTGTTGTACGTATTGTATATCTTTACTGTTTAATAAACATACTTTTGATAGGCAGCAAAGCCACAGCACCCAGTCGAATCAGTTTCTAAATATTCAACAGCTTACCTGTATAGTTTTCTGGAGGAAATTGATAGTCAGCGAGTGCAGGGATTGATCAATCCCAACATGGGCGAAGTGTGGACGGAGCTTAACTATAGATTGGCGGGGCATAGGTAAAACTGTATTCCTCATTAAAAAAGTGGTCTTTCGATCACACCACATGTCTTAAAGAACCTCCATCCGTGGCTTCAAGATGCTTGTGAATCTTGAACAGGCTTGACTGTAATTAACTGTATGCTTGTCATGTATAACACCACATTGCACAGCTTGGTTTGTGTGGTTAACTTGAAATTGAGATACATGTACTAGGATTTCAGGGGCTGAAAGGATTATCAATTAGATTTGCATGAATAATTATATGATTTAATCTAAAATCTGGATTATTCAAAAAATAATAATCACATTCGATGGTAATATCCAAAAACAAAAAGATCTTAGACAGAATTTATTACAATTTCATGATTTTTTATGATGCTAAAGTGCAACAAGAGCTCAGCAAACAGTGTATAATATCATGCCAAGACAAGAGGCCCAAGGGGCCTGTATCGCTCACCTGGACCATAGGCATTTCAACTAGAATGCTCTTTATCAACAAGATGGCCACCAAACCATTTATCCGACAGTTTCGAAAATTGCAAATTTGAGATCAGAATACCCAAAAATACATATAAAACCAATTTCGGCCTCAAAATCCAGCAAATAAAAAAATCATAATATGGATGCCAAACATGCTTTATTTTGATTGGCCCATGGGTGTCCAGGTTTTTTGACGGATCAACTTCCCTTGAACAAATTTTAATGGCCCTTAGGCACTAATCATATTGCCAAATTTAGGCCCGATCCCTTCAGAGGTTCTGGAGAAGTCATTTTCGCTACAACTAGGTCAACCAAGATGGCCACCAAACCATTTGACCAATCAATTTCCCTTGAACAAACTTGGTTCAGCACTTGCCCTAAATCATATTTCATGAGGTTTGCATCAATCCCCCAAGCAGTTTCAGAGATTTTTAAAGACGTTTCTAAAAATCGGCCAAAATCCAAGATGGCACCGGCACAAATGGACGATCGGCTTCGTTTGAACAAACTTGAATCTCTAACGCCCTAAGGATGCTTCCTGCGAAATATAATTGAAATCGGCCCAGTGGTTCTCGAGAAAACATTTTAAATTTCCCATTGCTTTAATATGGGAGATTTTGGTGGGAAAATGATCCAAGATGGCCGCCAAACCGTTTATCCGACAGTTTCGAAAATTGAAAATTTGTGATCAGAATACCGCAAAACACACAATACCATTTTCAGCCTCAAAATCCCTCAAATATAAAAAAAAAAAAAAGGGCCGCCAAACATGCTATATTTTGATTGGCCCACGGCGGCCATGTTTTTTGACGGATCAACTTCTCTTGAACAAACTTTAATGGCCCTTAGGCCCTAATCATATCTGCCAAATTTCGGCCCGATCCCCTCAGTGGTTCTGGAGAAGTCATTTTCGCTACAACTAGGTCAACCAAGATGGCCGCCGACCAATTTGACCAATCAAGTTCCCTTGAACAAACTTGTTTCAGCTCATGCCCTAGATCATATTTCATGAGATTTGCATCAATCCCCTAATCGGTTTCGGAGAAGATTTTTAGACTTTTCCTAAAATCGGCCAAATCCAAGATGGCTACTGGCCAAATTGGCCGATCAGGTTCATTTGAACAAACTTGGATCCCTATGCCCTAAGGATGCTTCCTGCCAAATATAATTGAAATTGGCCACGTGGTGCTTGAGAAGTCGTTTAAAGGAAAAGTTGACGGACGGCCAGGTGAGCTAATAATAAACTGAAGAGTGAGAGCTGTTAGATAGGACATAACATGCCTTTATATATAGATCGCACAAGAAACCATTCAGACACATGGTAGCAAAGGCCATCATTCGCAAAATGATTTACAAGATGAATGATCAAATTAACCAATCAAATTTGTGAATGGATGAATGAAAGCTAGTCACACAAGTATGCTTCCAGAAGTGTTGTTTAAATCCAGCAACTCGTTAGAGTTGACTTTACAAACAGATGCGCTGGATGGATTGTTGCATAGAAGGATAAATGGGTGCACATTGAAGGAACAACATTTTATAAGGCCAATGGACCTTTCCAGTTTTAGCTATGCCCTGTCCACCCCTAGTTAAGCTCCGCCCACACCTTGCTCGTGTTGGGATCGATCGATTCTTGAACTTCTTGACTATCAATTTCCAGAAAACTATACAGGGAAACCTGTTGAATATTTTGAAACTAATTTGACTGGGTGCTGTTGCTGCCTTATTCAACACAATGTTTATTAAATGGTAAAGACATACAATTCATACAACTTGTCAGACTATTAAGCGCTAAAGACGGACTATTTTGAATCATTCATGACGTAATGATTATGACATCAGCCTACATGACACGTAATTCATTATGACATCATATGATTGAGCGAGGAAACGGATTCATGAATTGACCCTTTTTCTAGATTCTAAAGCACTGTGTAGATGCGACCAGCTCCTTGTCAGGTGACTACCCTACATCATCAGCTGGTCCAGTACATCAGAGCATCCTCCAAACGGTCCACATTTCAGCATAAACCAGATTTTGCTATTACATCAGTCTGAGAGTATTGCACATACATTACCTCTTGCAATCAAACAGCAGTCCTATTGACTTTGTGAGATCTGAGATGTAAACTTCTAATGGTCCAGCTTCAATATGTTATTGGGAAATGCTGGTGAAAATCAAGTCAATGGAAGATTTGCAGCCATCTTGGAATTCAGATCATTGTCAATTTGAAAAGGTTTCTTCCACAGACCTAGTCCGATCAACCTATGAAGTTTTAAAGCGATCCCATAAATGGTAGTGGAATTATCATAAGGAAACCAATTTTTAAAATAGCCGTCGGAGGCTGGTGGCCCATAGCTTTCTTCTACAAGCTAATCCAATTAACCTATGAAGTTTCAAAGCGCTCCGATAAATGGAGGCGAAGTTATCTTTCAAAAAAAAGTTTTCTAGCTAGCCACTAATGGCTGGAGGCCATCTTGGATTTCTTATCATCATCGATTTCACCCGGACAGCGACATCACATAATACACTACCAATTTTTTGACAAGCTATAACAAGAGGCCC
This sequence comes from Chaetoderma sp. LZ-2023a, assembly GCA_034401795.1. Lineage (NCBI taxonomy): Eukaryota > Metazoa > Mollusca > Caudofoveata > Chaetodermatida > Chaetodermatidae > Chaetoderma > Chaetoderma sp. LZ-2023a. The sequence goes on along the minus strand of CM067369.1, from coordinate 81,683,266 downwards.
AAGGAACCTGGAACATAGACATTTCAACTACAATTAGGTCATCACCTATAAATAGAACCTTAAGGTTACGGTCAGAATTGCAACAAGAACAAGGATGCATCGTACCAAATTTGGTTAAAATAGGCTCAGTGCTTCTCCAGAAGATATTTTTAATTTCACATTTATTTACTATGGGAGATTTTGGCAGGAAAACATTCAAGATAGCCACCAATGCATTGATACGCTAGTTTCGAAATTGGAAAACACCATACACAAATCCTATGTAAAACCAATTTCGGAATCAAAATCCATAAAAAACACATATATGGCCACCTAAAATTGAATTCTTATTGGTCAATGGCAGCCATGTTTTTATATGTACTAACTTAGCCATAGGGGCCATAGTCCCCAAATCATAACCCAAATTTTAGCCTGATCTGTTCAGCGGTCCTGAAATCATTTTCACAAAAACTGGGTCCCGGAAGGTGGCCGCCGAAGCATTTGGAAAATCAAGTTCCCTCAAACAAATTTGGTTCACCTGTTGCCATAGATGAAGTTTGATAAGTTTTGAATCAATCACCCAAAGCGGTTTCGGAGATTTTTAAAGACCTTTCCAAAAAGTAGTCAAAATCCAAGATGGTCATTGCCCTAATAGGCTGAATGGCTTCACTTAAATAAACTTGGATCTCTATTTCCTAAGGATGCTTCCTATCAAATATAATTGAAATCAGCCCAGCAGTTCTTGAGGCCATTTAAAGAAAAAGTTGACGGACTGATGGCATTTGCTTGCCATAAGCTCACTTAACCTTTCAGGCCAAGTGAGCTAAAAATTTGAAAATCCGCAAGATGTATATTTAGACTTAGATTGGAAGGTGTTGCTACAAACCAAATTAATTTCAAAACATAAAGTAATATTTTGAAACTGGTTTCCATTAACACTATTTTGTGTTTTTTCTATCAGGGCTCAAGGCACCCCATCCAACTACACTTCTACAAATTTGACTTATGATATGTCAAGTCTTAATGCACTATACATCAGACTATTTTCTAGGGCCATATCGTGGCCCCCCTAGGATTAATTTATTATTACATTTAATTCAATTATGGTGAATGGATTTCTATGACCGGGTCATTGCATGACTACGTACAGGCATTGCAGACTAACAAGGAACCGCATCGTTTTCATTGTGGAGGCTCAGGCTTACCACCAACACCACCGGCAAGCTTGTATACCTGCACACTGACTTCATAGCCAAGATAATCTGCAGATTCCTGCAAATACAAGGACAAATCAATTAAAATGCAACAACACACCAAATACAATATTAATGCAGCAAACAAATTAAAAAGGAAATGACAACAAATAAATCAAACACAACGAGGAAACAAACGAAACAAAATACAAAACCAGAAAGAAATAGGTGCTTTCCATGCAAGCATCAAGCTTGACTCAAGGCCTTTGCAATGAACTATGAAACTTGACCTTAAATATAAAATAATTATAGAAGGCGTATGAATACACTTATCAGTGACCATGACCGTTTGATCCCAAAGTCATTGTGTCATACTCTATGATTACATGGAAGCATGTGTCCAAGTTTGGGTTTAATATTATTAAATCAACATGAGATATGAACGGCTAAGTAGAGCTAAGCTCAAAATGTTATTATTAAGAAAACCATAAGTTTTGTCATAATCACACTGACCTTGACCTTTTGATACCACAGTGATTTTGTCATGCTATCTCATTAAATAAGGAAGCATGCCCTGTATGCTTAACCAAACATGAGATATAAACTTAAAAAGTTAAGCTAAACTCGAAAATTGTTGAGAAAAATGAAGTCTTAGGACACAGTGACGCTGACCTTTAACAGTATCATGGGTCTTGCACTCTCATTATATAGAGGCATGTGTCCAAGTTGGGGCCAGAACAATTAAAAAACATGAGATATATACAGCAAAGTTGAGCTAAATACTAAATGCAAAATGTTCACGCCTTAAAATTTGGAGAGAACGTTCGTTTCATTTGTTTGTCAGTTACAGGACTGTTTGCGATTGTTTTTTCTGGTACATGCATTTCAGTCAGTTCCATGTGTCTTGAAAGTTGTGCATTCTGACGTGAAAATCTGCTATTAATTTAAAAACACAAAATACAGTTGATGTACCGTAATTGTTGACAAGTTTTCGCGACTAGGGAGAATTTATAACTAATTGGGTCATGTTATGCTATCCTACACGGCAGAATGAAGTGGGGGAGAATTTACACTGTTATCATATAAAATGGTAGAATCTCTGAAAATAAGTCAGTGTTGGTGACGATATAAGTGGCAAGTTGAAAATAACTTAAATAAACTACGGAAAACGTCAGGTATAAACCAAAAATAGTACCATTAAGCGTATTTTGCTCAGAGAAGACGTCTCTGATAAAGGGTAATTGTGCAGTTTCACATTGGAAGCCGGACGTAAAGCTAGTATGTATCAGCGATTATGATTAGTTGACCTGATTGTTATATATCCAATCCGGAATCTCATCTGCTATATGAATAATAGGGTGAATCTTGTAGAATGTTATCTACGGTATATGTCTAGGTAATCGTCCGAAACACTTGCTTGGAAAACGTAGGTCTAATGCCATATTATACTTTATTGGATTGTTTATTATTGTTTATCATGGTGACCATTAGTTTTAGGCTTCGTAATTATCCTATAAGCAAACTAGATGATATAAATCAAATAATCCCCCCCGCAACGGCAGCCATGTTTGTGGGATGGCATAATCCCACTGATTTGGATAGCCATATGGAAGGATACACAGACAAATGGGAGCTAATAATAATTTGTAAACTAGCCACATGAGATTACTAACCTATTCAATAACACATTCAAGTAGAAGGTTTAGTTATTGAATGATAATAACCAAAGACAAGAGGCCCAAGGGGCCTGTGTCGATCACCTGGAGCATTATGCATTTTTGACGCAATTGTTGGTGGGTGGTTTAGGAGTAGTCTTCTAAATGAGTTTGTGGACATTTTTGCAAGTCCAATATGGCCGCCAAACATGCTACATTTTGATTGGTCCACTGCAGCCATGTTTTTGACGTAGCGCCTTCCCTTGAAAATATTTTAATCGCACTCAGTGCCTAATCATATCTCCCAAATTTCGGCCCAATCCGCTCAATGGTTCTGGAGTCATTTTGGCAAAAATTAGGTTTTCCAAGATGGCCACCAAACCATTTGGCCAATCAAGTTTCCTTGAAACAAACTTGGTGCAGCTCTTGCACTAGATGATATTTCATGCGTTTTGATTTGATCACCCAAGTGGTTTTGGAGATTTTTAAAGACATTTTAAAGCAGCCAGTTTATTTGATGGATCAACTTCTCTTGAACAAACTTTAATGTCCCTTAGTCCTTAATCATATATCACAAATTTCGGCCTGATCACTTCAGCGGTTCTGGGAAAGAAGTCTTTTTTGCGAAAACGAGGTCATCCAAGATGGCCACTGAACCATTTACTCAATCAAGTTCCCGTGAACAAACTTGGGTCAGCTCTTAGCATAGATCATATTTCATGAGGTCTGAATTGATCCCTCAAACAGCTTTGGAGAGGATTTTTAAAGACATTTCTAAAAATCAGCAGAAATCCAAAATGGCCACCGGCCAAATTGGCCGATCGGCTTCGTTTGAACAAAATGGAATCTCTATGCCCTAAGGATGCTTCCTGCCAAATATAATTGAGGCCAGGTGAGCTAATAATGGACACAATCATAAGCATTTAATTAATCTATATTAGATTGTTGACTGAGTGACATAATGTACCTACAATTCGTAGAACTATGCATTTCCAATAGTATGTACCATCTGTTGACACTCATTCAGGCGATGCGATGCTCATAGAACTGGGAGACAGTAAAGTGAAATGTGTGTGATGACGCTGGATGGTGCTGGAGGTGAAGATAGTTTGGCACGATATGGTTAGTCATGCTTTGTATATATATATATATGTATAGTGAGAAATCTAATCATTGATGTTTCTTGGAGTAATGCTGTAATAGAGGGGAGGAGAAAGATGACACCTTCACGCCGGTCTCCTCCGTAAGTACCAACTTTATTGGGAAACTAAGTCATTGAGGATTGCGGGCTGACATCCGCATACAAAGGATTATGTCTACCCTTCTTCAAACAAGAAACTGTGCTCGACATCCTCGGACAACGCAATCTTCCCAGGAGCTTACCATAGCTCCGTGGAACGAAAGAGGCAAATCTTAGGCGCAGACTGTTAACACTATAACATCGATATTGTATGCATTCAAGCGACTAAAGTAGCTAAACGTTCAGAGCAGCAATTACAGACAGGCCATAAGCTACTGCAGTGCTCATGGAGCAAAAACAGGCCACATACCATGGCTTAGGCTTCGTAATCAGACTAAGCGTCTTGGATCATGTCATTAGTTTTGGATACATCAGTGATCGCATTGCATTCATCGACCTGGCTATACCTACGTAAAAACACACCACCACTAAGTGTTGAATTGTCAACGCATACGGTCCACTACTGAAAAAGCCAAAGAGAATCCAGCAATACTAGATTCCTTTTATGCAGAACCGAGCTCCGCCATTACAATCCAAGCTAGATGGCAACTGTTCGTGTGTGGAGATTTCAACTCCAAGCTGGGTAAACTCGGAATTGCGGACAAAAGTTCAGGACTTGGCTTATGCATGGGATCCTATGGAGAGGGCACACGCAACAGCAATGGCGATGCACTGGTGCCATTCGTTAGTTCCAATGGCCTATTTGTCACAAATACGGCTTTCAAACACCCATGCTGTCACCGGACAACATGGATTGGACACATTAATGATCGCATTGCCCCAATAGTTTCTAAGGCTACAACAGCTGTCTTCAACCAAATAGACTTCATACTATGCAAGACAGAAGCAAAACCCTTACTCCGGAATGCTCGTTCACATGGAGGCACAGACCTCAATTCTGACCATAAGCTAGTCATTACACGCCTTCAGATGAACGATCTCTACCTAATATATAAACACCATACCATGCAAGAGGGTAGAGTCACCTACAACCTACCCAAGCTCATCAGCGACACTGACATTTAAATGTCATACAAAAAAACCTCTCGGGAAGCAGATAGCTAACATCGATGTCAGCTCCGATACAAACGAAGCCCTAACCAAAATACTGAAATCTATGGAATCATCCACTACCAGCACCATAGATGTTCTTAAAAAGAACCAAACTAGGTATACTGATGACCATCTAGTAGTAAAACTGTCAGCAGAGCATACTGAGGATTTCAATGTTCACTAATGATAGTACCGGGTAGGGCTTTTATTAATTTTCCAGCATTGGTACAGCAATCCATGTGGCTCTGTGATCCGAGAAGTAAAGTGACATAGTTCCCGCCCATCGCTAGCTATGCTCCACCCACGCTTTGTCCGTGTTGGGATCAATCAGAGACAAATGTATAGACCTTGGCTGACTGACCAACAAAATAATGTACATTTCTCTAGTACCATAGCCAACATTCCCAAGAAGCTTCGTCACAATACTCCAGGCAAAAATAAAGTTATTGAACGAAAACCCAAAATTTGCACGGCCGGACAGACACAAATTCAGAGACAAAGGTATGGATGGACGGAGGGACGAGCTGACTGACCCACAAAATAATGTACATTTCCTTAGAAACATACGCAATGTTCCCATGAAGTTTCGTCGCTATACTCCAAGAAAAAATAAAGTTATTGAACGAAAGCCCAAAATTTGCACGGACGGACAGACACAAATTCAGAGACAAAGGGATGGATGGACGTAGGGATGGGCTGACTGACCCACAAAATAATGTACATATCCCAAGTACCATAGCCAATGTTCCCATGAAGTTTCGTCACAATACTCCAAGCAAAGATAAAGTTATTGAACGAAAACCCCAAATTTGCACAGACGGACAGACACAAATTCAGAGACAAAGGGATGGACGGATGGATGGACGGATGGACTGACCCACAAAATAATGTACATTTCCCTAGTACCATAGCCAATGTTCCCATGATGTTTCCTCACAATACTCCAAGCAAAGATAAAGTTATTAAACGAAAACCCAAAATTTGCACGGACGGACAGACACAAATTCAGAGACAAAGGGATGGATGGACGGAGGGATGGGCTAACTGACACACAAAATAATGTACATTTCCCTAGTACCATAGCCAATGTTCCCATGAAGTTTCCGCACAATACTCCAAGCAAAGATAAAGTTAAAGTACGAAAACAAAAAATGTGCATGGATGGACGGACACAAGTTCAGACACAAAGGGATGGATGGACAGAGGGATGGGCTGACTGACCCTCAAACTAAGGTGCAATTCCCTACTAACCTACTACCATAGCCAACCTTCCCATGAAGTTTCATCACAATATTCCAAGCAAAGATAAATTTATTGAGCGAAAACCCAAAATTTGCACGGATGGATGGACACAGATTCAGAGACAAAGGGATGGACAGACAGAGGGACTGACACTTAAACTAAGGTACATTTGCCTACTACCATAGCCAACCGTCCTATGAAGTGTTGTCACAATATTGCAAGCAAAAGTAGTTATCGAAAGAAAACCTGTGTGTGTGACGGATGTACCAATTTAGACACTTGTGCAATTTTTAACTTGTGGGGTGCTTCATTGTACAAAAGCCATTAATGAGTAGCAACCTAAGACCACCTATATGTGTGGGGTTATCAGGACATAATAAGTGGGCTAAAAGCACCATAAGTGTGAGGTGAAATGGCCATGCCTACAGGGAATTTTGTTCACCATTGCGGGGTTCACTGGCCATATAATGCGGGTTTAACAGCTATATCCATTGTTCTCTCATGTGAGGTTCATTGGCCATATCATGTGGGGTTTAATACTTATGTATATGAAAAACTTTGTTCAAAACTGCTGTTTAAGGGAAGTAACTCTTTAATGCTTTAACTCTTTACCAACAGAGTTACTGATGGATGGACCACTGGCAGCAGTAAAATCAGGGGCGCTGGAAGCACGGGGGCAGCGGGGCTCGCATATTGAAACCAAAGCGTTAATTTCTCAATTGTGAATATTTATTACAGCATCATCACATTACGTCATTTGGGGATTCCAAGGTACCAGGAAGTATAGGCCGTTATAAACAGGCTGGGTGCAAAGCGTGTATGAGCATGAATGAATGATGCGCAGTATTATTACATCGCTGGGGAAACCAGATGACTGTTTTGATAATGACCTATAACAGTGCAAACATGTAGACTGAATGTCAGGATGACTGTTTGAATATTTTATAGAGAATTGCTTTGTAAAAGAAAGGCTGGTAATTACGATCACTATGGGCGGACAAATTATGCTGTTCATATTTGAAATCAGTTTGATTGAGTTGGGTATGATTATCACCAATCGATCTAGTTTTGTTATTTCAGATATTTTAATAGTCGTTTTGGGTTTGTGTTTATAGCTATAAATTACTAGAAATAAGGAGGCGGAGTTTACCCGCGTTAGACCGTAGAACTGGTTATGGAAGTTTAATATAAGAACGGCGCGGCTTAACGGTAAGACAGTGATGGATTAAATACTGAGAAACTTTAAGTAGACAGCCACAGTAAGACGTGTCTCCCATATATACAAATGCACAACCTTGTGTGAAATTAACCCTATTATGGCCAGGTCGCTCAAAGCGGCCTCTTCGATGGTCTCTATGAATTTACATTTGCAGGCAAAGAGAAGATTAGTTTTGTAAATTTATCAATACGATGTGTGGCTCAGTAACCGAGCAAGTCATGTCAGTGGTAATGTTTAAAAATAGTTTTCGCTTGGCATGCAAATGGACCTTGATCAAGCAAAAGTAAGATTTTCATTTTTGTTTTAATGAGCCAAGCTAAACATCATCTACAGTGATCATAAGAAATATCCATTTGAATGACATCAAAACGCTCTTATTGTAAATTCCAGTGATAATCTTACAAAATGGTCTTCTCTTATCTGTAAATAGACATTAACGAAGCACAAAAGCGTAATGAAAATTAGTAGCACTTTGTAAGTATTGAGGCGCTGTTGACACCCAGGTGGGGTGGGGGAGGGGGATGGTGGTGGTGGGTTAATAAATTGTTATTTTATTTTCCAACCCCAACACATTCCACCCGCTACACTTACTAAGAAGCTAAATAGATATTATTACTACATGTTTGCAGCACGGTGTCAAAAATGTGTACACGTTCGCTAAAACTAACGTGTACACGTGTACTGGTATTGCTCCAAATGCACACCCCTACATGTAACATATTGACTTTCTTATCTGTAAACGTTGCATGTATCTTTGCAAATAAATGTAAGATACATAGTCATATGCTATTTGAATTTTTGATGTGATACCGCTCCACGCTCCGTTAATGCCTTGCTTAGTCGATTTAATATAACATATGTGCAATGATGGGCGGCTGGGTGCAGCAATGTGGAAATATTAAGGGACATTAATTAGAATTAACAGCAGCTCTCAAACTCAAATTTTTAATTGACGTTTGAAGCAGATGCAAAGGTAGAAATAATTTGTATACACATGGCCGAAGTGCAATGTCGGTGGGCGTCTGCGGAATGTGTCTAAGATTTGTTATCTCTCTCTCACACACACACACGCACGCATGCACGCACGCACACACACACACACACACTTAGAACGGGAGGGGCATGTGTCTAGGGCCTCCATTGAAGGAATGTAAAAATTAGATGCGCTTAGATGCCGTCTCCTATAACTTCTACATAGATCTCTAAGTAATAAATATCATCCTCTTGGATTTTTGAATACTGTGCTATATATATGTGTATGAGCTCAACCCCCACCCCGCCCACCCCAACTCCACCCTACCAACTTGTACGGTCGTGATACATGTACATGTCTAGTCATATCAAGCTCTTTGAGTTCTAAACATAAAAGATGATACCACCATCCACACATTAACAAAATCAGACATTTGAAAGCCTCCTTTGAATAGCCCGGGCCAAATGTACATCTGACACCCACATGCCAATACGGCTAAGTAAGAGGCTGTGAAATCATAATTTAAATTGCTTATTCCATACACACTAGCTGTTGAATAGTTTGTTACTAATTTGACGGAATTGTGTTGCTACCTCATCTCTCTATTCATCTAGCATATGTCCATCGTATTCTTAAGCGATTCCTTAAGAACTGCTGGGCAGTAGGGATCCATAGGGCCAGATCCAGGGTTGGTCCCGGAAAGCTCCTTGATCGATTTTGTTGGTGGCCATCTTGGATTTTGCACTATTTTAAAAAGTACATTTAAAGACCTGTGAAACTGCTTGACATGAAACTAAAGAAACTTCATGGTCTTTATCTAAGGCAAGGGCTGAACAAACTTTGTTCACATGTTCAACATGATTGGTAGATTTGTCATGGGTTACCTAGTTTTCACAAAAAGCAGTTTTCCTCTGAATCCTGCTGATTGCAAATGTAATTAGGAACTAAGGCATAATTAAATATTTTCAAGGCAAACTGTGCAAGTCCACCATACAGACACATGCATGAATGCATGCACTCAACGTGTGCACCTGACACAACAACCCGCCCGCCTGCCCGCTCGCTAAACATTGTGAATTGGGAACAGGGTCAATTGACCAAAGAATACATAAGTTCTTCGATTAACATAAACATCGCTCTAACATTTATACGTAATCATAAGAAACTCAGAATGCAGGAAATCGAGTCATGAGCCTGCACCTTTCAATGTTTTTCTCGTGGTGGTTATGCAAGTTACCCCTCCATGAGCTAAAGCGGGGGGATAATAAATGATTGCAGTCAACGGCCGCATTTGTTAAAGCGTTTTCGGACTCTAAGCAAAGCTTTCCCCTCCCTACAACCCCTCTTGACTAGCTGTAATCTACCACTAGGCAGGGTGTCCTGAGCATAGCTTCGGACATCATAATTGACATAAACACCTTGTGGCCAGGCCCAGGGGAACGAAGTTGTTCCACCGACTCACTATGCAGTAGAGAAAATTTAGTTGTCACGGACCCAGCCCCGCTACCTTCTAAAACCCCAGAGACCGCCGAATAGAATCGATCCCTGAAGCGGTTTCGGGGGCTTTTAAAGACGATTCTAAAACTCGGTCAAAATCAAAGATTGTCATCGGCCAAATTGGTGAATTGGCTTTGTTTTAACAAGCTTGGATCTCTATGCCTTAAGGATGCTTCCTGCCTAATATAATTGAAATTGGCCCCGTGGTTTTCGAGAAGATAGTATGGGAGTTTTTGGTGAGAAATGATCTAAGATTGCTATCAAACTGATTATCTGACAGATTTGAAGGTGGAAATCTGAATTCAGCATACCCGAAAACCTCCATGAAACCAATTTTGAGTTCAAAATCCATCTAATAAAAAAATCCAATATGGCCGCCAAATATGCTACATATTGATTGGTCCCCAGCAGCTATGTTTTTTACATATCAATTTCCCTTGAACAAACTTCAATGGCCCTTAGTCCCTAATATCTTCGAAAATTAAAATTTTGGCCAATATATCGATGGGTTCCATTAGTCCCTCTCTCTGACTGTGTCTTGCGGTTTGTCTGTTTATCAGTGTCTAATCACAATTAAGTCTTATACATGGTATACCTCAGGAGTTAGTCACGCCTATTTTGAGCTGTGGAGTTAACGTGGACACATGCTTCCCTATATCAAAGAAATGGAGCGCAATGGTATTGAGGTTGTGATGTCAAAGGTCAAGAGACTTTGGTATAAAACTCTTTAATGGCTAAGTTTTTTGTTTAGCTGAACATATCGTCTGATCTCTTGGGATTGGTTCACCCTATTAAGACTAAACCTGGACACATGCTTCCCTATATCAAATGGATCACAATGATATTGAGGTCAAAGTAAAAAGTCATTGTAACATTTGTATGAAATGGAGCTTTTAACATTAAGGTTCTTCTGCGTACATGTAGCTCATCTTGCCTTTGTTTCAAAATTGGCCAAGTTATTGGAACTAAGCATGGACATACAGTTACTTCAACCTGTCGCAGCAGCACAAAGTAATTCAGACTTTTGAGGACAAAGTCATTGTAATCTCCATACAAATCTAGATTTGCATTTGGAAATGCAAAATGCTAACAATTTTCACCAATATCTCATCAGTACAACACTGACATCTTGTTTCATTATGAAACAGATTTTATATAAGTATACACTGCATGGAACACGGTGTTGAAGTTTTGTTGAAAAGCACTAAGACCGTGAATTAAATGCCAACTTATGAAATATTAACCGTACAAGTGGTTACAGGTTCATTAGCAATAGATAGATACCTGTGTATCTGCTTCTGCATAAACACGAACAATGTCTTCTGTTCCAGATGGTCTGCAAGATATAACAGATAGATATATCACCATACCATATGACTTTCTAACAACATTTCAACATATATATCATAAGGGATAAATTAGTCACTATCATGGTCATTTAGTACTATAGTCAATTTCGATAGCTTGGTCCAACAGACATATGGAATTTTAAAATGATTCGACAAACCATGAATTAGTATTCTGAAAAGAATTTAAAGATGACTAGCCATGTCAGTTGGTCATATTGGATTTCAGATGATTGTTCATCTTAATGCTTCTTCCCCATATGATATCTATTGGAGTGAACATTCGAAATTGTAGACAGATTTCAGAAACCTTAGTGGACTTTAGAAATCACCAGGCACGTAGTCACCCTAGGCCTAGGTACCTGGCAGCCCGCTCATGGCCAGCCACATCACTTAATAACATGTCATCTTTTGGGTGGAGGTTGTTGTTGTTTTAAGCCTTTAACACTCAAGCCGATCAAAACAGCTTCTACAGTGGTCTTGGAAAATGTGCATTTGCAGGCCACGAGAAGACTATTTTTGAGAATTTATCACTGAAATGACTGGCTCGATAACTGAGCCAGTCATTCCAGTGATAAATTTTCGAAAATAATATTCTCTTGGTCTGCAAATTGACATTTTCTATTAAAATTTAAATTTTCTGGAACAAATTTGAAGGTTAAAGGGTTAAGAGTAACACTCTTTCTAAGATGAAGCTCGGCTTGGTTAGAACAAGAAATGAAATAGTAATGTAGACAAGTTAACATAAAACACATATTCCTTTGCGATGGTGTGTAGTAGGTATGCATGATGCAAAATTTTGGGTTTTAAAGATAGTTAAATTGCTTAAGACTAGACATAAATATTCCAGAAAAAAATACACCTTTTCTTATGGTTTGACACCTCTGCCAAGATTAAGGCTAAATCTGATAACTTAACGACATCACCTGACAAAAGAACGTCCTGATGTATATTTTAGCACCAGTGAATCAATGGCTGTCTGTAACCCTGATGGACTCACTGCCTTTCTTTCAGCATCAGTTGTCTGAATCACAGCACGATCTTTAACCTAGAATGAGAAACAAACACCATCAAGGTTGCCTTTGCTTAAAAAACAAACAAAATGCTAATTAATGCAAATATGGCCAAAAAAACCGTTATAAATCCAAGCAATTGGAGGATGAATGTGAACATGGCTACAAGATTGATTTATGCCCATTTTGAGTTGCAAAAAAGTAGCCACTAAACTAATTATTGGCATTTAATAGGTGCAATGAATAAGGTGTCTGAACTCTGAATCGTGGGTAAATTGCACAGAAATACACAAATCTTGCACAACCGAGATCCTGTGCAAGTTGACCTCCATTTACTGATGACCGAGAATTTTAATTCCTGAAATTGCCTTAATTATGAAAAACACTGTTGCCTTTAGCATGTTTAGCACAATGGGAATCACTGCAATATTTGAAAAGCAATGCGACAACTATATATGCATGCCAGTAGGGCATGTTGTAACAAGAGGCCCAAGGGGCCTGTGTCGCTCACCTGGAGCACCATCAATTTTTGTCAAAATTGTTGTGGGTGGTTTAGCAGTCTTTTAAATGAGTTTGTGGACATTTTTGCAAGTGCAATATGGCCGCCAAACACACTACATTTTGATTGCCCCCACGGCGCCCATGTTTTTTTGATGGATCAACTTCCTTTGAACAAATTTTAATGGCCCAAATTTCGGCCCGATCCCTTCAACGGTTCTGGAGGAGTCATTTTCGTGAAAACCAGGTCATCCAAGATGGTCGCCGAAACCATTTGGTCAATCAAGTCCTCTTGAACAAACTTGGCTTACCTCTTGGCCTAAATGAAGATTCCACAAGTGGTTTCTGAGATTTTTAAAGACATTTCCTGAAATCGGCTGAAATCTAAAATGGCTGTTGAGCAAAAGGCCGATCGGGTTCATTTGAACAAACTTGGATCCTTATGCCCTAAGGATGCTTCCTGCCAAATATAATTAAAATCGGCCTGGTAGTTCTCAAGAAGATATTTTAAATTTCCCATTGCTTTAGCATGGGAGCTTTTGACGAGAAAATATTCCAAGACGGTCACCAAAGCGTTTATCCGACAGTTTCAAAAATTGCAAATTTGAGCTCAGAATACGCAAAAACATATATAGAACCAATTTTGGCCTCAAAATCCATCAAATAAAAAAATCCAATATGTCCACCAAACATGCTACATTTTCATTGGCCCACGACGGCAGCCATGTTTTTTGACGGAGCAACTTCCCTTGAACAAACTTTAATGGCCCTTAGTCTCTAATCATATCTCGCAAATTTTGGCCCGATCCAGTCAGCGGTTTTGGAGAAGTCGTTTTCAGGAAAACTAGGCCATCCAAGATGGCTGCCGAACCATTCGGTCAATCAAGTCGTCTTAAACAAGCTTGGCTTACCTCTTTGCCTAGATGAGGTTTCATAAGTTTTGTATCGATTCCCCAAAAGGTTTCGGAGAACGAGATTTTTAGACTTCTAAAAATCGGCCGAAATCCAAGATGGCCATCGGCCAAATTGGCCGATCGGCTTCGTTTGAACAAAATGAAATCTCTATGCCATAAGGATGCTTCCTGCGAAATATAATTCAAATCGGCCAAGTAGTTCTCGAGAAGACATTTTAAATTTCCCATTGCTTTAGTATGGGAGCTTTTTGCGGGAAAAAGATCCAAGATGGCTGCCAAACCATTTGGTCAATCAAGTTCCCTTGAACAAACTTCATTCAGCGCTTACCCTAGATCATATTTCGTGAGTTTTGAATCGATCCCTCAAATGGTTTGGGAGGAGATTTTTAAAAACATTTCTAAAAATTGGCTGAAATCCAAGATGGTCGCCGGCCAAATTGGCCGATCGGGTTCGTTTGAACAAACTTGAATCTCAATGCCTTAAGGATGCTTCATGCCAAATATAATTGAAATTGGCCCAGTAGTTCCCGAGAAGATATTTTTAATTTCCCATTGCTTTAGCATGGGAGCTTTTGGGGTGGAAAATGATCCAAGATGGCCGCCAAACCGTTTATACGACAGTTTCCAAAATTGTAAATTTGAGATCAGAATACACAAAAACCTATATAAAACCAATTTCGGCCTCAAAATCCATCAAATAAAAAAATCCAATATGGCCACCAAACATGCTATATTTTGATTGGCCCACGGCGGCCATGTTTTTTGACGGATCAACTTCTCTTGAACAAACTTTAATGGCCCTTAGTCCCTAATCATATCTGCCCAAGTTTGGCCTGATCCCTTCAGCGGTTCCGGAGAAGTTATTTTCGCTAAAAACTAGGTCAACCAAGATGGCTGCTGAACAATTTGACCAATTAAGTTCCCTTGAACAAATTTGGTAGTGCTCTTGACCTAGATTATATTTCATGAGGTTTCCTTCAATCCCTCAAGTGGTTTCGGAGAAGATTTTTAAAGACGTTTCTAAAAATCGGCCAAAATCCAAGATGGCCACACGCCTAATTGACCGATCGGCTTCATTTGAACAAACTTGGATCCCTATGCCTTAAGGATGCTTCCTGCCAAATATAATTGAAATTGGCCCAGCGGTTCTTGAGACGAGGTCGTTTAAAGGAAAAGTTGATGGACGGACGGACGACGGATAGACGACGGATGGTCGCCACGACATAAGCTCATTTAGCCTTTCAGGCCAGGTGAGCCAATAATTTGACAGCTATCGAACAGTTACAATTGTTCAGCTTTGATTGAGTACCGTATTCCGCCTATTTGAAGCCTACACTTCTATTAGGGCAAGAGGTGTTAAATTTCCAAACCAACAACTTCTGAGAAAGGGGGTGGGCTTATATCAGTTTTCCTAAAAAAAATTTCTAAAAATGATACCACAAAAATTGAACTCAATTTCCTAGTACAAGTTCTCGCCGCCATACGACTATGTTTAATGTATGCCTCAAAAACATCATCGTGGAAATGAAATTATTAAATTGGAGCGCCTAAATGTTACATATCCTTTAATAAAGATCATTTATTATATCAAAATTAATCCTGAATTTAATATAAAATGCTGTCACGAAAAGATATAAATCACGTGATTCGCCTCCAATCACAAAAGAACTTTATTTAGAACGAGTACTCGGATATAAATATTCTGGACTCGGAACTCGGAATTGCAATATATTACCATTGCGCAATAGGAACTGAGTATTTACTTTAGGTTTGATCTGAATAATGGGTACCTGTTTGATAACAAACTCCCGTTAGCGTATTAAATCTCGCGAGAACACCACGCCCCCAATTGCAAAAGAGCTAGCGGCTCACCAACATAAGAAGTGGTCTATCTCATTTTAATTCTCGGACTTTCAAGCACTTTTTGTCGTACATCTTGATTCTGTTTTGGATCATGTGATGTTGGTCGGTATTACCAAATTAATGCGCAATACATTTGGTCTTAAATTGTTTTTATAAGACTATTTATCATGCTAAGCGTGTTTTACATGTATTTTGACTACAAAATAGTGGAACAAACTTTATTATATCTTACATAATTACACACATGTAGTTACATAGTCATCTTCTGCTTGTTAGGCTACGCAGCCTGTAGCATGTCTTCATTATCTTCGTTGGTGGCCATATCCTGCCCCTGTTGAACTGGTATATGTTGTTGCAGACGGGCATGATCGGGGAATCCATCGTGTATGTGACCTCGCTGTAGTGTCTATCTAACCTTGCCATGAATAAGTTGATGGACGGAGCCGTCACTACTGACTCTGGTAGACTGTTTCAGTGGTTAGTCGCTCTAATACTGAAAAAACGCTTCCTGGTGTCCGTGTTGAAACGTTGTTCCTGCACTTTGAAGCTGCGGCGATCATCTTGTCCTGTCATATTTGTCGAGTGGTAGAATGGTTTCGTGGTCTACATTGTAAACATCATGTAGATGATTGTACATTTCTATTAGGTCACCTCGCAAACATCTGTACACTACGCTCGGCAGTTTGAGTGATTTGAGGCGCTCTTGTTATGGCATTTGCTCAAGGCCTGGAACAGATTTCGTGGCTCGACAGTGTGAACATTTTCGTGTAGTTGGATGTCCTTCTTGTAGAAGGGGGACCAGACAACATTGCAATAGTCACAGTGTGGGTCGGACTAGGCTCTTGTACAACAGGACAAATGTGCCAGGATCTATGTAGTCGAATGATCATCTGATCATGAAACTAATCTGTTGGCCTTATTGGCTGCCTTGAACATACGTGGCCTACTACTATTAGTAGTAATTTAAATGCTACATTACACAAATGACAATATGAACCTTGTTTTAAAAAACCAACAGCTCATAGCAGATGTTTATTGAACTGACCTTTGACTGTGACTGGTTGCAGGTCCACGATTAATATCAATAGATAATAATTTATAACCAGAAATGTGGTTGCAATGCAACCATGATGCTCAACTTTACAACTTTGCAAATATAGTTGACTGGATTCCAGCCAAAGTTGAAATAGTAAACTAGCTAGTAAAGTTAGACAACCAGCTTCCTGAATGGTTAATACAAAATTACATCAAATTCAAAATGGCAAATAACCTTCGCTTTCCACGTTTAAATGCATATAAACATGTAAATATTTCAATATCTAATTTAAGTTTGATGAAATTATATTTTCCAAAGGTATGGCAATGTTCTCAAGGCCTATTCCCTTCCCACTGTACCTCAAATGGACACAGTTGGATGCTTTAGCATGCTACATGTAACATACTTGTTGTCATAGCATGATACATGTAGCCCATAAAATAAGACATAAATCTTGCTTTGCTGATGAGGCGTTCATGATTGTGGGTTTTTGTATAAATGAAAATTGTAGTTGCAAAGTTGCAGTTCCTAGGGAAGAGTATAGAGAATATATAATGATACAAAAGTATGTGATTATTTTGAAAACAATTTGACTGAGGGTTGTTGTTGCCCGTGACTATAACACAGCCAGTCAAATTATTTTTTAAATATTTATTAACTTACAATATATTACCCTTGAAATCAGGTTTATTAGCCCTTTCACCGACAAATTCCTTGAAAGTAAATTCTTTACAATATAAAACTTATTCTGTTGAATATTTTGAAATTCATTTGACTGGAAGAATTAATTTCAAAATATTCAACAGTTTTTCTATATGGTTGCTTTCAAAATGAGAAATGAGGAATTCATCGGTGAAAGAGTTAAAGTTCAGACAGAAATGGAATAAGATTAACCAAGGTTTATTTGTTGATTTTATTTAGCTCCTTGCTGATTATTCTTAAGACTATCTCAGGAAAGTAATAATATTTCCAAAATGTACACCAGTATTTCTTTTACCATTAATCTTTTAACATCATTATGAAAATTAAACGCCATCTGATGAATGCTATGAATATAAAATTCAGGATGAAAATGGTTAATACTCTGGTATAGAGTCATGCAAGCTAGTACAATGGAGGTGTTGTTAATACCTGACCAGCTCTACTGGGTTGCTTTGAAAGGAAATAATTGCCCAATCCATTACTGACAAGACACATGAGATTTAGACCAGCTTAACAAGTTTCTTACTCAGACAAGTTTCTTATCTATCACAGTTTTGTGCTGTTAACCCTTTAATGATCAAGCCAGCCCAAACTGGTCTCTGCATTGGTTTTGAGCATTGCCCATTTACAAGCCAAGAGAAGACTGTTTTTGAAACTTTACCACTGGAATGACTGACTTTATGAGCAAGCTAGTCATTCTAGTGGACTGGGATATATTTATTACTTTTGAAACAAGCTTTTTAAAACGTCATTATGAATGGGATAGCCGGATTTATTTATTTTATGTATTTATTTATTTATTTAGATGTGCTAAAACTATATGACTCAAAGTTGTTTTTTGGAAACACTTGTATTCAAATTATGGCCAAAAATATTCAGAGCTTTTATTTTATTTGTAAGTTTCTGAAATTTCATGTTCTTAAGTTTCATTCCTTTTCACATTAAACTGGTCTCCATGCTGCAAAGATATGCTTGTGACCAGGTCTACCCAGCATGCTTTGTAAGGTGATAATTACCTATTCTACTGCAGATAAGAATTTGAGAATTAAATCCACCATACAGAACTCAGACAGTAGGATTCAGTTATGGAGCAGTACAGTACTATACATTGGTAAGGAATTGGGATGTATCAGCGAGCAAAGGCCAGACTGGAAGCAGAGCTCATTTCATTCTTTATATACATTGATAATGTGTGTTGCATACCAGCTCTCAAAATTTCAAATATTTGCGAGACCCATTTTTTGGTTTTCAGGTCTGCGTAACCAATTGTTCGGTTGCGCAAAATCAGTTTGCGTAACCAATTGGTTGCGCAAATTGGTTACGCCATTTTTTTTTTATCCAAACCTGCTTTATCTGAACATATTTCATCTGTATATTAAGGTAATAATGAATTTAAAGTGCATGTTGCTGAATTATCATAAGCATATTGATTACAGCATGGACTTATCCACCAATTACCTAATTTACAGATAAAATATGTTTAGTTACTCAACTATTGACCTCATAATCAATTACATCACATATAGGTTGATGTCACCAGTCACGATTATAATTGACAGACAATACTAACTCTCATAGTAGTCTGTCAGTAAGTATTAATTGTATGTCTTTGCAATTTAATAAACATTCTGTTGATTGTTTTGAGGGGAAGTTTGTTTCAAAGTATTCACCAAGTTAGCTGTATAGTTACCATGAAATTGCGATTCTGGGACAAAGCTTGGAGCATAGCTTAGCTAGAGATGGGTGGGGAATAACTAAAAGTGGATTCATCCATTGTGATATAAGTACTGTAATATTTCTCAAGTAAATTTGTCAAAAAGCAGATTGAGTTTTTGTTTTATGTCCATTCATTCGTTCCATTTCCAGACCAAGAAGAATATTTTGGAAAATTTACCCCTGAAATTACAAGCTCGATAACCGAGCCAGTCATTCAGTGTTAAGTCTCCAAAAACAATACTACTTTGGTCTGCAAATGTACATTTTCTCTGCCAAAATATCAGTATTTGTATGACAACACTCATTGGTAACATCTTTCCAACTTGCAACAATTTCAGGGTTCATACAGCTTGGGCACAATAAAATTCCATACTTTTTCCAAACATATATTTCAAAATTCCAGACCCACTATAATAATTAGTGACTAATGACCCAATATTTATAAATATCTTAACACCCTCCTCCCACCCCACCCACAAACCCCACTATAAAAACAAAGAATTGAATATCTTACATTGTTGTGGCTTACCTAGTTGAGCAACCCTCTCCATCCCACCCACCACCACCTTGAAATCAATGGCTTCCAGTCATATTATTTTCAAAATATTTAAAAGAATATGCTTTAATTTGTAAAGAATTCCACCTGTATCAAAGAACTACCGTCTTAATGGCCCCAAAAACAACAGGGGTTGAAATGTTTATAAAATTGTACTTGTGACGGGAAGATTTTTTTGTAACTGTTACCAAATATTTGTACTTGTACAAACAGCGTACATTTCTAATATAAACCAATAACCCGCAAGTCCGCCACAATAAAAAGCGTAACCAGCTCTAAGGCATTTAGTAGATAGCTTGACCCTTCTTAACTTGTACGCTTTAAACTGACAATTTAGTGCAAATGTGATTTACTTGAAAATAAGAGTTACTACGCACCGGTTTTCCTGACATATAGTCCTGTTTTCTCGGGCGCTCCAAAGCAATGAACCACTTAAATATCGGGTGGTATTACGGTCAGAATCTTCCAATAATAATATATTGGGTCATATAACCCGTCAAAGTGGGCGCTAACATACTGCTTTACTGCATTTAAAAGCGGCACAGTGACTAGATTTTTCGTTCGCCATTAGCCATCAATATTAATCGCGAAAGTTGCACAGAGATTGGTTGAAATAAATCATGTGATTAATTCGTTATGAATGACAACGAGGCACGTGATCAAAATTTTACTACGATAGTAATTTTCATTCATGCCTATTGAAATCGGATATCCCGCGAGCCAATCAGAAACTACGAGTGCGCATTATCGATTGTTATTAACTACGCCTGTGCAGTCACGCGAGACATTTCTCTTTACCGGTGTATTAGCAGACCCCCCTCTAGGCCGATTCGTGACATAATTTTTATTGTTGAAATTAGTAACCGGGATCGTGGCGTTCTGTAAGAATGGAATGTTTACGTTTTTGGAAGCGTTTATTTATGAGAATCCAGTTGGATTCCCGTATTTTTCAATTTCGGGAATATTCCGAGAATCCCGTCGAATTTCGAGGCCTGAATTTTTGTGTGTCATGGACAAAGACACACTGACACAGTAGCTAGGATCTATGAATGTAACAGTTTAATTTAACAGATAACTTCTTAAACATCTGTCTCTACAAGCCAACTGAAACTCAAGGAGAATATACTGTGAGACTCACTCAACAATGCATGTCTTCCTATGTTATATCGGGATCCAATCACGTATATAAAATAATACATCGGGAACATGCCAGCCGATGGGTGCACGTACTTGCATGCAATGGTTTATAATTGAACAGTCCGTTGTTGATGCATAACGTGTAGCGAGGTTTGTCTCTGACACATGCGTGCTGTTGCTTATTTATAGGATTTGACAGACCGATGTTATCGATCTTTTAGATGTTTGAAAATGCTAAATCCGTTGTAAATAGCATGCTTCATATCAAAAAATTGTTGAAACTTTTCTGTTTTCCACTATCAGAGATAACTACTGTTCTGGGCTTTGTCACTTATGCGACCATTTTTTCGTTCATGGTAATTTTACTTCACATAACCGACACACGAACGAAACGATCGTTCGCGCCAAATTTTGAGGGCTGCATACAACTGAGAAAATCATGTGAATATTTTGAAAACCATGTGACAGAAAATTGTTGCTGCCTAAGACTGCACCACATTCAGCTAAATTACTTTCAAAATATTCTAAAGACTTCATTTCCATCATCTTTAACCCTTCATTACCACTCTGATGTCACTATTCTATCTTTTACTGTCATGACTGTGTCAATATCAAGGAAACTGGTGTACATTTTTCAATAATTTTGGTGGATGATGTTGCTGTCTGTACAACAGCAACATCTTCCACCAAATTTATTGAAAAATAAACACCAGTTCATCTTTTGATTTCATTTGAAAATTAAAAATTTTGACAGCAGAGTGGTAAGGGTTAACACCAGGCTGATTAAAACTGAGGATAACATGTGTGAAGTGTATGAAAAATAATTAAAGAAATAATTTTAAGGCAATTAGCAAAGTTCTATTTATAAAAGGACAAGCTCTATTCTTATTGGGTCATATTTTTAACACTGAAGCCATATAGCAGCTATATTTCATGACAACCATACTGTTGATTATTTTGACAAAGATTTCAATGGAGGTTGTTACTTCTTAACCCTTTAACCCTTAAATATCGAGCCAGTCATTCCCGTGATAAATTTTCAAAAATAGTCTTCTCCTGGTCTGCAAATGGACATTTCTGAAGACAACTGCAGAAGCAGTTTTTGGTTGATATGAGTGTTAAATGGTTATGGCAACAACTGTAACAACCACATTAATTTTAAAATATTCAACAGAGTATGACTTGGAGTTACAGAAGATATGTGCATGTACAATTGAATGTAAGAATTTATTAGAAATAGACACAGAAGTATTTTGAAAAGTATTTGAAAACACTCAAATACAATGACAATGTATTTAAATACAAATACAAATACTTTTGCCGTAAATACTTTTCAAATACAAATACTTTCAAATACCTGAAAAATGTATTTAAATTAATTCAAATACAAATAGTTTTGTATTTGACACCGGCCCTGATGCACATATGCACATGATCGTAATAATGTGGACAAAATTTTAAATTAATCAACTGAGACCTCTAGGAGTTGCATTGACAAGAAATGATTGTCCGAGATTGACGGACCGACAGATGGACATACATACATTTTGGACAGACAGATGGATGTACAGGTATATGGATACCACATGCACACCTTTACGACGTGGTAATGATAATACTTACCAAGTTTCAAAGGAATCGGAGCTAAACTGTAGGAGAGTTGCGTTGACAAGAAATGATTGGCAATGCAGTTTATGTATTGGCTTTCAGATATTTAAAGGGTGATAACTCTGTAATGAATAATTTTTTGGACGTGAAAAAAGCAGATGCACATCTGCACATGATACTGATAATGTGGATGAAATTTTAAGTTAATCCATTGAGCCCTCTAGGAGTTGCATTGACAAGAAATGATTGTCTGAGATGGATGGACTGACAGACGCACATACATACATTTTGGACAGACGGATGGATATACAGGTATACGGATAGCACATGCACACCTTTACAACGTGGTAATGATAACACTTACCGTACCAAGTTTCAAAAGAATAAGAGCTAAACTGTAGGAATTGCGTTGACAAGAAATGATTTGCAATGCAGTTTATGTATCGGCTTTAAGATATCTAAAGGGTGATAACTCTGTAATGAACAATTTTTGGAGCGCGAAAAATACACATGCATATCTTCAGATGGTAATGACTAGATTTACCACATTTCAAAAAAACCGTAACTAAACTGTAATAGAAGTTGCGTTGACAAGACGGGGACAGACGGATGGACGGACATGCTGATTGCTTTATCTCCCCCTTCTTCCAGACCGGTGTGCGTGCGTGCGTGCGTGCGTGCGTGCGTGCGTGCGTGCGTGCGTGCATGCGTGTGCGTGTGTTTGTATTCTGTATATAAGTTCTGAAGCATATCCCCATATTCTTCCTGCCAAAGTAAGTCGAAATCTGACGAGCGGTTAATGAGGAATAGCATTTTGACAATTTACGGTAAATCTTTCATAAAATCTAAGGTTTTCATAAAAAAACTTGACCAGTCAAAATTCTGTATATAAATTCTGAAGCATAGTCCCATAAAGTCCTTCCAGCCAAGGTAAGTCAAAATCTGCCATGCGGTTAAGGATTAGTAGCGTATTGACAATTTCTGGTAAATCCGGTTAATTAGGAGTGGATTTTTGACAATTTCTCAATTTCAATTTTTCATAAAATCAAAGATTTTCACACAAATAAAATGACCAATCCATATTCTCTACACATGTTCTGAAACCGAAAGCATTAGGGTTCTAGCCAAATTACGTTGAAATCCGCCAAACGGTTAATGAGTAGTGGTTTGACAATTTCCGGTAAATCGTTCAGAAAATCTAAGATTTTAACCCCAAAAATTGACCAATAAAAATTTTGTATACAAATTCTCCAGCCAAATTATTTTGAAATCCGCCAAGCGGTGGTTGATGAGTAGCGTTTTTAAACAAAGGTTGATGGATGGATGACGGTGACAGACGGTCGCTATGCGTATCAGTGACCTTGACCGTTTGACCAAAACATAATTGTGTGATGCCGAGTCATTATAAGGAGGCATGTGTCCAAGCTTGGCTTCAGTATGCTTAACCAAATCTGAGATATAAACAGAAAGGTTGAGCTAAACAGAAAACGTTAATGTTGAAAAAAATAGGTTTTTACTAAGGTCACAGCTTTGACCTTTTGACCCCAAGGTAATCATGAGATGCTGTATGATTATAAGGAAGCATGTGCCCAAGTTTGGGTCCAGTATGATTAACCAAACCTGACATATAAACAGAAAAGATGAGCTAAACACAAATTGGATGACGCCGCCACCGCCACCAGACGACATGCAGGGTATCGTAATAGATCATTTTACTTCGTAAAATCGAGCTAAAAACATTAAAAGCCTAATTAGAAAACTGATTATTGGAGATGCAATGCAGCTCTATAGAAGCTTATCGTAACTATAATTAGAAATAAAAAATGATGAACATTTTGAAAACAATTTGAGTGAAAAACATGGCTGCCTCAGGCTTTCTGTCAAACTGTTTCCCAGCTATATAAGCAGCAGAGCTTTTACTATAATTTACTACGTTTGATCAACAGGTGGGAAAGCATGTATTTTTTAAAATATCACATATATGTGGGTGGATTTGAAATGAGCATGTCACACCACTAAAGTTTTCCAAAATGAATGACAATTGGTCTCTATAACTGATGATTGCTATATAACACATGGTGCATATAACTAAAAATGGTTAATCTGTTGTCCATGTTGTTCTATTGACAACTTGCATGTTTGATTAATGTTTGTGATAGTGTAGCGTGTGAGGGTATCTCTAATGAGCCATAAATGGCCATCAGAGGGACATAGTCCTCCATGTTGCAATCTACAGTTATACTAACCTTCACTTTAAGTTGCCGGCTCGGCAGATCGGTGTAGCACTTATTCCAGTCAGCAATGCTCCAATCTCGAGCGTGGAGAATTGTTTCAACAACTAACAGATCAGAAATGGCATCTCCAACAGTCTGGCAAATAATAATAAGATAAATGTGATACAGATATTATTCATAATAAAATTTCTGGCATTTATCTACTGTGGTGTTTTAATTGACGGGTTTTAGCCAGATCATTATAAGCAGATGGTTGCACAACAACACGGATATAATGGAGAGACACATTTCAAGCTACAGTCTCCTCCATTTCATGCTAAGCTCTGGCCACTTTTTGCATGTTGGGAGTCTATTTTTATATACTTTAAATCCTGAATTCATAGAATCCCAATTGTAAGGTAATCGTACAGATAAGCTGTTGAATATTTTGAAGCTGATGGCTCTAAAATATTCGATAGAATGTTTATTTTAACAAGAGGCCCAAGGGGTCTGTATCGCTCACCACACTTGAATCTCTATGCCCTAAGGATTGTTCCTGCCAAATATAATTGAAATCGGCCATACAATATATGCATACAATTTGATCTAGGATGTACAAAATTTAAACCTGTGTGTCTTAAGTGGCACACAGAAAATTCTGCATGAAAACCGGCAACACTAACATGCATCACTATCTTCTAACGTCTTTCCGGGAGTTCGCTGTGTTTGAATGATTTGCCGCCGTTTGTATTTATCCTGGTAATGAACGGGAATTTTTGTCAATTGGTTCCGGGTTGAATGCTAACCTAAAATGGTTAGAATCAGGAACCAGCCTAATGATTATTATTTTAAATTTACGAGTATCACTCACAACAATTACAAAAAACAGTAAAGTTAACAATACTGACCAGTGTGAGAATCGTGGACCCAGAAACCAGTATATGTTCAAACACTGTACAAGTATGGAAAAATCTTGAAAATCAATGTAATTTTGATGCAGAATTGTTCCAAGCATTTCATAGAACGAGTCTCAAAAGATTTATTTAAATAGGATAACCCCTTGTTGATGTAAATGGTGTTTGAAAAAACCTTAACCAGAGCGGACACCGACACCAACACTCTCCCAAAATCTCCACTTACTTTGTGAATGCGAGATAAAAATGATTAGAATAAGTTTGTTTTTAAAATGCCTATATAAATGTTATGTTTAGGAATACACCATTGCTAAATATGCAGCAACAGAATGCTCATAAGCTGACCTTCACAATACATATGTGCATATTACACTTAGTGTGGATGTTTTCTAACATAGAATATCACTCTGAACTTTTGCAACAATGTCTCTTCTTCCTTTACGTATGCCTGAAATCTTTGATGATAAACTGTGGTCAAGATTACTATACTCTCACTCAGTCAAAATATTTGAATTAAACTAATTATTGCTCTCTGCAGCCAAAGAATGTGCATCCCCTCTTCCATTGTGTATGTCTGAAATCATTGATGCTAAACTGCGGTCAAATTAATATACTCTCATTCAGTCAAAATATTTGATTTAGACTAATTATTGCTCTCTGCAGCCAAAGAATGCTCATAAGCGGGCCGTTGCAATGTACATATTACACTTAGCGTGAATGTTTTCTCTAATATGAAATAGCACACTAAATTTGTCAAAACACATCAATATTTAACCAAAGGGATTGGTGTACGTGCTAACCTTGGATGACTGTAATGTATCCTCTGTTTACAAAGCCTGAAAGACCATATTTCCATGTATGTTGATACCTTGAATATTGATTTTTTAATGGATTTTATTCAGTGGAGGTAGTTTTGGAGCAAAATGCATTTAAAGTTTGGATTTAAACATGTATAAATTTAATAGTAAAATCAGCTAATTAATGAACACTTAAATAATAATCATACAATTTAAAATTCAGTTAGAACAGGAGAAAGTCAGCTGAAGGCTAAGAGCCCCCACTCCCAACATGAGGAACACAGATTTTCGAGACATACCTACAGATAGACATATCCACGGATGGACAGGATGGACTGATGAAAAATTGTTTAACATATTAGGGACATCTTTGCATGGTCTAAAATCATCCTGTCAAGTTTCAAATAATTCTCTCACAAATTGTATGCATTGCAGTGACAAGATTTTTTAGATCTACATATGTACCTACAGATGGACGGGATGGACCGATGTAAAAACTTTAGATTAGACACATCTGTGGCTGGTGCATGTAAAATCATCCGGCCAAGTTTCAAAGAATTCTATCTCAAACTGTAGGCATAGCAGTGACAAGACTTTCATGACATATATGGACGGACAGACATACGGATGGATGTACATGTATGCACAGGACAAAAACATCATCCACCCACCCACCCCACCCCCTAAGTGTCATCCAGCTAGGCGTAGCTGGTGGTATAATTAAAAATAGTATAACCCTGTCCATAAAACAAAGGCAAATAAAATAAATGATTGGCTAAAATTTTCTCTGATGAACAAAATTTTGTGACCTCATGATACAGGGCCAAATGTTAAACCACTCTTTTTATATGGTAATGGAGGAAAAAGGAAGGTTGTAATCATTCCATAGAAGTCTGCGAAGTCTTCATGAAATCCTTTATACCTTTGATCCTTGATGGCTATAAAGTCAAACATGAACATTCCGTGCTGTTCTTGTATGGTGTACAGCATGAGGCACACCTAACATTCTGTACATCA
>CM067369.1:81583385-81653385 GCA_034401795.1 Chaetoderma sp. LZ-2023a | reverse complement strand
GAACAATCATCATACATGTAGTGTAAGACAAACTGTATTCAACACACTATGGCAATTAGCTTCATTAGTATAAACTTTTCATAAACCCATGCTTAATCATCAGAGAAAACAGAATAAACATATGGCAGTCAGAAAATAGTTAAATTTTCAAATAAATTGAGTGCCTTCTGTATAACTATCCAAATATCTGAAGCTTACTTAACACATACATGTAGGTTTACCACCACTGAAGCACAAGAGTGACGTCCACCGGTCACGATCAGCAAGTCTCAAGAAGCCATAGAAGGGACCGCGGGGCAGAGAATGCGAAAGTTACTTCTTTGTTAACTTTCAAAAAGGAAAACTCTGGGCAGTGATTTTTTCTATCAAAAACAAAATAAAGGGTCAGACCGGCAGACTGAGAGAAGCCAAGCACATGAACTTTCTTGAAAAGAACCTGTGAACACAAAACATAACATATGATTAGCTAATCAAAGCATCACATAAGTTTAAGAACCTTATACAGATGCCTACCACATCTAAATCCGGTTCTCGGAAGCACATTACTATTCAAAAACGTGAGATGAGACAATATTAATTTCAATTAGACACCTGATGGCTTGATCCTGGAGTGGCCTCTGGCATCTTAACATGATCAGACATCTTAATACATGTAGCAGGGAAAAACTAGCAAACTAGCTCAAATTCAGGCTTGGGATTGGAACAAAAAGCAAAAGCCGATTGAATAAACAAAACAGGCATGTTGCAACGGTGGCCAATAATCAAGAAAGAGGAAGTGACAGCCTGCGCATGCGTGGCATTGGGCGGCGCATCCACCGAGCTGTCAGATGAACCAGCCCAGTAAGGTTGGTTCCATTTAGTCTGCGCCTTATTGGAACTAAGTCTATATTTAGGCAATATCAATGAGTATCAGGGAGGCAAGTATACTCTTGAAGTGGAAAAGCAGCTTCAGAGATCTTTAAACATGTTTCTAAAAATAATAAAAAGCAAATAGACAAGCCACATTCTCTGGAACGAACTTGATTCAGTTATTGCCCCACATGAAGTTTCACATCAATCTGCTCGGAGATTTTTAACTGCAATTCTAAAATAGTCAACCATTCAAATTGGGCAATCAGCTTTTAAAAAACTTGGATGTCTATGCACTCGGTGCATGGCTCTTGATGAGAAAGACATTGAACTTTCCCATTCTTTTTCAATAGGAGTTTTGTCAGGCAAAATAATCCAAAATGGCTGAAATGATACCTATATCTGACAAAAAGAAAAGGGCAGAATTTACATACCAACTCAATCCCTTGAAAAAACTTGAATGGCCCTCACTCGCTAATCATATTTACCAAATTGGCGCTCAATCCCTTCAGCGGTTTAGGAGGGTAAGCTGTCTTGGTGAAAACCAAGTCATCCAAGATGGCCGACAAGTAAATCGACCAAACATGTTCTTTTGACCAAATTTGGTTCATCTATTGCCTGCCCTAGATGAACTTTTTCTATCATCAATCTGCCTTGAAGTGGTTTCAGAGGTTTTTTAATATGTTTCTAAAATTAGTCCACAAACCAAGATGGCCACCAGCCAAATCGGTCAATCAACTTATTTTGGAATAACCTTGGATCTCTATACCCTAAGGAAGCTTCCTGTGAAATATAATTGAAATCAGCTACAATGTAAGTGGTTCTTGAGAAGACATTGTTTAAATAAAGTTGATGGATGGATGACAGACACACAACGGATGGTCGCTATCACACGAGTTCATTTGACCATTCTAGCCAGTTGAGCTAACAATCCATTAGCCTACAATTCATCCATACATCAAGTTGGGTTACTGCATAAGAAACTCTTAAAACTACAGCTGAAATATTTTATTTGCTGGTGACCTAGTTCGTAACCGCTTGGTGGCTTATACCTATAGACATCCACCACCCAAGTTAGAAGCCAAAAGTTCTCCAAATTATGAAACATTCCACCAGAGTAATGGCTTTCCCCAATGGGTCACATGCTACAGAAAATTTGCAAGGGGGATAACTCTGCTGTTTGGCACCGAATCAGGATCATTTTCAGAATGGATAAATTAGATGAGTATTGAAACATTTTGGCCAAGTTTGACCTAAATCTGTTTAGAAATGACAAAATGTGACACTATTGTTGACGACGCACAGACAGACAGACAGACAGATGGGAGGACACCGGAAGTGATAGCTATAGCTCAGTTGACTGACATGTAAGCTGAGCTAAAAACTCTTATCTAGGTGTAGTCCAGTTCAAAGATCAATATTTTAAATTACCATAGGGGACACCTTGGGCACAGAAAAGCTAATTTCTCGAAAACTGTTAGATCACTTCAAACTGATACAAAACCAAGGCAATACAAGAGGTAGGTGATCAAATTTTAAGTCGATGGATGTAAAAAGAATTTCTGTAGCAATCTTGAAAAGAAAATTGGATTTCAACTTTTCCGAGAATGGGGACATCCTTTCTGCGAAAAAACAAAAAATGGTTATTTTAAACAAAGTAGGCAGCAAGATGGGCAATATAATCTTATAATATGCTCATCAAGCAAGGGGAATTCATTTCTGCAAAAAAGAAAACTTTAATACCATTTAAAGGTACCCTACCAGCTAAAGGGGTGACCATGAGATTATAGAGTGACATGTGGTATTTTCTAATATGTCCATTGACCTTTTCTGACCAAGGGGGAGTTTATTTCAGAACTTTTATACTTAGGAGGTAACCTTGCCACTAAGGGGTAATATTAATCTTTGACCCTAGTCAACATGTTTCTTTGGGACACCACGTAAAACATCCTGGATAGGTTTCCTGATAATCTGATAAAAACTGTAGGCATAGTTGTATTTTAATTTTCCCCAAAAACTGATAGTGGGCGATGTTTACTCTAAAGCCTGGGTGTCCTTGCTACTAAAGGAGTGACATGGAGTATCTTCTAATATGATCATAGACCTTCTCTGAGCACAGGGGGGGGGGGGGGTCTATTTAGGATAAAAACAAAAACTGTAACCCTTACTCCTAAGGGACAACCTTGACCTTTGACCCGAAAATGACCAAACTTCATTGGGACTCCAAGGGTAACATCCTACCCAAGTACGGTGTTGATCTGATTAAAATTCTACATGTAGTCACAGTTCAAAGATCAATACCGAAAATCCTTAAATACAATTCTCATGGGAACTTTTCGCTGTCATGTAAACGTACATGTAGCTCAAAAACCGTCAAAATATCTGTAATAACAGCACAAGCAAGCGATTCCGCTGCGGCTACTAGAAGCTGAACAAGTCTGGAGCTGATTGGATGAAAATGCAACAGATGCAGTCCCAACTTTTTAACAGAGAATAAGAAAGATCCTGAGTAATTATAATTTCATTGCAGATTAACAAACAATTGCTAAGATTATATATATGGTCATATGTCGCGAGGTCGCAGAATTTGAACCTTGCCATTTTTAAGTGGATAATAAGCATAGACCTTTTGGTGCCAAGAGGTCATGTGATATACCATTTAAAAGAAGAGATTCTGCTCTATGAGATTGCGTTAAAATAGTTTTATTTTGCACCTGAAGACAAAAGATATACCCATTTATATTGTGAAATAATGTGTATTTTCAGATGTCCCCTGTCTCAACGAATTTCAAAATTTCTTCTATTTTCTTTGATTACAGGCCTAATACTGGATGTATTTTTATTTGGTTTTCTTTGCATAAATGCTGCATATCCAGATGAAAGTATACAGCCAACAAAGGTTGCTGGAAACATATTATTATGATTTTGTACCCATTAATGTTTACCAAGGTTAAGCTGTCCCCTGTCTGAATATTTTGACACAGCAACTTGAAAAGTCTCTCATGCAGTCAGAAAACATCACATAGAAACATTTATTGGTCTATTTCTAATGCTCATGAGCTATAGTTTAAGGAATTAGTGTAGCATTTTTAATGGTTTGCATATAGAATTGGTAGCAGCTTGAATAGCCACACTGACTGTTTTGTAACACCTACGAAAATGCACAAATTTTAATAGGCAAATTTTTCAAATTTCGATAGAAACTTTATCTTTAGGAATAGACTATTTCTTTCTGGACCAACAGAATGCTCATAAGCTGTCCTTTGCAATGGTATATAAATATATACATATATATGTAGAGTGGATGATTTCCGACTTGAAATTTCAGACTGAACTTTTTGAAACGCATCAATATTTAGGCAACCGGATAGGTGCATACCTCTTGACCTTAGTGAAACGTGGTAGATTAATTAGTCTAATATTCTTTATTTCAGAATTAATCAATCATGAGTGAAAGAAAGTCTAGAATACAGGAATGGAGAGAGAAGATGATTGAAAAGAAAAAGACAGGAAATAAGAAGTATTATGACATTCATAAAACTGAGATCGCAGTTGCGCGAAAGAAAATCCGCACATGTTTGAAATCAAACGAGAGATCTATGAGAAGCATATCGAGCTCTAAAAGCACAGACAGAGTGAGAAGACACAGAGAGCATGCTGAGAATAAGAGAGAAAAAGAAAGAATAAAAAAGCAGAGACAGAGAGACAAAAAACCTTCCCTTTCTCAACATGCAGAACTTCAAACTCCTCGTACCGTCTCATATCCTTCAGTTCCCTCAAGTACAAATAGTAGATCATCAGTGTATAGAAACATACAAAACATTAAGATGCAGATGCCTGATAGTACACCAATTAAAGTTAAAACAGTGAAAAGTTTAATAAATATGCCAACAGGTAAAACTAGAAAGTTCCTAGAATATAGTGGATTCTTGATGACAGAAGAAAATACTCATGACTTAGAAATATACCGAGCTTCTATGGATGATGCCTCTGAAACTTTGCAGGCTATAAGCAAGAAACGGTCAACTGGTGCTCTCAATATTAAACAGAAAGTTTCAGCTATGTTCACTGCTGGTGGCAAAGTAAAAAAGTGCAAAGGGAAAACTAAAATAGCTAGAAGATTGTTTGTGGCACATACCAGGTCTAAAAATGCTTCGAAAATCAGGGGAAAAAATCATAAGTGGCGATAGCGCAGTATTGTTAGATGTATGCAGAAAAGCACGAGGAATGAAACTTTCTCCAGAAGACAGAGAATCAATTGCGACTTACTGGAAATATGAGGCTAGTCATCCTACTACGGATTCTACTAGAGCAACGGTACGAAAACGTGTAGGGGTAAAGGAGTACATATCACACTTTAGGCACGTTGCTACTAAAAGTTATCGTGATGCGTATGTACATTTTCGCAAGAATCACCCTAATATCTACATCAGTGAAAGGGAATTCAGCCGACTTAAGCCTTTCTATGTAAAGATAGCTACTCAGCGGGACTTGGAACTCTGTTGTTGTCAGGCATGTGTTACTGTGAAAAAATCATTTCGTGCTCTTATGAATTTTCGTAAAAAGAACAAAATAATGCCTGTCTATGAGAATGTACATGACATGCTGAAGGATACCTTGTGTCTAAAAGAATATCAATTTCATAAAATATCCTGCTTAAAACGTGACTGTAAAGATTGTGGGTTATCAAACTTGTACTTTGATTCTAAAGAAACTGATTCAGAGAGTATGGAACGTGTCAGTTGGTGGACATTTGAGTATCAAGAATATAATGGTAAGCGTCATTTACAGTATGTTCAGAAACACACTGCTCCTTATGAGCTTGTACAGTCTTTGAAATCAGCTCTTGAGTCATTTGCCTGGCATACTTTCATAGCCAAGTGGCAGCGCGTACAGTGGACAGATCTTTGCACAAATTTATCAGACAAACACTGTGCCATTGAACTTGATTTTTCTGAAAATCTAACTTGTACTATGCAAGAGGAGGCTCAAAGTCTCCACTGGTCTACCAAACAGATTGCTATTCATTCTTGTGTTGTCTTACGCCCAATAACAACACGTGATGAGCTCAGAGAAACTGAGTCACCTGAAGGAACATTGGATGATATTCAGCAATGATCTGAATCACAGTAATGCTTTTGTTCAGCACAACATGATGACAATCATTCTACCAGAGCTCAGAAAGCTAGGTTGTAATATAGAGGTACTCCATGTTCGGTCGGATGGATGTGCTTCTCAGTATAAGAGTAAACATAGTTTCGGAGACATTTCAAGGGCTGAGCAGGAGCTTTTGGTTAAGTTAATCTGGAATTATTCAGAGTCCGGACACGGGAAAGGGGAGGTTGATTCAGCTGCCGGTGTAATCAAAACAGCTGTTAGGAAAGCAGTTGTCTCATCTGTAGGTGACCAAGTTGTTTTACAGTCAGCTGAGGATTTGTTCAACTTTTGTTGTAATAAATTTGGAAATGGCACACCAACACCTGGTAAATCCTCGTTACATTGCAGACGATTTTTTATTGCTAAGGATATTCAAACTAAGTCCAGGGGTGATTACAAAACATTAGTTGGTACAAGAAAACTACACTGTTACTTCTACTGGATCAAATGGTTGTCTTCTGGTCCATGAATTAACATGTTACTGTGCTTCATGTCTCATTGGTGAATTCCAGACCTGTGAGAATACATCTATTGTACAACCATTTAAACTGGTGAATGATCTCTTAATAGGTTTGCCTTCTGGAAGAAGTATTCCAGCACCATCAGAACTAACTACTAGCGGAGAAGACTTGGAGGATAGAGATTCTGTAAACACAACGAGCATTTCTGTGTCAGACGTTAATACTAGTTCTTCTCTTGCAGATCTGGCTACCAATGAAACGATATGTGCTATCAGACCATTTACCAATTCTTTGTATGATTTTTTTATATTTAAAGTCAGTTGAGATGGTCCTTTTACATTAGAAACCGATGAAGATGATGATTATGGAAATGTGTTTAGAAAAAACGATTCAGTCCTGGTTGGTTATGTTTATGACTTTCAAAAAGAACGGAAGAATGGCTCAATTTATAAAAGAAATCTTAAAAAAGCATATGTAAATAGAGATAATGTATTGTTTGTTGGATTAGAACTTGTAAAACAGAAATCCAAAAATCTTTTCATGCTGAAACCTCAAGACTACACAGAAATAATGTGTTCTCTCTATTAAAACGTATAGTATTGTAGCACATATTTAGATCTGTTACTGTATAGCAATATTTTTTACTTGTTCAACTGTTTATCAGATAATTAACTTTAGTTAAGGGGAAGACAGTCTATTGATGTTAGCTGTGCTACATAATATGACTGTTGGAACAGTACAATGGTTTCAAAATGACTTGGTATGATACATATATAATAATTGTTCATTTTTGTTACCAAAATAATTAGTAAAAGTTTGGTATTAATTTTCACCACATTGCTTGATAGTACTTTATTCTTTGTTCATATAGCCTGAAAGAGCATTGTTTCCTGTATACTCACTGAAAATTTGAAGCTGATACTTGGAATATTTTCATTTTTATGCATATTTTTCTATGGTAAGGTAGATTTTGAGAAAAACGCATTTAAAGTTTTTAATTTACATTGATTTATGTATAGAATAATTAGCAAAATATGATAATTAACAGGTAACTAATAAGCATACAGTTTAAAAAACACTTGTAATTGATAAAGTATAACCATGCATATAAAATACAGGCCAAAAATTTTTTTGCCCAAAATTAGCCCCGAGACACAAATTCTGCCATATGGATTTCCGAGGATGTAAATTGAAACAGATTATCATGGAAAAGCTTGAACATTTGTCCAGGAATTTCTGTCACTGTAATTGTCCGTGGGTGGTTTGAGCTCGGATGTGCTCGGACAAAGACAGAATTTATTGAATTCTGTAGCATTGACAAGCTTGGATATTTGAGCGGGAATGTCTGTAACTGTCTGTGCATGGTTTCAGTTTGGACAACCTCAGATACACCTGAAATTTCTTTGTGCCATTCTCATTAATGACCTATTTATTCTGAAAATATTCGATTTTCATCGATAGTTTAATTCCCCTGCCCATTCATTCAAGGTGCAACGAATTTGATTTACAGTATATATATATATATATATATACATGTATATATATAGTATAATTAAAATATCTAACAAAACATGTCTTATGTATGAGGATTGTGTAAACTTACTGTGATATACGCTGAAATAATAATTACATTGTCTGGTAGTCAAATGTTCTAATGGCCATGCCTAAAATTAGAGATAGTAATCTTTTGACTGGCACCAGGTGAGCTAATAATGGATATCAAATATATATATATATATATGGTCATATGTCACAAGATTGCAGGAGCACGCAGTTACAGCATGTGCGAGGTTGCGGGAGCACACAATTAAGCGTGCACGAGGTTGCGGGAGTGCTTGGTTAAGCGGCTGTGAGGTTGTGGGAGCGTGCATGAGGCTGTGAGAGCACGAGGTTAAGCATGCTCGAGGTTGCATGAGCGGGTAGTTAAGGATGCGCGAGGTTGCAGGAACTCGCGGTTAAGCGTTCGTGAAGTTGTGGGAGCACATGGATAAGCATGCATGCGATTGCAGGAGCATGCGGTTAAACATGTGCGAGATTGCGGAAGCATGCAGTTAAGCGTGTGCGATGTTGTGGGAGAACGCAGTTAAGCATGCACGAGGTTGCGGGAGCACCCAGTTAAGCGTGCACGAGGTTGCGGGAGCAAGACATTAAGCATGTGCGAGGTTGTGGGAGCACGCGGTTAGGCAAATGTTATGATTATGCAAGCTCGTGCAACCTCGCGATGTTTTAAATACGAGCTTATTGGGTGCTTGCG
The DNA here is from genome assembly GCA_034401795.1 of Chaetoderma sp. LZ-2023a. Lineage (NCBI taxonomy): Eukaryota > Metazoa > Mollusca > Caudofoveata > Chaetodermatida > Chaetodermatidae > Chaetoderma > Chaetoderma sp. LZ-2023a. The sequence continues at coordinate 81,644,664 of CM067369.1, read as the reverse complement.
CAAGCTAACACTGTGTGTTTATGGATAGTTTGCGCAAACTAACACTGCGAACTAACATCATTTCTGTAAGGGAAGCATCTTATACTCATCTTATACTCAGCTGCCTAACACAAGCCTCTGATCTAATATTTTTTATATTTCCGAAGTCAAAAGGGGGAATAACTCCCGAAAATATTTATGGAAATTCCTGAATCACAAACTTGATCTACAACATCTCATAATAAAGCAATATACCAATATTCAGTTGAATATGTTGAGGTAGAGCAACAAAGTGAGGAAAACCAATTGTGATAGACCCGAGATGGACAAATGCACAGACAGAGAGCAAACCTATAATTCCCCTCCATCAGTTTTATTGGTAGAGGACTAATAATGTACCATTAGTTTCAGATAAACATTTTGAAAGATGATGGGAAAAAGTATGGAAAGCTGATACTTTTTGTATTTCTTACAGATGTCAGTCAAAACGGGGTGCAAATTCATAGAAAATGGACACAAATGCCTCTGTAATTCGTTGTAGTAAAGCAATGTACAAATTTTCAGTTGAATATATTCGAAGGAATGTGCATGCGTGCGTGCGTGCGTGCGTGCGTGCGTGCGTGCGTGCGTGCGTGCGTGCGTGCGTGCGTGCGTGCGTGCGTGCGTGCGTGCGTGCGTGCGTGCGTGCGTGCGTGCGTGCGTGCGTGCGTGCGTGCGTGCGTGCGTGTTTTTTTAATACATACCCGACATCAGTAACAGCTTTATCTATCAAATTTGTAACATGATCTGAGAATAGGACCTGAAACATAAGAGATTTAGTAGCCCTAAGTCCTCTCATTCTAACCTCAGGATACAAGCCACAGGAGACAGTTTCTCAAAGATGGAACATTAGAGGCTCAGTGTCTGTATCGCCGAAACCTGGAACATTGGCATTTCAGGTAGAAAAGTCATGTATTGGAGTTTAATGATTAACACCCATTAAACATGATTAACAGATGCACACATTGCAGGGCTACTGGCATATTTCATACGGCCAATTCCTCTTTAATAACAAAATTAAATAGTAGCTAGTACATTCTTCTGTTGTACTGAAGAGTTAGCTCCCCTGATGGTGTAGGTATCATAGCATCAGTCATACACTTTTGGAATTCTTGGTGTGCAAGCTGCATACCAATAAGATGATGTCAAGCAACAGTCTTCACTCCTTATTAGGTTGCATGAAGGTACATAGCGACCAGCCTACTACTTCTGCAGAATCGCATGATTATTTCAGCCAATCAAGTTAGATTATACCATAATTGGTCCAAGAATGTAACCATGTTAGTTGATAGCGGAATCGCACAGTTCATTCCATTCTGGATGCCAGTCTGTGAACAGCTAAGTTTTGAAGCTAAGTTTTGCTATATTGTTAAACGTTGTGATAAAAAGTGAAGTTTTAAGTCAAAGTTTAGATAGTTAAATAAAGACAGTTTTTCAATAATTGCTGTGAGCTGGGAAACGTAGTCGTGAAAAGTAATACAAGTCCAGTTTATGAAAGTTATAGTTTACTAGATGTTTAGAAAATGTTAGCCTGTTGATTAGCCGACAAAAATAACGAATCAATTTGTGTCCGTGACTACAGTGAGCCGTGGAACGTACCTAATAAGTTAATAAAGTGGCTTTATTTACGCGGGTTTACTGTTTGGAGAACGCATAGGTTGAGAAGAAGCATAGGAATTCGGTTCGAGGTTAATTTCTACAAAACTAGTTATTGATATGTACCGCAACACGGCTAGCAACGCGCCCACGATGCGTAGTCGATCTCCAATCCGGAGGTTAGCAGCAAATGCTTCGGGAACATTGAGAAACGTTAGTTTTGACAGCTGTTTTCCGTCACGTGACCGCAGGCGGGGTTGCAGGGGCATGCAGCCAAACTCGATTAGGAGTCGGGGGGTGTCGGCTGCGTCTCGATCGAGCAGTGCGGGTACCGAAAGGTCGACGGTGTGGGACGATGCGGAACCGGTTAATTGGAGTACGAAGGCCTTGCGTGACAAACTTAAACAACGTGGTATTGTTTGTCCGACGAGTTTTAGGAAAGCGCAACTCGTCCAGTTGTTTGTTATGAATGACAGGCCGGTGAGTGACGTCATCGAGGCAGGGAACCAGGCGGAGGAAGGGTGTGGCGGACTTAGCCAATCAGAACGGCGCAGCGATGACATAGACTTTCAAAATGGCAACCACCGTAACAATCATGGAACAGCAACAACAATAACACGGGATGGGACCAGCACTGGAGGTAATCATTTTGGTCCCAATGACTATGACACGGGGTGCACAGATTTCGAGGTTCGGGCCCTGTCACGGCAGTTGGAGGCGTTCCAACGTAGGCTGGCAGGCCTACAATCACCCGGCACTAGTTTTCGTGAGAGGAGTGTCGGTGCCGGCCTGGATGGAGTTACACCATCATCATCACCATGCTCTCATTCGTTCGTGACGCCAACTGTTCCTGGTACTAATACAGACCAACACCTTCACCATGAGGGACTACGCCCAAGTGTAGGTAACAATAACTGTAATTTGCCTGTTTTATCAGGTTTTACTTTGAGGGATCTGTATGATGAACGATCTGATGGTGCGACGAATGCAAACTGTACTTTTAACCAGGATGATAGGGCATTTGGTCCTATTTCTGGGTGCTTGACTGGGGGAAATCGTCTGGGAGTAGAGGTTCCGACAGCAACCAAGCATGGTCAAGGTTATGCGATGGAGAGCTTGCCACGCATTGAGATTGTGTCTCCTAATTTGAGGCAGGCGATAATTGCAGGTAAAGATGTCAATCGAGCCCTGCTGTTGATGCCTGATGCAAATACAGGGGAGATAATCTCAATGGATGCAAAAACAGGCATGGCTGTGAGAATGCGCAAAGATGTGAGGTTGCAGAAGAATTTGACACTTTCAGAATTTTTGTCCGCATTTATTGTATACAAAAAAATCATGTGTGAGGCATACCCACAACGGATTCAGGAACTTGATGGTTATCTGCAGTTGATTGTCGAATTATATACGCAGTTTGGGAAATCGATTTTCTATGCATACCATAGGGCATTTTCTGCCAAGGCAGCAGCCTGGTTGCAACAGCATGGCAAAAAAATTGACTGGTCGGTTAAGGACAGGGATATAATCCAGGCCGTCACGGCAGGGTCGGTTTTGACCTCTTGTGACTTGTGTCAACAACATGATCACACAGCAAAATTTTGTCCCTCGGTTCTAGAATTCCGGCCATATTTTCGTCCTGGCGGGAGGAACAATTTTGACAGTGGTGCTAATGGTGCCGTACTAGAATGAAAGTGAATTACCTAGGTAAGGAAATCTGTAATAATTTCAATGGCAACCGTGGCTGCTTCGCAAAATTCTGTCGCTACGTGCATGTCTGTTGGAACTGCAGGCTAGTCACCCTGCACCTACATGCCCGAACTCGTCCAAGCGAACAATTCAGTCGCAATTTTGGCAAGCCGGTGGATAGCACCCAGTCTAATTGACTAGCCAGTGGGACAGAGCCAGCAAATATGCAAGTGGAGTCTGAGGTAGTGGAGGGGGGCTATGTTATAGCAACTCCTATAAACATTAACCAGCTGTCGATCGAGTTGCGGGGCCACCCGGACAGGGACTTTGTGAATAATTTGATTCAAGGCCTCACACATGGTTTTCACACAGGTGTCTTGGAGCTACCTAATGTGGCTTTGGAGTGTAAGAATTTGATTTCTGCTTGCAAGGAGCCCATGATTGTTGATCATTTGATAGAAGATGAACTCAGTAAAGGCTACTTATGTGGCCCTTTTGATAAGCCACCCTTTCAGAACTTTCGTGTAAGCCCTATTGGTCTGGCTACAGGCCGCTACTCAGGCAAGAAACGTCTGATCGTGGACTTGTCAGCCCCTCACAGTAAACCGGGTCATAGTAGTGTTAACGATCTGATAAACAAAGCTGATTATTCTTTGTCATATGTTACAACTGATGATGCCATTTCTTCTATTTTAGATAAAGGCAAGGGTGCATGGTTGTGTAAGACTGACATAGTGGATGCATTTAAATTAGTCCCAATACGACCAGAGTTATGGCATTTATATTGTATCGAGTGGAGAGGTTTATATTATTTTTATAATAAGTTACCATTTGGTAGCCGGTCATCACCGAAGATATTTGACCAGTTATCAGTGGCGATCTGCTGGATTGCAATGCACAACTATGGCATAAAAACTATTTTGCACCTGTTGGATGATTTTCTGACGATTGAAGGTAGTGACGCAGTACCGGAGCGTAATATGGCCTTATTAACGCTGATTTTTGGCAAGTTAAATATACCGTTGGCGACGCACAAGACAATCGGACCTACTCAAGTGATTGAATTCTTGGGCATAGTGTTGGATTCTGTGAGAATGGAATCCAGACTTCCTCTTGACAAGGTAGAGGATTATTACCATAATGAGAGGATTGCTGGGTAAACGCAAATGTACAAAGCGGGAACTGCTGAGTTTGTTGGGTCATTTCAACTTTGCAGCAAGGGTGATTGTCCCCGGGCGATCATTTGTTTCTTATTTGATCACATTGGCTACATCTGTGACAGAGTTGCATTATAAAGTTACTTTGAATAATGATTGTAGGAAGGAAATGGAAATGTGGTCACACTTTCTGAAAGGTTGGAACGGTTCAGCATTCTTTCTCGACAAATTCATTACGTGTGCAGCTGATTTAGAGTTGTTTACAGATGCATCCGGTATTGGATTTGCCGGGTATTACCACGGGAAATGGTTTCAGGGCAAATGGCCGGCTAAATTAGTAGACATTCGAACAGAGGATTGCTCCATGGCCTTCCTGGAGTTATATCCCATTGTGGTGGCGGCAGTATTATGGGGGACATCATGGCCTAAAAAGCGTATCCTATTTCACTGTGACAACTTAGGTACAGTTGACATCATTAGGAAGGGCCGATCAAAAATACCACACATCAACAGGTTAATGCGTCGTCTGGCTTTGTGTGCCGCATATAATAACTTCTTTGTGACAGCTAAGCATATTCCAGGGAGTTTAAATGACATTGCTGATTCTATTTCTAGGTTCCAGGAACAACGATTTCGAGTGTGCCCCCTTTGCGGAGGAAGTGGCGACTACAATACCAGAGCCAATAGAAATTCTATGCTAGACAACATTTTGGAGCGAATGTGGGTATCGGCCGTTAGCAAGCATACCCTTCGCAGCTACAAATCGGGTATCTCATGTTACCAAAACGGTTTGCAGCTATGATGGGTTGGAATATTGGAATCGCCATGCTTGAATGCCTGCCGCCCATATCAGAGGACAGGCTTCTGTATTTTATTGCCCATTGTGCAGGAGTGTTGCAGTTGCGATATGGCACCATTAAACTATATTTGGCAGGTGTTCGTTTCCATTATGTAGTGGCAGGATATCATAATCCTTTTTTAGATAGGTTAAGCCAGCCACTGCCCAGGCTTAAGTTGCTACTAACAGCGGTTCAAAGGTCTCAAAGCAGACCACGTATGTCCAGACTACCGATTACAGTAGACATATTGTTCCGGATTTGTCAGACGCTAAAGGCAGGTTTGTTTGGGATGTATACTGATTGCCTCATGACAGCGGCTTAATTTGCCCAGTCAGTAGCTTAAGGAAGTATCACTTACTCCGATCACAGTCAGGAGCTAAACTTTCGGACCCTCTGTTCTGTACCGGTAATGGGTTAGTACTGACCAGAAATTTTTTTATTAACCACCTTAGGGACATTATGCAAAGGTGTAATCTCAACAGTTTACACTATTGTGGACATTCCTTCCGCAAGGGTGCAGCTACTTCAGCGGCCCAGGGGATGGTTGAAGATCATATGATCAAGCTTATGGGACGTTGGTCCTCGGACTGCTATACAAGATATATCGGTACAGACGTAACATCTATCAGAAATGCTCAGATTGCAATGTGTTCAGGGTAGGGTCGGTTGGATTGGTATCCAGTCAAACCTGCTATGGGGACAAGGGGTATTATGAGACCGCCCGGTATAAGATTCACTCTTCATTTAATGTATATATGCAAGGTAACTACATGTATATTTTTGTACTTTTGATATTTATGAATTGATGCAACATAGTGGACCCTGCTGTATAGTTACCATGTAGTTAGAGAACACCGGCCTTAGGCAAATTCCTGTGTCCAATTAGGCAATATTGTTGTATCTTATTAGTGGCATACTGTCAAATCCGCTGGGCATTGATTGTGATAGTAGATCACCTGACCTAGCAGATTGCGTCATCCTTAATGTGTAGTAATCATGCTTTAACCTCTTAGGGACAACCTTCGGTCGGTCGACAGTCAGACGGGTGGTAGAAATCATTAGAGCTATATGTCTTAAGGGCCCATAGATTCCTTGATTCTATTCCAGGCGAGCAATACCTTTGGCTGCCTTGGTGCACAGTCAGACCGGTATAAAGGATTGCCTTATTAAGAGATCGGGGGGTGGTTGGCTACTGGCCTGGATACTGGATCCGTATATGTATATACATGTATATTGGATCAAACGGTAGTTTCAAGCATATTCAAGAGACTACTTGTTCGGTTTGGACAACTTTGCGATTCACCTTGGGGTGATCTTTCGTACAGGTTTTTGACAGTATTTTGAACCTCGGGGCCGCTACGACAGGTATGCATGGTCGGGTAATTGTCTCCCTTTGATTGACAATGGTTGGTGACGGTTTTGTTTCTGACATTGAGTTTCTACATACGGTTTTGGTTCATATTGATATGTTATTTATTGTACATATACCCAAGTACTTCGCTATAGCTGTATTATGATGTACTTGCAGGTGTGCTACCTTGTGACGGCTGGTTTCGCACTGGAATGATGGCAACATTCTGCCACATGGCTTGATGCACGTGTATATACATGGCTTTTAGGGTATCACAGTCTAAGGATGCATAGCCTTCAAGCGTGTGTATTCAGGTGCGGTTGATGGCAGGCCACTGTTTTATTAGGGTGCATTCGAGTGCGAAGCCGGCTGTATGGAGTGTTCAGTGGTAGACGCGGACATGTGTGGGTGTGGAACACCTAGGCACAAGAGGGGCAATAGATTCGTACAACCTAAGTATACGGCACGGACAGCAATAGTACCAGGAACAGCCGGCGGTGATTCATCACAGAGGGTGCAATGGAGAACAATACATTCTATGTGTCGACAAGTTTTCGGTGGTATACACTCGATTTATTCAGTCTCACACAAGTAGGCGATTACTTTGGATGTGATACAAGTGGTATATTTTATACATATTCATGACATGGGGCGGGGCCCTGACCGAGTCGCAGTGAAGCCTGCCTTATTCCATTTCAATTGAAAGCACTATCGTGACTATCAGTCCGCTTAACCACAAATCTGGCAATTGCATGTACTTAAGTACATAATGGTGCCTAAATGTCTTTAAAGGTTTTCAAAGGTTGTACTGAATAAGGCAGGTTACACTGGATGAGGCGGGTTACAAGATATTAGCAATAGGTCTTCACACAGAACAAGAGTGCTCGTCATATGTCATACAGAACACTGGGTAGCGGGCCTAGCAATACAATGGCCTTGGTCGATGTGTTCAATTCTAACTTTTGGGGGACTCTCGTGACCAGTTAACTTGTGCAGAGGTCATTTATGATTGGCATTGAAACAATTTCACTCATAAGTTATTCCATCACAAGTTAGTTTGTCACGTTGCAGCTTGGATGGATAATGTTAAACGGAATCCTCTAGCGTACGCCTCAATTACAAGTCCTAACTGGCCACTCGTATTGGGGCAGTATCCTCCAAAAGTTGACAGTATAATTGAGTACAAATATGAAGTACTGACTTTATCATAGAATAGAAAGTACATAATGCAGTATCAATACTCTGATCTATTGTATATAATGTTTATTATTTAAATTTTGCTAACCAATCGGTACCATGGCTTAATGCAGTGTACACACAGGGTAACCGTTAGTTACCTGGGATCAAATCAAGTGCCATGTACACACTGAGTAACCGTTTGTTACCGTGCTTAAATGCAGAGCATACATTAATACAGAAGACTGTATTAAGTGTATTTATACATAAGTGGTAATCGCGTGTTACCAGACGGCAAATGCAACGCAAACACATGGTAATCGCTAGTTACCATGTATCAAATCAATGAAATGCACACTCAAGGTCTTAGTCATTCAAGTATCAAGGATGCCTAACAATGTTAGGTAACCAGGACATAGGATTGTTAACCAGGACATAGGATATAAGTGCAGGAGCTTCAATCCTATGTCTTTTATGCCAAAATAAATATATAATTCATATCCATGTGTTGTGTTATCTGTGCATGTGTTAACTACAGTACATATGGAATAAATCTTCAAAAATAGTATATTCTCTTGGCTTGCATTTTATGAACATTCATTAAGACCATGCAGAGGCCGGTTTTGGCCGACTTCGCCATGAAAGGGTTGTAAAAGGATTTCCTGGACATAATTTGAAACTAATGATGGACGACAAAAACATTTCCTAACCAAAGTTCTGCATAGAAGATCTGAAGAAGAGCTGATTCTAGGGACATTCCTGTCCGGGTTGATTGAAATCCTCCCAGTAGTTAATGAGGATTCCTCTTTTTAAGCAGTTGTCTGCTTTGTTCGGTTTCAGGCCCACAATTATCTTGCGAATTTCACTGACAGTTGACATTTTACAGTTCTGAATATCTGAATGCTGATCTCTTCGATTAATGCTCTGTCCAATTCCACCACATCCTTGTACTCTTGATCGAACTCTACATTCTGGACACGTGTAGCTAAGGCACTGATGTGCTGACTGAATCCGTGTAGTATATCAGAAGGATCTGTTAACACTTTGTCATTGTGTGTCAGTTGGGCAATACCCTGTGTTGGGCTGGTACGTTGCTTGGCTATAAGCCTGAAGAAAGTTTGTTTGCCATATTCGTCTGCTGCCATAATTTCATTGAGATGTTTCATTCTGCTTTGATTTATACCTAGTCGAATATTCATCCTCATATTGGCACGTTCTTGCTTTCTAGCGATATTCACATTGTTTTCTTGGTTAGTTTCTACCCATATCTGGGGAGCTACTTTACTGTTGTTTATGGCTTGGGAAGTTTCTGGACTCCATATTCGAATACCTTTTGCATGTTTCTTTCCGACTCATTTGACATTATTTTATTCTATTGCCCGCGTTGGCTGGAAATTCTCACATAAAAGTGCGGCATCCCCTGCTGGCTCAAACACTCAGCAGCCAGATTTTGAAAAGTAAACAGGTGCCCACTTAGTCAATCTGTTAGCCTAGCTTATGTATTTATAAATTACAATCGACAACTACGCTACTGCTGTATCAATTACATAATATATGTCAACATAAAATCAATATTTTACGAGATTGTTTTTATTTCGATGTTTGTACCGCATTGATAAACCTCTGGCTTAGTATACTACATAGATATACATACCGTTCCATGCCCATTAGCCTCAAAGTACACTCCAATGTCATAGTCTTGAGCCTTATGATGCAAATGCTTCACCCCAGTAGGTACACAGGCAACAGGAACTTTCTGGTAAACAAAAGGAGACACTATTGAAAAATGTTATCTATACAAATACCTGACTATCTCCACGATAGGCTATACAGTAAATATTAACAAAGAAATGACAGTCTACGCCTCAACCGGAGATCCTTTTATTGGTTAAGCCGGAAAAAACCATCTTAATTCTTGAAAAATGTAAATAACTGTGCTAATCAATCCAGTGGTAAATTTTGAAAAATCCTCTTGGCCAGCAGATGAGAATTCGCAAAGAAAAATTGTGGTTTTCTTGACCAACGCTAACTATTAAAGCTTAAACCTTTCACCGTTAAATTTGCTCAAAACATTTAATTCTTCTCACAGAAAATATCCATTTGCAGACCAAGAGAAAAATAATTTATCACTGGAATCACTGGCTCAGTTACTGAGCCAGTCATTCTAGTGCCGAGCCAGTCATTCTAGTGCCGAGCCAGTCATTCTAGTGCCGAGCCAGTCATTCTAGTGCCGAGCCAGTCATTCTAGTGCCGAGCCAGTCATTCTAGTGATACATTTTCAGAAATTGTCTTCTCCTGGAATGCAAATCAACATTTCTCAAGACCACTGCAGAAGGTGTTATTGGGTGCCTTGAAAGTTTTGGTTAAGCGGGCCAACCTAGGTACACAATACAAGCATTTCAGACAGACACACATGTCAATTTACATATATGGTTCAGCCCACATTGGATCAATAACAACATCATGAGAGATTTAAATTACATACCAGGTTATCTGTAATGTACTGTGTAGAGTTTCCATTGGAATAAGCTGTTTGCACAAGACCAAGGTTCACATGCATACCACTCCTACTCACTAGCTCTTGCAAATAACCTGCAATCTATAATACAAACACAATACAAGACCAGTGCTGCATATCTGTGCTGCAACAATAATTGAAAAAAATTCACAAAATATAATACTAGATGGACTACATCCCAGGTGTCAAGCCCTTTAGCTTATCCGCATATCACATATTATGTTCTAATAAGACCCAGACTTTAAAAGAAACTCCACTCACTGGGCAGGTAATACATCTGACAGCTCGGCGGATATCCGGCCCGATGGCCTGCTTGCATAGACTGTCATTTCCTTTACTTGATATAATTGGCTGATGATTGCAACATAAATAACATAAAGACTGAGCCTCTGCAGGGCAGAGGTCGGGATCGTATCCGGGTGGTAAGTAACAACTTGGAATAAAAGAAAACCGTGATTTCGTTTTTATTTCACTTCAAGATTATACTTACCACCCTGATATGCATTGATATAGGCAGAATTTTTAAGTGAATTCGGCAGGAGGGAGGTGAGGTTAGAAGAGCAGTTCATCCCTGGAAGAGCAAGCCCTTTTGCGTTTGAGGCACAAACGTCTGAAGTTACCTACATTTTTATATAAGACACAACAAGGAAACCATTTGGACATCGGATAACAAAACCAATGTGGAGAGTAATGACCATTACGCAGCATGCCCTTCCCCCTCCCCTCCTTTGAGAAGTCCTACACGAATAACTCTATTTGGGGCTTGCCCCGGTGGTTTAACAGACAGTCTGCCACACATTGATTCAGTTGCCTGTCTATAGGAAGAATACTCATACTTCGGCTCAATGAGTCTGCTAAGAGATTCAGTCTCCCCGGAATATGAACTGCTTTCAAGGTGATCGCATGATCTAGGCACCAACGAAGCAGTTTCATGTCATCATACAGAGACTGGGTGACTTCATTCCGTCCTGGCGGTTTATGTAAGTCACTACAGTTGAGTTGTATTGAACGAACCATAACTACATTCTACATATAAACTCTGATGAACCAGTGCCTGTAAGCAAACATGCATAGCCTTACAGATAGACAGAATGGAAGAAGAACTAAGCCCAGATTCTATCCCAACTATCTTACAGATATCAGTAAGATACACGGCACAAGTTGACGATGACACTCTCAAACGTGAGTGGCACTCTCAAACGTGAGTGGCATGACAAACTAAAATCCGCCAACCTCTGACTAACAGCAGATCTGGTGGAACTACTCAGACACCGGGCGAACCGTCTAGCAGAGGAAACTAGGAAACACAAATCGGTTTTCCACCTGGGGGTCAACAACACCGAAATATATCGGGAAGCAGAAGGCAGTACGCAGCACGGTCCCACGTACCCGCGAACGGTCAACAAGTCCACTAAAAATGCAAACGTACACAAACAGCGAACAAGGGACAACCGAAAGACAGGGACAGGCAAAAGAAAGCCAAAAAGAGCAGGGGAAGAATGACGTCCTTATCCCAAAACCCAGAAGACAAGACGACAGAATTGGCAAAACAACCCATCCCGCCAGTCCAGACCACCGTACCCGTACAGCGTTGCAAACAGGGACATCACACAGAAGACACTCAAGGAAATTTTGAAGTTACTGGGACAACTCAAATAAACTATGTAACTACATGTACTCAATATATTCTCAACTGTAATATATTCAAAGAATATAGACAATCATTCCTTCATAACAATCCATTGGGTTTTTTTCAATATTTCAGATAATCTCAGGAGAACACTAGATCTCGGTCTAGGGTTTAGCCCCATTGTCATGGAACCCAACATGGGCCAACTTCATAAAGACCTAAACCATTTATTTAGAAGATTGCACCTGAAACTTCATTTCAAATACACACCAAACTACTGGAATGACACTCAGTACTCTAACCCTGGATCGAGTCAGCCAACCACCACTCTAGTTGATAATTTTACAGACACTGGCCAGGAAATTTAAGAGACCTAGCAATTGGACCCCACCATCGGGTAACGATGCATGTCTTGACACCTTTATTAAAGAAGTCAAACATGACATCATTAAGTCTGTCCACAGAAGAAACCATAATGGAAACCTATCCAAAAAAACCCTCAAAGACATCTCTCACTTAGCGGGAGACAAATCAGTGGTCATCAAAAAAGCTGATACGGGTCAAGCAACTGTGATACAGGACGCACAATCTTATAACACATAAGCACTCAGACAACTAACCGACACCAGGTTATATATGGAACAAAACATAGATCTAACCATAGAACACTCAGAGAAGGTGGAAATAGCCATCACCTCAATGGTACTCAACGGCGAAATCTCCAGAGATATAGCCAATGGTTTAAGAATAGACAATGAACGAACATCTCGTTTCTATCTTCTACCAAAAATTCATAAAAACACCAGCTCTGCGGTTCCTGGAAGACCGATCATCAGTGGAAATGGCAACCCTACTGAACACATCAGTAGTTTTGTTGATGAGCACATCAAAACACACTTATCCGAAATCTCCTCATATGTTAAAGATAATGTACCACTGACTTCATAAACAAACTAGTGTGTTTCAGCAGACTCCCTGCCAACACGCTCAGAGTCACCATGGACGTGACATCACTCTATGCCAACATACCAAATTCAGAGGGAATCAGAGCCACTGCTTAATTCATTAAGAAACATGGCACCTCAAGGAATGTAAGCCCATGCAGCCCACTCAACCTGTTAAATATTGTCCTTAAATTAATAACCTTACCTTCAACGACAAACATTATCTACAAGTTGGAGAGACAGAAATGGGCACGAAACTGGCACCTAGCTACTCCATCATTTTTATGACACAACTCGAAGAGACAATTCTCAGAAAGGCGCCAGATAAACCAGCACTATACCTCCGCTATATAGATGACATTTTCATCCTTTAGACACAAGGCCGGGAAAAACTCATGCATCATTGAGTACATGAACTCAGCACATGACACCATCAAGTTCACTGCCGAAATTTCAACTGACAAAGTCAATTTCCTGAAGACCACAGTATCCAAAGGAGCGAATGGCCACCTAGCCTTCAAACTATACACCAAACGCTGTCTTCACTACACATCAGCATACGCTGAGTCAACCAAGAAAGCCAACCCAATCTCAAAGACTCAGAAGAATCTGTAGCAAAGTCTCCGACTATGAATACAATGCCAAAGAGACAATTGTATACTATCTCCAGAGAGGTTACTCTCTAGATAATCTGATAAGCAGCTATAACAGAACACTGAATCGAGAATGCGCAGAACTCCTAGAGGAGAAAACAGTAGAAACAGCTACCTTGAGCTGCATACCATGCATTACAGAATTCCACATGCATGGGAAACTGGCAAAGAAAACTATTCAAAAACATTGGCCATTACTAAAAACCAGCAACAAATGCCGCAAAAACCTTCACAGATCCTCCAATCTTTGGACACAGAAGGAACAAAACATTAAAGGACCAATTGGTCCGAGGTAACTTTGAGTATCCCAACAAAAGGGCATCACAGGGATACAGCGTCCCTAACAAAATCGATCCCTGCAACAAAATCAACTGTGAATTTTGCAGAAAACAGGACACCACACCGTTCTTCAAAAGCTCTCACACAAAATTGAAATACAAAGCGAAAACAAAAACATATTACACCACTCGCAATGTTGTCTATCTAATTACATGTATAAAATGTAAAAAACAATAGGTTGGGGAAACCAAACGTGAATTCCACATACGTATCAAAGAACACCTACGAGACATAAAGAACAAGAACAGCCCAGTCGCAAACCACTTCAATCTACCGGAACACGACCACATCTGTGTCTCATATAGAACCATCGAAGCTCTACCCCACGATCCCGTCCTGCAGGAAAATTCCAGGCTCCGCAAGGATCGTGAGTTTTACTGGACCCACCTACTACACACCATGGATCCGATAGGCCTTAATCATGCTGATTGGTAACCCGTCTTACATCAAAGGAATCCACATAACTACATGTATCTTGCCCTGAACTTTCGCTAGGAAATGTTCCAGGCCCTGGATTACTGCTCATAATTCCAGTAGATTGATATGTTCCTGTGACTGATCCAGATTCCAAAGCCTTGATACTCTGGCTTCTTCCAGGCAAGCTCGCCATTCCTCCATTGATACATCCGTGTACATTGTTAACTGAGGGTGGGGAGGGGTGAGCATCACCCCTGCTAGGAGATTCTCTCTCTTCACCCACCATTGACGGTGGTGAATAAGAGGTTCCAACACTGAAACGCTTGAGTCCAGGGTTCCTGTACTCTGGGTCCACTGTGTCATGAGAAATAACCGGATAGGCTGCCTTTGCAAGGCTGCCTGTGGAATGACTGGCTCTAGAGAGACCATCAATCCCAGCATTCTCAAGTAAACCCATGCCAGCACATGACTGGTGCACAGTCTGAATGACGGAGATGAGTATTTCTACTCTCTCCTGAGATGCGTAAACATACCCGATCTCCAGATCGAAGAACATGCCCAAGTAAACAAACTTCTGGGATGGAGTCAGCTCTGATATTTGTCCAGCCTAAATCTGTGCGAGTTTTCAAAACTATCTCCAGATTTCCTGACAAACCTTCCTGATTGTGTGCTTTTAACACCCAGTCGTCTATGTAAGTGTGGACTGCTATGCTTCTCCTGCGGCGATATGCTGTGATAGCAAGAACCACCCAGGTGAAGACCAGAGGAGTCGTCGAAATACCTAAAGGAAGAACTTCCCATTGGCGGACCAGAAACACGAATCTCAGAAACCGTCAAGAACTCCTTGTAATTGGAATGTGGAAATAAGCATCTTTCAGATCTATTGACACTGTTCACATTCCCTTCTCCAACCCCGCCAACACCGCTTTGATTGTTTCTATCTTGAAACCCTGTGTCTATGAACTTGTTCAATGGCTCAAGGTTGAGAATTGGTCTCCACCCTCCAGTACTCTTTGTTACCAGAAAAACGGTTGAGTAGACGCCCGGGCAATTTTGTGCCAGCTGAATTGCTCCTTTTTGCATGAGGGAATTTATCTCCTCGATACACAACCGTTGATCTGGATCTCTTGGATTTTGAGTCCAGGTCGAGACCAGAGAGAGCTGCGATGGTGGGCCTACTGCCCAGTCGGGCTGGTACCCGACTGAAAGCCATCGTAAGATTAAGCAGTCCTGAGTTAACTGCTCCCACTCTTGCCTGTGGAAGGCCAAGCGACCTCCCACAGGTTCACCTAGGGATAGAGGTGGAAACAAGTAATGCAAGTGCGGAACTGTCTCTGGTTCACTGGAGTGGCTCATGTGGTAAGCAGCCTGTCAGGCACGGTTACCATGACCAGATCCCCACACGCCTCAGACAGCGTCGCGTGCACCTCGGTGCGTGGGCTGTTGCCTGGCCGGCTATACTGGAGGAGCCTGCACACACACACACACCCCACCCCCGAACTCTACCTCTCCACACCAACCCCCGTAGTGGCCCTGTGCTGGCATGGCTGTGGCCCACGCTGCGCTGGTGGCTGACTTCTGACTTGACCAGCGCCACTACAGGCCAGCTGCAGACAGAATGCAGGGGGCGCTGTGCGCAGCGAATGTGCTCTCTATGAAGCACTTCAAATTGATCCTGTAGCGCCCTCTGATTATTCACCAGAGTGACAGTCTCTTGGAGGTGTTTGCATCCCTCCCATCCAAAGAGACCCGGACCCGACATAGGCGTACACAGCAGCCTATTGTAGCGATCCTACTGATGGGCACAGGTTGTCCGGCGCGAACGTGCACCTCGTCCCAACACTCCTAGTGATGGCCCGTGTCATGCAATCTACAGCCAGGTTTATCCCATCCTGGATGGCTCTCTGGACTGTGAACAGTCTCACTTGATGTGACACAGAAGCAGTAACAACTCCCTGTAGCATGTTAGAGACGTGTCAGAGTGCGGAAATTGCAGCTCTCGCACTCTCCTCTGTGTCATGTAATGCGGTATTGGCACTGCGCAGCGCTCCCATGCATAGCGCTCCCGTGTCAGCGCGGGAGCATGGCTGTATGTCCTCGCCTTGTGCAGCGCTGTCATCCGCACTAGGCTTAGGAACAACACCGTACGGCCGGTACTAGCCAGACACAATATGGCAGCGCTTAGCCACCTCACAGGCGATCTTCGCCAGGCATCTGTTCAGCTTGATTGATGCCTTAGCCTCTGTGAGCATATTAGTGATATGCTCTGCTAATGGCAGAGATGGCATATGCTCATCGCCGGTTTTCCCACTAGCCACAGGCACTGGTCTCACTAGGTAGCCGACCGTTCCACATTGAGCTCTGGTCTAACGCTTAACAGCTGCGCTGGCCTTCATCGTCCTCAACAGCACTAGCAGGCGTAACCGTGGCTGGAGCCATGGATGTACCTGGCAAGCCGGCAAAACCATGCGAGCCCATGAGGGCTGATATGGCACTAGCTGTGGCTATAGTAGGAGCCGGAACCATGGTGTGGTGGGGGTTATATCCAGCACCATGGTCCAAGCTTACCATAGCGCATTCATTGGCACGCAATGGATTGAGGTATGGACGGCCATCGGCTCCAACCCGGGCTACCTTCGGGGCCGTGAGCTATTCCTGCGTGAGTAACACCACGGACGATATCCACGCTTCCCGGGAAGGGGCGGATGTCCAATTCTATGGCCACTGCTCCTCCCCGTCACAAAGAAAGCTAACCCAGACTGGCAGGAAAAGTACCGTAAGCGGGTACGGTACCATGAGTGGGAGGCTGCTCGATGGGACCCATAAAGCAGGACCCGGAGGCCATCACACCTGCTCCTGGATCTAAGGGCAAAATGAATCTCAAGCCGTGATCAACTGGAGCCACCTCCGAGTCTGATTGGAAATCTGGTAAACCCCAATCATAGAACACAGACTCAGAGGCGGGGACTATCTGATCGGGGGCATATGAAGAAGGCATCGAATTACCTGGTCCAAGAAGCATGCTGCGAAGCAACTTTGGTACTTGGTCCTTAATTGTCTTCTTCATCTCCCCATCATCTCAACACAGGCCTCCATTTCTGTGGACATGCTGGCCTTCCTCTTACACTTTCCACGACATACACCCTCGCGTTCCTTCTTGAGACGCTTATCCTCATCACTCGCCCTGTCGTTCGCCTGCAAATTAACAAATTCGGAGAATAAGTTTACCCGCCCCTGCCCCCCACTGTTTACAAAGATCACATTTAAGGTTGGGACTACAAGTACTGCATCTAGCACAGACATGGGGAGCAAACTTGGGCTTGACCAACCTCCTACAGGAGCCACAACCTTTTGTCTTCTGAAAAGTTATAATACAAAGACAATGAGTTTTTTAGTCATAAGCTAAAAATTACATAACAGGGAGCAACAGTACATAAATTAATTCTTAATAATAAAGTTGCTAAAGATAAAAACATGTGATGATGATAACTACGTAAACCAATGTTGTAGGTATTTTAGCCTGACGCTTGGTCGCAAATGTCAGACCAAAAGTCTGAATGATCTGGACTGAAATTGTTGTCTCTTTTATACCCTTCCTGGGTGAGCCTGTGGATTCAGTAAATCTTGACCATATATGGGCAGAGAAAAACCAGATTGGCGGTTTTCCCATTGGAGGTTTGGCGGTTTGGTCAGACATTTTTGCCAGTCAACATTCATTTTACCGGTTGGGGTCAAGTTTACTGGTTGTGACTTTTTTACCGGTTGTGTCATTTTTGGCGGTTGTGGCCGTTTTTGGCAGTTGAGTATTTTTTGCCGGTTGTGTTTTTTGGCGGTTCTCCCATTTTGGCGGTTTTTACAACTTTTTTGGCGGTTGTGGTTATTTTTGCCGGTTGTGGATTTTTTACCGGTTGTGTCCATTTTGGCGGATAAAAACAGCCGAAACATAATGAATTGTTGATAGTAAACAAAAGGCTGATAATAACGTCATATCTTAAATAATATCCAAGACAGATAATCAGTACAAGCTCCATCCAGCTGTAAGGACGAATTGTCTTCAACACACAAGAGCATAATCAAAGGAATAAAGCAATAAAGCAATAACCGTATGGCAACCTACAGAGAAACAGAAGAAATAATTAGTGTCGAATAGAGTAAAGAAGTTTAGAGTGCCATATTTTCATAATTCTAGAGTACCTGCATCTTTAGCATAGGCATACTACCATATCCATCGCTCTTGAGAAGTCCACCATTTCACATGCCTCTCCACTATTAATAATAAAGGAACCATGTGGAAGCGAGAGAAGCCTAGCAACTCATACGCCGAGCTCTCTACTCTCTAGGCATAAACATTCCTAACACGGAAGGGGTGAAAGGTGGAGAGAATTTCATCACAAAGCATTTCATGTATCTGTGGACACAAAAACAAAGAGTGATTAGAAATTCAAGGCGCCACTATATAATTTTACCCCGCTAAAAATTTCTAAAACAAATCCTGCAAACACATAACAATGCGAAAGACCAGCGAAATTTAGACAAAATAATAATTAAAGACACCTGATTCCTTTGTCTCTGCGCTCTATCTGGCATTCTAGCGAGATCAGACATCTAAATAACCAAGATTTCTACAAATGTAGAGTTGAAGAGCAAAACTAGCTTAGAAAACTAGAAAGCATGTACTAGTTCCGGCCAATAAATTTAGAAGAGGAAGTGACAGCCTGCGCATGCGCGGCGTGGGGCCGGCATCCGCTTGGCTGTCAACTGACTCCCTGCCCAGTAGGGGCACCTAACTTTCTTAATCTGAGCTTTTATTGAGTATAGGTAGATATTTTGGGAATATTAAAGTGTTTGGGAGGTAAGTATACTCTTGACGTGAAATGAGTAGTCGTATATAAGAATTGATGTTAAAATGAGAGTATTGACCCACGGAAAGCACTTTATGGACATGGCTCCATATATTCAATTTATAGCTCTATCAGGTATAGGACCTTTAAGTTGATAAGACGACGCATTTTGACAATTTCCGGTTAAATTTCACAAAATCTCAGATTTTCGCCCTAAAATTTGATGAATCAAAATTCTAAATACAAATTCTAGAGGGTATTAATGCAACGTGCCACCATCGAATTTGATATCAGCGTGCCCATTGGCCAACAGTGCAGGGACCAATATGGAATTTGATATCGACGCGCCCATTGGCCAACGCCGCAGGGGACCAATATTCGCCAGCCATTAATAAGGTTCGGTTAGAAACAGAAAGTTGTGTACTTTGATACTGTTACATATCAGCCCAACTATAGCGATTTCCCTATTGGTCCCCTGAGCCGTTGGCCAATGGGCACACCGATATCGAACTCGATATTGGTCCCTTGCATCATTGGCCAACAGGCGCACCAATATCAAATTCAATACTGGTCCCCTGTGCCATTGGTTAATGGGCACCTTGATATCAAATTTTATACTTATCCAATGCGCAGTTGGCCAATGGGTGGGCCGATATCAAATTTGTTATTGGGCTTGCACCATTGACCAATGAGCATGTCGATATCAAGTTCAATATTGGTCCCTATGCCTTTGGCCAACGGCGCAAATTTGATATTGGCGCATTACATCAATATAGGACACTTCCAGCCAAATTTGGTTGAAATCGCTCAAGCTGTTAAAAAGAAGTGATTTGACAATTTCCAGTAAATTTTTCATAAAATCTCATATTTTCACCCAAACATTTGGCAAATCAAAATTCTGAATAGATGATCTAGAGCCTATCACCATCAAATTCTTTCAGTTAAATTTGTTTGAATTTGGTCAAAATGGTAAAGAGAAGCAATTTGACAATTTCCAGTACATATAAAATAAAATCTAAGATTTTACACCCAAAAAATTACGAATCAAAATTTTGTATGGTAGTTCTAGAGCCTATCAAGACAGGATCCTTTCAGCCAAATTTCGCTCAGAAAGGCAAGGAGAAATTTGACAATTTCTGGTACATTTTTCATAAAATTAAAAATTTTCACCCGAAGAATTGTTGAATTAAAATTAGGAATGGAAGTTATGGAGCCTACGACCATATGGTATTTCCAGTCAAATTTGGTTGAAATCGGCCAGGTGGTTAATGAGGAGTAGTGTTTTAAATCAAAAGTTGATGAACGGACGATGGATGGACGATGGATGGACGATCACCACAGCATAAGCTCACTTGGCCCTAAGGGCCAGGTGAGCTAATAAACTTATAATGCTGAATACGCACCAGCGTCCCTATCTTGTCTCCATCCAATAAGTAGAATGTTCCCTCTGAAAGTAAAAGCTACAGATTCAGTATTATGCCACAACAGAGAGAAAGCTCTCTTCTTCCAGCCATAATATGACAAATAATATGAAAATAGCGTGCTGTGTATTCCTGCAAGATATACATTATTTTGATTGCAATGTTATCTATCAAGTGGCATATTTTGATCAGGACATTAGATAATTGACCTTTCCAGTTTATCCATCCATCATATGTCATAATCAACTACATGCCGTGTCATAATCATGACATCATGAATGACTCGATTTCGTCTGTCTTAAACATTTACGTTGTACGATATGTATGCCTTTGCTATTTAATAAACATGCTGTTGAATATTTTGAAACTAATAATGCCATAGGCAGCAACAGCACCCAGTTATATTAGTTTCAAGATATTCAACAGGTTACCTGTATAGTGTTCTAGAAATTGATAGTCGGGAAGGTCAGGGATCGATCGATCCAGACACAAGCATGGTGTGGGTGGAGCGTAGCTAGAGATGGGCGGGACATATCTAAAACTGGAAAGGTCAATTGGGTGTAATACGAATGCGTCGGTAATGCACGTCTGGGTTCTATATGCTGTGGTCAACTTATGGCTATAGTGATATTAATAATCCACTTTCGGATCATGGCATAGTCATGGCCAATAAAAGGTTAACAATCATCCTCTAAGTATTACATTGCAATACATGTCCCATACATGGTGTTATAAATTTTCAGAAAGGGGTCGTCGTAACTTCATTGAAATTGAAAAAACATATGATTAAACTCAAACTCACTCTGTACCGTGTCATAATAAAGTATGAAGTCTATGTACAGTACAGCTCAGAGTTAACTTAACATAAAATGTGTCTGCAACGCATGCATGATGCGTACATAGCGGGCCTATTTTAAAATAATGGATGCATCACTTTCCCGTTGTGAACGGTAAAACGCAGTGTGAAAGTAAAACAAATGGGTTGGAAACAGTTTGACAAGGCGTCAGAACTTATTACACAACGCATTTATGATATTGGCTAGACAGGTCGTTTGAAATCTGATAACGTGAAACGCATTCATAATTACGCCGCGCTGGTATAATGACATTATGCGAGTCGACCAAGAAGGGCAACCGATTACTCGGGCATACACACATTATGCAATTATATTTTGCCAGGGTACCGAAAATTTTCGCGAAATTCCTGTCATGATTTTAGGGGGAGGCCTCATTCAATGTTGAATAATTGGCAGTATGTCGCATTATCAGTTCCGATACAGCTGCCTGGTAACGTAAACATTCCATTCTTACAGAACAAAATGAACCCGGTTACTTATTCACTGCCTAAATTCAACACTAATGAGAAATGCCTCGCGCGACTATCTCGCCGATCGATAATTATGCGCAGTCGTAGATTCTCGGAAAAGCATAGCTGTAATTTGATTGGCTTGCTGGACATCTGACGTCATTATGATTGAATGAAAATTACTATCGTAGTAAAATTTTGATCAGGTGTCTCATTGTCATTCATAACGAATTGATGACGTGATTTATTTTAACCAGTCTCTGAGCGACTCACTATCAACAATGGCGGAATGTAAAATGTACACGTATTCGCGGTGCCGCTTTTAAAAGCAATAAAGCAATATCTTAACGTCCACTTTGACTTTTAAATTAATAAAACAAACAATGTCTGGTTCATGAAATACAGTGAAATTAGCTCCCTGATTATTTATAATGTTAACTTTCACAGGTTTATTAAGGCACTATTTATCATCTAGCTATGTTATTGCTACGTAGAGGGGGGTGCGGCGATTGCTCATTTCCTCGGCCTGGTTCCGGAGTGAGGCAACTACAATGTGTTATACTCGGCTACATTACATTGCAATATAGTGAATCTGAAAGCTATCCAATGTCACAAAAAGAAAATCATTAAATCACTACGGGTGTTTTATGTCCACGAAAAGCCAATGAGATATCTATACATGTTACAGCTTTAGGGGCGCATAGTATTTCATAACTAGCCCTGAACTATTTTTTTTTCGTGTAGAGCACCGATGGGGATATTGCGGTAGCAGGCACGAATTTGCTAATTTGTGCATCATCTTATCAATAACAAGAACTTCGCAAACGGCGCATAATACCCCGCCATGATGACAAACTAATAAACGACAGCTATCAGAAAATATTTATTTCTTCCTCAGACCAGTAATCCTTATTAAGTGTCAAAGCGATCCGCTAAACCGTCAACGAGGTATCATCCGGAAACCAATTTTCAAGATGGCTGCCATTGTCTGGTGGCCATATTGGATTTCGGATTATCGTAAATTTCGATAGGTTTCTTTACCAGACATATTCCAACGACCCTAGGAAGTGATCCGATAAATGGTAATGGAGATATCATCCAGAAACCAACTTTCAAGATGGCAGCCCATGGCTGGCGGCCATTTTGGACTTTGGACCAGTGTCGATTTCGATAAGTTTCTTCCTCAGACCTAGTCCAACCACTCTATGAAGTTTCAAAGCGATCCGATAAACGGTAACAGAGTTATCATCCGGAAACCAATTTTCAAGATGCCCACCGGTGACTGGTGGCCATTTTGGATTTCGGATCATTGTCAATCTAGAGAGGTTTCTTCACCAGGGGTAGTCGAACCACCCGATGAAGTTTAAAAGCGATCTGATAAACGATAACTGAGTTATCATCTGGAAACCAATTTTCAAGATGGCCACCGGTCGCTGGAGGCCATCTTGGAGTTTGGATCATTGTCGATTTCGATAGGCTTCTTCTGCAGACCTAGTCCAACCACTCTATGAAGTTTCAAAGCGATGCGATAAACGGTAACAGAGTTATCATCCGGAAACCAATTTTCAAGATGGCCACCGGTTGCTGGAGGCCATCTCGGAGTTTGGATCATTGTCGATTTCGATAGGCTTCTTCTGCAGACCTAGTCCAACCACTCTATGAAGTTTCAAAGCGATGCGATAAACGGTAACAGAGTTATCATCCGGAAACCAATTTTCAAGATGGCCACCAGTGGCGGACGGCCATTTTGGATTTTGGATCATTGTCAATTTCGATAGGTTTCTTCCCCAGACCTAGTCTAACCACGCCATGAAGTTTCAAAGCGATCCGATAAACGGTAACGGAGTTATCATCCAGAAACCGATTTTCAAGATGGCCGCCGGTGGCTGGCGGTCATCTTGGATTTTGGATCATTGTCAATTTCAATAGGTTTCTTCCCCAGATCTAGTCTAACCACTCCATGAAGTTTCAAAGCGATCCAATAAATGGTAACGGAGTTATCATCCAGAAACCAATTTTCAAGATGGACGCCGGTGGCTGGCGGCCATTTTGGATTGTGGATCATCGTCGATTTCAATAGGTTTCTTCCCCAGACATAGTCCAACCACCCTATGAAGTTTCAATGTGATCCGACAAACGGTAACGGAGTTATCATTCGGAAACCAATTTTCAAGATGGCTGCCGATGGCTGGCAGCCATCTTGGATTTCAGATCATCGTCAATTTCAATAGGTTTCTTCCCCAGACCTAGTCCAGCGACCCTATGAAGTTTCAATGCGATCCGCCAAACGCGGAGTTATCATCCGGAAACCAATTTTCAAGATGGTCGCCGGTGGCTGGCGGCCATCTTGGATTTCGGATCATCGTCGATTTCGATAGGTTTCTTCCCAAGACCAAGTCCAACCACCCTATGTAGTTTGAATGCGATCCGTCCAACGGTAACGGAGTTATCATCTGGAAACCACTCTTCCGCCTGCACACCCGCACGCACGCCCGCCTGCCCTCCCGGACCGACGCCGGCATTACATAATACCCCGCCAAATTTTTTGCCGGGGTATAAAAACCACACCATCTGCATGTTTTAATAAAAAGCGTCTACATTAGTCGAGCATTGGTACACATAAGCTATATTTTGACATCTTTAATCCATGGTTTTGCGTTTATTCGCTGTCTGTTCATCGCGAACACAGGTGATGCGTAGAAGTGATAATGAAGTTGCTTACGGAGAATTTTCACTATGATTAACCTATGTCAAATCTCACCAGTCGGCATGTTTTGCTGCGGTGGATGTTTATAAAAGTTAAATGCGAAACGAACTGATGCTTACGATTCTTGCACTAGATGCAAAACATTCAGGGGCGCAAAATGTTCAGGGGCGCATCGTTACATTAATTCTCAACCGGGAATCATGATTTTGTGTTTCGTAATATTTATAATCATGATTTTTAATATTATTTCCCACTGTTTTTTTTAGGAAAACTTTCTCATATTTACCTTTGCCCCTTCTAGGAAATGTAATGTACCGCTAAGTTTGATTGGATCCCGGGTAGTTGGAACCTAAGCAATGCACATATGAATCTTTTAAACGCATTTAAAATTTGGTGTCTGTCCCGTTTTGCTTTTAACAACGCGTTTGTCACTATCTCTGGGGGACATCAAACAAGTTCAAACTTTATTATTATTATTATTATTATTATTATTATAAAAAAGTTCAAACTTGCTTATTTACGCATTTAATGCTCGTTCTCAACGCATATATTTATTATTTTAAATGCATCAAAAAAATTAACTAGATGCGTTGTGAATGCATTGTGTTTTTAAAACCGATGCGTTGGAAATGGGCCTTCAACGCATCATGCACGCATTTCAGACCCATTCGTACGTTAAGTTAACTCTGAGCTGTACTGTACCAATAGAACTTTCCCACATTGCCGTATTTAAAGCAAATACCTACCCACAATGCATTGTGCAGACCACTTCTGGCTGGTAAATATGCCAGGCGATGGGTGAACAACATTACTTTACCATTAGGCTTAGATATGCATGTTACACCATTTATATGACGAAATAAGATCATAATATTATTGAAGGCATACATCATTGGAAAGATAGGCTAACTTTCTACACATTTATGTTTTAGGTTTTATATTTTTTGTAAAATTGTATCCAGTTAATCATAATTCTTAAATACTCCCTATTGTCCACTTAGTTTAATGAATCTAGGCATGTGTAAATTATACATGCAAATATAAAACATAAAAATAATAAAACCATAATATCTTAATGTACAGACAAATGAATGCTCTCCAACGCTGTATTACTTCAATAATATGGAATAATAGATTTTAGTTTATGATAGGAACTGTTTAAATTGTGGTGCATTTTAGAGCAATAGTAACTCAACGTGGGGCGGCTGCTTGCTCTTAGTTTTACCAGCCAACAGCGGTGCTCTAAGCGTTGATTTAGAAGACTCTTGCCAAAATGACATCAATGTGGGAAAGGTATGTTCAGTTGAAAAGCACAAAGAACTGCTAAAAATGGAGGTAAACCAGCTGTTACAGACAGATGGATGGCTGGACAGACTGAAAGGAAACCTATAGGCCCCTTGGTTTTACCAGTAGGGGGTCTAATAAAGCAATGTACCAATTTTCAGGTAAATATTTTGACATACATTGTACATGCAGTGTGAAAAAAAGTGCAGAAAACCTACTGTGACAGACGGATGGATGGACAGACAGACAGGTGAGCAAACCCATAATCACCCAGTTTTAACTGTATGGGACCAGTAATGTACATTGGTGCGGAAAACACTTTTTCACATTTCAAAAAGTTACGAAATGTTTGAAAGTTGAACTTACTCTGTATCTCTTTATTTAACAAGAGGCCCAAGGGGCCTGTATCGCTCACCTGGAAGTATTGGCCACTGGCACAAACAAATAAAATGAGATGACCACTGGGAAAATTGACCAATCTAATTTCTGTGAAGAAGGTTTAGTCACGATTTATTAAAATTGTCTCAGCCGTTAATAAGTAGTCTTTTTATGATTTTCTAAGAAATTTGCAAAAAATACAAGATATCTGGCAAAAAGCAAAATTTTTATTGATTCATGGCGGACATGTTTTTTTGATAATTTGTATCAATTTTTCATGTATAAACTTTAATGGCGCTTAGGCCCTAATCATATCTCCCAAATTTCAGCCTGATCCTTTCAGCAATACTGGAAGTTATTCTCGCGAAAACTAAGTCATCCAAGATGGCCACCAAAGCATTTGCCCAAACAAGTTCCTTTAAACAAACTTGGTTCAGCTGTTGCTTCAGATGAGGTTTCATGAGTTTTGAATCGATCCCAAACCACCCCCCCCCCCCCCCACACCCCAATGCGGTTTCTGAGATTTTTAGACGTTTCCAAAAATCAACCAAAATCCAAGATGGCTGCCGGCCAAATTAGCCGATCAGCTTCCTTTAAACAAACTTGGATCTCAATGCCCTAAGGATGCTACCTGCCAAATATACTTGAAATCGGCCATGTAGTTCTCGAGAAGACAAATTACAAATTTCCCATTACTTTAGCATGGGAGTTTTTGGTGGGAAAAAGATCCAAGATGGCCACCAAACCATTTATCCGACAGTTTTGATAATGACAATCAGAATACCCAAAAAACTACATAAAACCAATTTCGGTAAATAAAAATATTCAATATGGCCACCAAACAGGCGACATTTTTATAGGCCCAATTTCTTTTATTTTCTAGTTGCTTTAACTGCTATGACTCAAGAAAATTTTCAAGAACAGTCTCAGCGGTTTCTGAGATTTTTAAAGGTATTCCTAAAAATCGGACAAAATCCGATCGGGTTCAAAATATTAAACAGAATAAAATGTATGTGAATGTGATTTTTTCCGGATTTAGTCTTTCCAGGTCAGTGCTCAAACGGTTAAGAGAAATTATTTCTAATTAAATTTAAAAAAATCTATTTAAAGGTTAAATTCTGTTTTGATTATTTTCTCACTTATAAAATGTATGCCTGGTATACACAACTCTCATTTATAACTAGACGGACTGCGTCCCGCGTGTTGACCCATTTAGTTTTTCAGCATATCACACATGTGTGGCAGTGCAGCAAAATAAGGATTTCTTAAAATAATATACCCCTTGATAAATCAAATGTTTATTGAAAACTCTAACATTCTTCTAATTTTTGAAAAGGAGACAAATCACACAGAAATAAACCAAACCATGTAAAAGTGTGGAAAAAACTTTTAAATTGTTTTAATTTTGTGGCAAATTTAATGCCGTGATGATATAGGACAATTATAAAGTTTTGTTACGATTGGATAAGTCCTTGATAAATTAAACGAAAATATGGAAACAATTTGACAATCATTATGATGTAGACTGGATGCAATGATGGTATAGACCGAATCTGTAGTTTTATTGAGATCGGATAAGCCCTTGATGAATTAATTGTACATTGACAAACTTTAACATTTATCTAACGCCGCACACCATTTGGGTTGCTGTCAAGCCATCCTAAGCTTCACATAGGGCTCGAGAAAAAGTAATTGTATTTAATTACATTACAAAGTAATTGCAATTAATTACTTTAATTAATAAATTGAATTGTAATTGAGCATTTGCAAAGTAATTGTAATTGCAATTAATTACAATGTATAAGTAATTGCCCCATGTCTCATTTGTACATCAGTCACTGGTTCCAAGTAGCCACAGACTTCACCATTTGGGTGGTTTTGCATTATTGGAATGAGCTAGCTACTCATTAAGTTCTAATTCGCCATCTTTAAAAGGCATGCCGGCGTCTTGCATTTTTAAGAAATCAAGGTCAAAAACATTGTTGTATGGATATCGATGGATTATGATGGAGTCATGTCTTCATTGTGAATTTGCACAAGAGGAAAACCAAGACACTGCATTTCTTGGCCACTGGCTTCATGCAAAATAACGTCAGAGTCTTGTAACTCTGTCTGTTGGCAATGTGGCATGTGCGCATACAGATCAGGGCATACTACTGTTAGGCAAGCACCAGTGTCAATGGTGCTCCGAGCATCTATGCCATTTATATAGAGGGATTTGCATGGTAGCATCCCCCTCCTGGCTTGGCTCCAGAGTTTGTGTCTTTGACACTGGTGTATTCTGGACGTTAGAAACATCCCGAGTGATACACACTATGGGCGTGTGTTAGCGTTATTGTTAATATATCTGGTCATTTCAATGACATGAGTTTTCTCATCTGAGAACTTGCATATACAAAATGCTTAGTCTGCTTACCTTGTTGGCATACATGAGACGATTGTGGGAAAGCAATGTCAATTTTCTGGCTGCCTTTGTGCAGTCTTAAAATCTTCAAGCAGAGCAACAAAGTATTTCTCTTGCTGCTTTTCTAACTCTAAGATTTTTTGCTTCAGCATCTGTTCTAGCTTAAGTAAACAAGTAGCTGAAGCATGGCCAAACTGATGACATGTTTGGCAGGATTTTCTGAGTTTTGTAGTCTTATGCCAACCATGATTTTGAGTGGTGATAGGTGGAGGTTTGGTGTGAGCTATAGTATCGGTGGTGGGGTGTGGGCTGCTCATCACAGTTCACTAATTAGTTTAACGGCCTTTGATTTTGTATCTGCTGATTATCTTCCGTGTTCTGTGTGCTTAACAACAGACAGAACATTTGCCAATGTCCAAACTGTCGGCAATAGCGACATGGTCCATACGGCATGTACGTCAAGCTATTACAATACCACAGTTTCCAGGTGGCGCATAGGTGTCATGCTCATGACACTGCTGGATTGGCTTGCAACAACTGCGTTTAATATAAAATCTAGGTGTAGTGTAGTCCTCATGCTTCCCAAAGATTCACAGAGGCCATGACTCGCAATACGAATGCTTATCATGGCCTGACTGTGCATTGAACCATCTTGATCACACACAAACTAGGAATGGGTTGTTCTAACATGCTGAAGACAACTGGCCGGCGACCGAGTTGATTGCAATCACCACCAGAGCTCTGGCCCAGGTGCAACTGTCTGTTTGATCCGCATCCATCTTTGCTACGGTTATGTCAACTGTGACCGTATTCCCCCAGCCATGCCTGCAGGCCATCTCTAACAACGCAGCAAACTTCTAGTCTGCTAGATGTCCAGGGTGGGGACTGTCATCCCTGCAACACGCATGTCTACCTGCTGAGATTGTGTTGGCCCAATCGCTGTATCCTGAACATTAGCCGATTAGACGGTACCACAGTAGGATGTTAATTCATCCTTCGTCAGACAAGCAGGGCATTCAGTCTTCTCCCCTGCCTGCTTTAGTTTAACGTGTACCCAGGCGCCCACTGCCACCAGCTGAACACAAACCTTTTGAGGAGCCTAACCCACACAGTTTACGTTCTAAAGATCTAATGTTTTCTGAATTATAAGAGGGCTGATGCTCCTTAAGTCATAAGATGAAATAGTTTCAAATTGGTTGTAGTTTTAACTAGGTTTGTACTTTGCACCAGTGGGATGGCCAAGGACATTAGCGTGATAACTTGACAATGTACAATTGCAAACAACTAAACATATAGAAATAAAGAACTAAGGTGGAGTTGATTGTGCACTACTGGACTGATAATATTGTACTAAGCGATGCGCGTCTCATAAGACGTACGTAGTAATATGTGGAACAAGAGGCCCTTGGGCCTGTAGCACTCACCTGGACTATAGGCATTTCAACTAGAATGTTCATTAACAATAAGTAGAACTCTAATGAGTTGAGCAGACTTGTGACACGAAAACAGAGGCTATGCTTCTTTATGTATCAACTTTTCTTGAACAAACTTTAATGGCCCTTAGCCATCAATATCATCTTCCAAATTTCGTCCCGATCACCAACAGATCTGGAGAAGTCGTTTTCTCGAAAACTAGGTCATCCAGGTTGGGCGCCGATTGATTCAGCCAATCAAGTTCACAAGTGAACAAATTTGGTTCAGCGCTTGCCCTAGATGATATTTCATGAGTTCTGAATCGATCCTCAAATGTTTTCGGAGATTTTTAAAGAACTTTCTAAAAATTGGCCAAAATCCAAGATGGCCACTGGCCCAATTGGCCGATCGACTTCGTTTGAACAATCTTGAAGCTCCCTACCCTTAAGGATGCTTCCTGCCAAATATAATTGAAATTGTCCCAGTAGTTATTGAGAAGATATTTTTAATTTCCCATCGCTTTAGTATAGGAGCTTTTGGCCGGAAAATGATCCAAGACGGCCGCCAAACCGTTTATCCGACTGTATCGAAAATTGCAAATTTGAGATCAGAATACTGAAAAACACATAAAACCAATTTTGGCCTCAAAATCCATCAAATAAAAAAAACCAATATGGCCGCAAAATACGCTATATTTTGATTGGTCCAAGGCTGCCATGTTTTTTGGTGGTTCTACTTCCCTTGAACAAACTTTACTGGCCCTTAGTCCCTAATCATATCTGCCAAATTTCGACCCGATCCGTTCAGCAGTTCTGGAGTTGTTTTCGCTAAAACTACGTCAACCAAGATGGCCACCAAATCATTTGACCAATCAAGTCCCCTTGAACAAACTTGGTTCAGCTCTCGCCCTAGATCATATTTCATGGGGTTTGCATCAATCCTACAAGCGGGTTCGGAGATTTTTAAAGACGTTTCTAGAAATTGGCCGAAATCCAAGATGGCCGCTGCCCAATTGGCCGATTACCTTCGTTTGAACAAACTTGAATCTCTATGCCCTAAGGATGGTTCCTGCCAAATATAATTGAAATTGTCCCAGTAGTTCTCGAGAAGACATTTTAAGTTTCCCATTGCTTTAGTATGGGAGCATATGGCGGGAAAATGATCCAAGATGGTCGTCAAACTGTTTATTCGACCCTTTCGAAAATTACAAATTTGAGATCAGAATACCCAAAAACACATATAAAACCAATTTCGGCCTCAAAATCCATCAAATAAAAAAATCCAATATGGCCGTCAAACACACTATATTTTGATCGGCCCACGGCGGCCATGTTTTTTTTACGGTTCAACTTCCCTTGAACAAACTTTAATGGCCCTTAGTCTCTAATCTTATCTGTCAAATTTCGGCCCGATCCCTTTAGCGGTTTTGATGTCGTTTTCGCTAAAACTAGGTCAACCAAGATGGCCGCCGAACCATTTGACCAATCAAGTTCCCGTGAACAAACTTGGTTCAGCTGTTGCCATAGATGATATTTCATGAAGTTTGCATTAATCCCCCAGCGGTTTCGGAGAAGATTTTTAAAGATGTTTCCTAAAATCGGCCGAAATCCAAGATGGACATTGGCTAAATTGCCCGATCGATTTCGTTTGAACAAAGTTGGATCCCTATGGCCTAAGCATGCTTCCTGCCACATATAATTGTAATTGGCCCATTGATTCTTGAGAAGTCATTTAAAGGAAAAGTTGATGGATGGACAACGGATGGACGGATGGATGACAGATGGCCGCCATGGCATAAGCTAATAATATATATTGTTGCTCACTACGCTGCTTGGAAGGCACAGCATAGGATAAGATGTGCAAAGGTGCTGTGACTTTGCTATTTTATGGAACATAGATGCGCGCCATTGAAAGGTTATAGCCTTGTGCTCTATAAGAAAACACGTTACAAAGTAACTTGGACAAATGACTACATTAGCAATACTGGCATGATGTGGAAACTTCGTCTAATTATAAGTGTGCTACTATTAGTACTCACGCTCTTCCATTGTGACAAGTCAGAGTTCATGTGTAGCACTAAATGCAAGTGCAGCCCACCACCAAAATACAGGTAGTCAAAACTATGTGCACACATATCGTTTCAATATTTTGCAGAACGCTTCGAAAACTGACTAAGTCTGTTAGCTGGTGCAAAGAGTATCAATGTGGTATGGAAATAATCTAAGTCCTCACAAATCCTTAAGGGTCTAGTAGAATTAGTTGTTGGACATAGACTAAGTCTGATAGCTGCCGTCTGAACAGTTAACGCAAAGGACTGTACAAGCGAAACTGCTGATGCCACCCACCACCGAAGCATGGGCAGTCGGCGTTATTTGCACAGTCCTATATTTGGCCTATAGGGAACTGGTGCACTATTGGGCCTATTCTATTAGAACGTGTTTTGAGTTAATATGGGCTCCATTTGGGCCATATTTGAGAACTCTCGATTTTAGCGACTGAAGCTCCTTATCATGCTTACATGTATAAAGGGCTGGTGATGTCATAGTATGCTGCGCATGCATGTTAGGTTTGGTGAAACAAGTTTTCCGACTTGTTTATTGGACAAAATAGGCTACAGATGCTCTCACAGGACAGTTATAGACCTGCTCTTGTCACTCGGAACTGAGTCTGTATTTTGCCTGATGAGGCTGAACTAGTTTGCTATATCGGCCTGTCAACAATCCAATGTATTTGTATTAAAAGATGATCGTTGGGAAGAAAGTTTATGCCCAGTAATGCTTTGTTTTGAAGTGGGATCACATTAATTCATATCCCTGACAATCCGAATTCATGCACCCATTAATGGTTAAGACAAATTCAACATAACTGCCTCAAATAGATTCGCTTTCTAGCAGCAGGTAGCGATTTCTTATGTTACTTTTGCCCTGTTTATGTGGTTGGTGTAGGAACCGAAGCGATTATCCAAATATGCTGGATTTGAATGTTTTTATTGTAGAGCGTTATTCTCCACAAACCATCTCCCGTTCATTTGAAGACTATCTAAGTCAGAGCTCGGTGAATTCTCTCTACAATATTATATGGTAACGAACCTTTATCAAAGTAGTAGAAGACAATGCGATCAGCATCACCATCAAATGAAACCAGTCGCACACCAGATGTTTGGCTAATACCTGAAAACAGCACAAAAATATTGACAATTTTCAGCGAGTTTACCTGCATAATACATATGCATGTATGTTTGAAAGACATCACCTAAAATGACATTCCTAGTCAAGAAAATCTATTTAAAAATAAATACTTTTCCTGATGAAGTTCCCTCGTCAATAATGTACAGATCCAGTGTCACGGTCATTGCTACAGCAAACACAATATTGAGTTAATTCAGATGCAATTTGTTAACTCTTAACACTCAGATGTTAAACTTTTATATTTTCAAATTAAATTAAAAGATGAACTGGGGTTCATTTTTCAACAAATTTGGTGGAAGATGGTGTTGTCGTAGAGAGCAACATCGTCCACCAAAATTGTTGAAAAATGTATACCAGATTCGTCGCTGTTGAAGCAATAAAGACACAATTTTGACATCAGAGTGGGAAGAGTTAAGCGGTATTCTAACATAAGATGTAAAGATGTTGTGATAAGTTCCTTTAGGTTCTTTCTCATCCCTATTGAACCTAGACGACTTTCTTTGATGGCTGATCGCAAAACGCTTAGCAAGTTGATGTTGCGGCGGCCATTGTGTGCCTGATACATGTTGGCATGTATGACTGCACATTCTACTGCTTTCTGAGCAGGCATATTTTCTGACATTCAAAGAACATGTCCGAACAAACAATATAGACCATCCATTTTGTGCTACCCTCACAGATACTGGTACTGTGTTACACAGTTTGTAGAGTGGTTCATTTGATATTAGACTGTGTGGCCTGCCACGATTTGTAATAGATCAGACATTTGTGGTGACATGTATAAAGTTTGTTCAAAAGGGTTTTTGGAACGGTCCAGCTGTTAATTGTATAGCATTATAGAAACATGTGTAGCATCATATACATGTAGGTGCATCGATCTGGACATTCATGAAGATTTTAGATGCAGGAATCAACCAATTTCATAAGGACTGGAAGGCACTATTTCCTGTTGCACAATTCTTGGAAACTTCAATACTTTGATGATGTGTAGCTAGGGCTGGGCGGTTTGGCCTAATCGAAAACCTGTGACGGTATCACTAATTAAACCGGTATTAACGAAATACCGGTTTAGGGGGTTAGAATGATCGAAAATAATTTGAAATATGAAGATATGCTGGTTTCATTAACTACAGTACATGTATTTTGTGATTTGACAACTGACGTAAATTGCCACGAAATTAGAACGGTAACTACGTACGGCTGCTCACTTCGACGCTATCTCAAAATAGTAGTTAAAATAAATAAAATAAATAAAGTCTGGTTCATGTGATGTTGTGAAAATAACACTCTAACTACTAAAATGTTGATTTTAAACGCTGTTATTAGGTAACTATTTTCGAAAGCGTAGTAAAATCTAATGCGTGTAAGTAGGAACCCGGTTATGAGAGTGAGTTTAGGCTCCTAGTAGACTACCGCACATATGGTTAGAGTTTGTATAACCACCTACAGTATGATCTAGTCTAGTAAATCATGTGTTTGTATTCGAGTACTCAGTATATAGTAATACTCCTCAATAAACTGTCATTCACGTGGGTGAATGTCATTCACCACGTAACTAAAGGGTAGTTATTTCCCGGAAATCGCACCTCAAGAATTCTCACAAAAAGCTGTGTTTGACTATTTTTCGCGGTTCATACATGTATGTCATATAATAAAGAGATTATGATAATCTGACAACATAAACGCAATGATTTGTGAATCTAACTTAGATCTACTTAAATCAACACTCTGTAGTATTGAAGATATACGAAGATGAAAAAGACTGGGCCAGTCCGTAAAACAAAAAAGTCATGTGATAAAAAATGCTACGAATTTCATTCATAAAATCAATAGTAGTGAATACCCCAGCAAAAGAATTTGTTAAAGGACAATTCCGGGATTGGTAAAAGTGTACTTTATTTGAAAGACTATTATATGACTAACATATTGGATCCTAAATAAAAACAATAGACAAATAATACGAGTAATTATACCATCGTAAACATGGGGATTATTTTATCTCCCAGGCGGCACCATTTTCTTGCAACGAGAGCAAGATTTCACGAGATCCTGACATCATCTCCGCACCAACGCTATCTTTGACGAGCACGAAGGCTGTACAGTAAATATGTATATGCATGGATGCCTAACATGAGCTAATTTGTAATCGTGTTAAGAGATTGTCCAGTTAAGCTAGTAATTCTAGTAACTGAAGTCGGTGGGGAATCGTTAACCCCTAGACTGCTGAAGCATAGATTCCATTTTCTCTATCCTATCAGAATGTTCATTTTGGCAACAATGCTGCTGTAAGTCATTGCTGTGCACGACAGCAACACGTTTCAGCAACATTTTTTTTCAAAATGTACCCCGCCACAATCTCTGTAAGTAGGCTATTATGCATTTTACACCATGCGATAAGGGTTAAATGAAGTGGCACACTTGACACGTGCGTGTTGTCAAATTACTCAGCCGACTCAAGATACCGTTATAGCGTGTGTCGCAGGCAGTGTCAATAAATATTCCAAGAAAACATATATGATAATTTGGCCGGAACCACAGAACTGATTGTAATAATTCTGATACCTACCTGTAGCTGCAAATTCGAAGATTTATCCAATGCTAGGGATGTTAGAATGTTAGTGGTTCAAAAGATACACTCTGCAGGAAAAACTAAGCCAGCAAAATTTCAAACAAAAATTTCAGGATGCGCTCTACCCATCATCCCATATCAGAATGAGTATTACAGCTACAATGACAGAATTTGCTGTGTCGAAGCTTTACAATGTTATCACATAACGGGAAAATTCCATCAAAATATCTTAATTATTGAAATTACTACAGCTTGCCGGGCAATGTTGATCGGCGATGAAAATTCCCAGATTTTATGCCAAAATGTTAATTCATTTGGTGATATCTCTGGCAATATTCAGGTCAGCAAAATTATAATTGGTCAGGAAAATTATAGCCATTTCTTTCAGCTTTAAGCACAGAATCTGCGAGACAAAAACCATCTCATGCTGAATTTTACCATAAAAAGGATTACATATTCTCAGATAGTATCTTAGATGAATAATTTTTTTTATATATTCCAGTCTTTTGAATCTCTTGTCCCATATTATCATCCATTATATCATATTAATCCCGAGGTCGGCACCTATTTAGAGATCCTACTCATTGGAATCGCTTCAGCAGTTCGTTTGCTATTGCTATTATCATTTACGTAATCCACCTTAAAATATATACCCGCGTCTATTGGCCTAGCTCCTCCAGTCATACATTGTAGCAATAGCGGTGGTGTGGGGCTGACGTTACTAGACGCGATAAAATTGCAGCACCCCATTGTGTGAAAAATTAATTTTACAGACTTTATCTAGTGATAGTTGGTTACGCTATTTCTATCTGGTTATTATTCTGGGGCAATTTCATTAAACATGTAATAATCTTTCAAATAAAGCACACTTTTTATCATCTCGGAATTGTCCTTTAACAACCAATTACATTACACCTGCTCGTATTTGAGAGGCTAAGAGGTTTATTTTACTTGTAACTACTCCGCCAACGTAAGAAGCGACTTACATGTGGTCACTTTCATTTCTCAGGCCTTCAAGCAATTTGTCTCATATGTCTTATTCCATGATGGATCATTTTATGTTTGTCGAAATCTAAGGGAAATAATGACATGTTTGGATTGGGAGTTCATCGCATAGCGTCGTTGTTTTCATAGCGTGTTTCTTGATTTTCTTGGTATCATATCACATTTGGAATCCTAATTAACAAACTCGAATTGAAAAAAGGATTATTTGTTACAAAGAGGAAATTTAGATTTTCAAATTATTCAATCTTACATTGAACCCGCAGAGCTTACGTCATGTAAAATTCATTGCTGGCAAATCAAATCATATTTGCTGAGTGTCGTCCTCGGCCGATTTGTTGGGATTTCACCAACACCCTTGCTTTCCCACGGTTAATACTCATAGATGACTGAATTTTGTCCCTATTAGCAAATGGCTACACTAGATGATAATATTAAACTGCAAGTCAAGAACAAACTAGTTTAGGACAGTCACCAGATTTCGCGCAATGGTGACCGTACGGATGGTTCTTTGGTTTTGTATTTTCGTAATGGTTTTTAAACCGTCGCCATAAAAAACCGTGAGACTGTGTGAAACCGGTATACCGCCCAGCCCTATGTGTAGCATCAAGCTTTGCCGATTTAAGCAAATTTGAGGTATTAAACTGTTTTAATTTGGCGCTTTAGAGGATTAAATATCATTGTTTTATTGTGAAAATCGCATTATTTGACATCTCCGCTGATTGCAACTAGTTAAACCTTTAATGGGCAAATTTCATTAAAATTTCTATTTTCTCACAGAAAGCATACGTTTTGCAGACCAAGCGATAATTTCTGAAGATTTCACGGTCTGACTGTGGTGCCATTTAACCTGCATGGTCAATGATGGTTTTTCATGGTCAATTCATGGTCAAACAATGGTCATTGACCATGGTTTGACAATGTTAGGAAAACAGGGTAAGCTCCATCCACGCTTTGCCCGTGTTGGGATCGATGAATCCCTTCACTCCCGGAAACTCAATTTCCAGAAAACTATACAGGTAAGCTGTTGAATATTTTGAAACTAATTTGACTGGGTGCTGTAGTCAAATTTGTTTCAAAATATTCAACAGAATGTTTATTCAATAGTAGACATACAATTCGTACAACTTGACGGATTATTAAGCATTTATGACGGCATTACATGAATCACGTCATTCATGATGTACTTGACTATGATGTCAGCCTAGATATGACGTAGTTGGTTAAAACATATGATATGACTGAATGAGACACTGGATTCCTCTATTTCAAGTCCTGTATTAATTCTGCTATTTTAAAAACTAAATTATAACAATCAAACCTTCAGGTGCTTTTTGGTTGATCTTGACATAATCAGCACCACACTGAAAGCAAAATAACAGGACAACATTATCTCAAATAACACATCATGAGTACATAAAAGAACTAGAATGCACTCGGAAGAGGTGCTGACTCACACCTTTACTCTACTTTGCCAATGCATTTAGTGACTCACGTGACCTAGATATGTGACCCTTTGAGCCAATATTCAAATTATTTCTGCTAAGGCCTACACTACAATTTGAATGGATGTGTTAATATTGATCATACTTCCTTCTAGTTAATCCGGCAAAAATATGAATGGATGGCTCAAATTATTTAATTCTACCATCTTGCATTCTGGAAAATGAGATTCAGAGAGTACAGGGATCAATCGATCCCAACACAGGCGAAGTGTGGGTGGCGCTTAGCTCGAGATGGGTGGGGAATAACTAAAACTGAATTCCTCCATTGCCAGTTGGATCATTATATTGAGGCATCTTGAGATTAACATCGAGCACAACAAAGATAAAATAGTAACAATCTTGTGACACCAAGCACATTTCTCATGCTAACTGACTGCATTAACCATTTAAGATGTTGTAAAGAAGTTTGAAATTTTTGCTTAGCGAATGTCTATTTGCAGAAGACTATTTTTAAAAATTTACCACTGGAATGACTGCCTCACTAATTTAGCCGGGCATGGCAGTGGCATAATCTCTAAAACAGTCTTCTCTTGGCCTGCAAATGGACATTTTCCAAGACCATTAAAGAGGTCGGGTTTGGCCGGCTTGACCATTAACTGTCTGACTGCTTCAATCTACCGGACAATAATTTCAATGGGCAAGAACTCTGGACTTGCTGAAGTTTTGAAAAAAAATTTGATTGACAGTTGTTGGAGGCTTAGTCACCAACAACTTTCAGTCAAATTGTTTTCAACATATTCAGCATATCCAGAGTTAAATCCCACAGAAAATGCAGTCTGCAGAAAATCAATATGCAGACAGTTAACCCTTTCACTGATGAATTCATGAATCTCATTTTAAAGGCAACTCTTCAGGAAAACTGTTGAATATTTTGAAATTAATTTGACTGGAAGCTGGGCAGCAACTTCCAGTAAAATTAATTTCAAAATATCAACCAGAATAAGCTTTATAGTGTAAAGAATATATACTTTTTCAGGAATTTGATGGTGAAAGGGTTAAAGGGATAAAAGACCACTTGTTTTTGCAATATCTTGTTGGTGCTCCGGCTTCAGATTTCTATGTACAGGACAGGTTGATATACCTCGTGGTTTAGTTTTCCTGAGCCATCATTACATATATCTATTTGTAGTAATGCTCCCAGCAGCTTGACCATTTCTTTCAGTTTTGGCGCACCAATACCATTAGCAGTATCAACCTTCAGGTTCGATGCATAATTCATTAGCTCTTTCACAGCTGGCTAACAAGAACATAAAATAACTAGTAATTATGATAACAGAACAGACCTATCCTCGCCCCATATAAGGAAGAGGGTTTTGTAAATGTACATGTATGTATACGCATGCGTGTGCGTGTAAGTTTGTGTGCCCATGTGTGTATGTCTGTGTTCGAAGCTGTAGCTAAAAAACTGATTATGTGATTTGGCACAAAACGAAGCAACATACCATTCACCAGGATTTC
This sequence comes from Chaetoderma sp. LZ-2023a, assembly GCA_034401795.1. NCBI lineage: Eukaryota > Metazoa > Mollusca > Caudofoveata > Chaetodermatida > Chaetodermatidae > Chaetoderma > Chaetoderma sp. LZ-2023a. The sequence continues at coordinate 81,604,864 of CM067369.1, read as the reverse complement.
CAGACATACCAGGCAAAAAAAAAGCTTGGATATTCATGAATATCCAAGTTCTGTGGAGCTTGAATAAACCAGCTAATCCCAGCTTTTAATAACTCGGAAAAGCTTGGATTAGCTTGCTGGTATTGGCCACATAAAATTCAAAATAATTCAAGAAAGGCCTAGTTAAAGTAAAATCCAAGAAAATTCCAGATAGCTTGAACATTCAAGAAAATCCTAGCTAACTTGGACATTCAAGATAATCCAAGCTAGCTTGCCGGTATTGGCCACTTAAAATCCAAGAATATTCCAGCTAGCTTGAACATTGAAGAAAATCCAAGCTAGCTTGCACGTTCAAGAAAATCCAAGCCTCCTTGAACGTTCAAGAAAATCCCACCTAGCTTGGATTTTATTCCAGAAAGTCCCAGCTATCTAGAACTTCAAGAAAATCCCAACTAATACTAGTTTTTAAAATAGGTTAGCCATTAACATAAAATGTATGCACGTACACATAAATGCTGTAACACAGATTATATATAAATATGTATGCTTAAAAACCAAAATCACCTTTATGGGAGTTGAGTTACTCAATAACAAATACAATTTCAGCCAGACATTAGCAATCTATGAGTTTCTGACTGATTTGTCTGTTATTCTTATAGACATAGATTGTTAATGGGCCATATTATTTAGAAAGTCATCATCACTGCATTAATTACATAGAACTGAAAAAGCTACATGTATACCAAAACTGGTAATTCTGAATAAATCTCTGGAAATCAATAGAATACATACTTCAAAATACAGTTCTGTTTCCATTTACGGTTACTGATGCTAAGCATTCTATCTAACAGTACTGCCAGTGTTTCCAAACTATCATGTTCTATATATCCATAGCTGGTAATGATCAATATATGCAATGAATGTACTGTTTGCTTTTTTACAGACTTTTTAAATTTCCCACCAATTTACCAGGTCAAGGTCACCTCTAGTCATGACTATACAGAACCTGTTCTTGCCTTAGTGCAAGCTATCTCAAGATAATCCAAGGTAGCGTAAGTGAATCTACAAATTCAAGGATATCCAAGTAGCTTGAATTCTTTTATGTCTGCCAAAACACAGTCCTAGAAAATCCAAGCCAGCTTGAATTCTGTCAAATCAGAAAAGTCCAAGCAAATCCAAGAAGCTTGCACTTTTTCATGATGATATTCAAAAATTCCTAGAAAATCCCAGCTAGCTTGAATTATGAGAGGGGGATTTTCAAGAAGTTCAAGCAACTATATAAAGTCCAAGCTAATTCAAGGAAATCCAAGCTGGTATGGGTTGAATAATTTTCCAATAGCTTGGATATTCAAGAAAATTCAAGCTAATCCAAGTTAACTTGAAATTTATTTCACACGGGTATCCGGATGTTGGGGAATTCCCTGATGTAGAGTGATAGTACATATATGGTTGCTTTCACAGTCTCTTTTCTTATAAACAACCAAAGCACTGGGATGTGCCGAATAGCATGATCGCTAAAGAATTATGAAAATAAGGTTAAAATGTTATTACCCTATATCAAGGACGGTTGGGAATTTCCCGATGAAGTGTGATCTTACATATACGGTTGCTTTCGCAGTTTCTTTTTTATAAACAACCAAAGCATCGGGATGTGCCCTTAGCGAGATTGCGAATTACGAAAATAGAGTTTAAAATGTGAATACCTTATATCGGGGCCGTTTGGCACTTCAGACAAAGCAAATTCCCGGAAAATCAGTAAACAACAAATATATATGTAAGTTTATAGCGCACTCATAAGCCTCATATGCCATTTTATTCTGGGAAAGGTGCCACATGTATTAGAAGTGAATGCATGGAATTGTCTATGACTGTGTGAAATTTAGTGATAATTTAGTATTTAGCAATAGGTTTTGGATTATTTCTTATATGCGGAGTAAAGACATCATATAATTTCTCTTATTGCATATGCAGATGGTCGTAAGACCTGGCTTTTAGGATAATGGTTTTAAAGGTGTATGATGCAAAAGGGGAACAGGTCATTTAGTCAGCCATTACATGTAGGTGTTTAACTTTTGGACACCCTTTTTGGTCGCTAGTCTGGGGCTTTTCCAGGCACCACCTACATGGCTGTAGATTTTGCCTCTGGTGCTTTTGCACCAGATTCCAGATTCATAAGGTACACATTGATTTCCTAAAAAAAAGACATAAATAGGCCGTGACACGTTAATGCGCTATGGTCTCGTTTTTTCGTCTGGAGGGTGTGAGCACTGTTTGCCCGCTCCTTTTATAACTGCCGTGAGTAGGGATCCAGATTGGTGAGATGACCAAATCTGGGAATGTGTGGTCACGTGACAGCTCAGCAAAGCGAATGTAGATATTCCCCTTTAATGTTGGCCATGTTAGTAATTTTTGGCTGAAAAAAAATCCAAGATGGCCGGCAACTGGGAACTCATTTATCCGACTGTTTCGAAAGTGACAAATTTGAAATCAGCATTATATCAAAAACCTAAACAAAACCCATTTCACCTTCAAAATACATCAAATAAAAAATTGCAATATGGCCACAAAAATCTCACTGGTCGATCAGACATATTTTTTAACGAACTAGCATCCCTTGAATAAAGTTGTATGGCCCTTAGTCCGTAATCATATTTTACTATCCCACAAACTTTGAACAAACTTGGTTCAGCAATCTTAGATAATGTTTCATGAGTTTCAAACCAATCCCCCAACACTACTGGTTGTGAAACCCAATAAAATTACATTAATTTGCCATTAAATTACCATTAAAATATCATGAACCAATTAAGTCATCCCATGAAATCATGTTTCAATAAATTTCAACAGCTGATGATTATCCCATTAAAAGCACTATTACAATACAAATCTTTCTCCTGCTGCCATTAAAATGCCATTAATATATGCCATTAATTAAAAAAGAAATTTTGTAATGGCCATTATTTCCTGTATGAGGGGAATTTAATGGGAGGTTTGATGGTCATTAAATAAGATATTCTGTTATGCACTTTGTGTATCATTATTAATGGCCATTATATACAAATCAATCACAAACATCAAATCAATCACAGATTTGATGGCCATTAATCACATTAAAAAGCCATTAAAGATACTGATGGCTGATTTAATTGCCATTAAAATATCGTTCTCATAAGCTGAACATTAAAAACCCTTTTAATGGTCATTAATTAATCATCGGTTATAGAAGAAATCTTCATCTTAGTTTAATGACCATAAACTCAAAAGTGAATACGCCACCCATCCATCTGTCTGTCTCTGTCTGTCGGTCGGTCGGTCGGTCGGTCGGTCGGTCAGTCAGTCGGTCATTCTGTCGGTCGGTCTATCTATCTGTCTATCTATCTAAATCTGTCTATCTATCTATCTAGAGTTATCTATCTAGATCATCTCTCTATCTAGATCATCTGTCTATATATATATATATATATATATATATATATACATTAGATAGTTCCAATTGGATTAGGCATTGCTGAGATATAAGGCAGTAACTTTTGTTTAACGAAAAAATTTAACGTAAAATATTAACAAAGATTGTACCATGAACTTTGACTCATAACCCTGACAGCATTACCTCTGTATCAGCATGCTGTTTCCTTTTGATGTATATCACCAGGTACCAAAGTTTCGTTCCAATTGGATTAGGCATTGCTGAGATATAAGCCGGTTACTTTTTCTCAACGCAAAAACTTAACACAAAATAGTAACTAAGATTGTACCATGACATTTGACCTATAACCTTGACCTCTGTATCAGCGTGCTGCTGCCTTTTGATGTATATCACCAAAGCTTGGTTCCAATTGGATTAGGCGTTGCCGAGTTATAAGCCGATAACTTTTCTTTAATGCAAAAACTTAACATAAATTACTAACAAAGATTATACTGTGAACTTTGACACCATAAACTTGAACTCGTGATGCCTGCATCAGCGTGATGCCTGCATCAGCGTGCTGCTTCCTTTCGATGTATATCTCCATGTACCCAAGTTTGGTTCCAATTGGATCAGGCATTGTTGAGATGTAGGACAATAACTTTTGTCTAACGCAAAAACGTAACGTAAAATATTAACAAAGATTATACCATGACCTGTGACCCCATAACCTTGAACGCATGATGCCTGCATCAGCGTGCTGCTTCTTTTCGATGTATATCTCCATGTATCCAAGTTTGGTTCCAATTGGATCAGGCATTGTTGAGATATAAGACAATAACTTTGGTTTAACGCAAAAACTTAATGTAAAATATTAACAAAGATTATATTGTAACCTTTGACCCCTGTAACCTTGACCTCATGGGCTTTTTATCTGCGGGCTGCTTCCTTTTGATGTATATTACCATGCACCCAAGTTGGGTTCCAATTGAATTAGGCATTGCTGAGATATAAACTTAACTTAAAAGTTTCCGCCGCCGCCGCCGGAAAAGTGATACCTATGTCTCGATCCTGCTTCGCAGGCGAGACAAAAACGGATGGCTGCCAAAAAATGGACCAATCTAAATTCTGAATGGAAGTTCTGGAGCCAATCACTATAGAGATCATCAACTCAACTTTCGTTGAAATCCTTGAGTTCTTGAGAAGCCATGTAAAGCTGTTCCCATTAATTTCCTATAAGATTTCTGGAGGTTCTCAAAATCCAAGATGACCATCGGTAAAAATCAACCAATCGAAATTCTGCAAGGTAGTTTTGGCGAGTATCACCATGGGGTACAATTTCTGACTAAATTTTATTAAAATCAGGCCATTGATTAAGGATGCATACCTAGGTAGTGTCTTAAAGAATTGTTGGAAAATTGTGTAAAAATCTAAGATTTTCACCCCAAAACTGACCCATCAAAATTTTGAATACAAGTTCTGGCGCCTACCACCGCAGAGTCCTCAGCTAGCCAAATTTGGTTGAAAAGCACCAAGTGGCTAATCATCAGTAATGAGTAAATTATACTGTCATTATCAATAGTACTATTTATATAATTGCTAATATTATTAGTGCCATATTAATTACTTAATTTGAATCATGAATAAACAATGATTAGTGATAATTAACGCTTTAACACTTTCATGCCGAAGCCAGCAAAAACTGGCCTCTGCAGTATCTTTGAGGAATGTTCATTCGCAGGCCAACAGGCTATTTTTTTTAAAATTACCACTGGAATGAATGGCTCGATAGATAACTAGATGGAATGCATCTTGCGTGTCGAGCCCTTTAGGTTTTTCCGCATATCACACATCATGTTGTAGTTGTTGTTATTTTCTTGATCGATTCCGTATCTAATTCTTGAAAAGGAGACAAATCACACAGAAATAAACTAAGTCCAAACCATGTAAAAGTATGGAAAAAACTTTTATAATTCATTTTAATTTTGCTGCAAATTGAACACAGTGATGACATATAACAAATCTGTAAAGCTTCATTGGGATCAAATAAGTCCTTGCTAAATTAAAAGACCATTGAAAAACTTTAACATTCTTCTACTTCTGGGGCTAAGCCTATATAAATCACACACAAATAAAATCTTATTTATTGTCATGTAGACTAAATGCACTGATGGTATAAAAACCCTGCAAAGTTGGGATTGGATAAGTCCTTCATTGATTAAATGTCAACTGAAAAACTTTAACATATCTTCTAATTCTTGGCTTAAGCAGGGTATATATCACACAAAAATATCCTAAGCCATGGCCAAGCACTGGAAAAATATTGAAAAACTTTGAAAATCATAATTATTATGAATGAGACTGAATGCAATGATAGCGCACAACAAATCTGTTAACTATCTGTTAATATTAACTCTCAATAGACCGACACCTTGTAAAATTGTATGTCCCTACTATTTAATAAACACAGGCAGAAACAGCTCCCAGTCAAGTTAGTTTCAAAATATTCAACAACTTACCTGCACAGTTTTCTCGAAATTGATATTTGGATCGCTTTGTCGAGATCCTCCGCTTCGCTATGGTTTGACAAAAATAGTATTCTCTTGGCCTGCAAATGGACATTCAATAAGCAAATATATGTATTTTTTCTATAAAATTTAGAAGGGTTAATAATATTTGCTTACTGAATGTCCATTTGCAGGCAAATGACTATTTTTTTTAATTTTACCACTGGAATGAACGGCTCGATTTTTGAGCCGGTCATTTCAGTGTCTCTTGACCTGCAAATGGACATTCCTCATGTCCACTGCAGAGGCAGATTTTGGCCACCTTCACCATGAAATGGTTAATAATGAAGGAATACAGTTTTAGCTACGCCCCGCCCAACCCTATTTAAGCTTCACACACGCTTCACCATGTTGGGATCGATCCCTGCACAACCAGAATCTGAATTTCGAGCAAACTATACAGTTAAGCTGTTGAATACTTTGAAACTACTTTGACTGGGTGCTGTTGCTGCATATGGCAGCTACATACAGCACTCCGTCCAATAGGTTTCAAAATATTCAACAGAATGTTTATTAAATAGTAGACATACAATTCGTACAACGCTTAATCTGTAATCAATTATGCATTCGTGACGAACTTAGCCACATCATTCATGACGTAATTGATTATTACACCATTCCCACATGTCGCATAGTTGATTACTTGATCATGACATCATATGATTAACTGAGCAACTGGACTCTTCCATTCTATTCCCCAATACTGAATCTTTCAAGAAAATAACAAAAACAATAAACAGTAGGCTCATATATATGCCCTCCACTTTTTGCACTCCCTGACCACCATAGTGAGCCTCTTATTTATAGTTATTGCTACAATGTATATTCCTAAAAAATTTTGCATCCAGGCAAATCTGAAACATCAGTATTTGATTCAATTGAAAGATATGTTCCAAGCACACATTCTGGTCCGAAACCTGTTACTGAATAGACCTTTCCAGAGTATCCATCTATCGCCTGACGTCACATGATGTCATAATCAACTAAGCGGCGTGTAGGATGACGTCATAATCAATACATTATAAATAATTCTATATGGCCTGTCTAACTCTTAATAGTCCGACACCTTGTAAAATTGTGTCTCTACTATTTAATAAACACAGGCAGCAACAGTACCAAGTCAAGTTAGTTTCAAAATATTCAACAGCTTACCTGTATAGTTTTCTCGAAATTAATAGTCAGGAAGATCGATCCCAACACGAACGAGGTGTGGGTAGAGCTTAGATAGAGATGGGCAGGGCATAGCTAAAACTGGAAAGGTCCATTGCAATCGTCGACTCAACAATGCTAAAATTCATATGAGCATGACAGCATGCTGAACTTTACCTGGCTATTTAAGCTGCTAAAGGAGCGGCCAAGTTTCTCGTAGTAACCTTGTTCTGTTGGAACGCCATACAGACCACCAGTATTTTTACAACGTACCAAGTAATGTAGTTGAGGAGTTGTGAGTAGGCCTTAAAAGCAAGCACATAGACAACTACAAAAACATGTATTTCCAACCGGTTGCCAGGCCAAACAATTGTAAGAGCGCCGCCTTGTATGGTTTAATACACCTGTCTTTGAAGAATTTCAGGGAGGATACAATGCTGAACGGATCGGCCTGAAATGTGGCAGATATGATTAGGACTTACGGGCCATTAAACCTTGTTCAAGGGAAGTTGATCCGTCAAAAAACCTTGCCGCCGTGGACATGAATCAAAATGAAGCGTGTTTGGCAGCCATATTGAATATTTTTATTTTTTGGATTTTGAAACTGAAATAGATTTTATATAGGTTTTGGGCATTCTGATCTCAAATTTGTCATTTTGAAAACCGTCGGATAAACGGTTTGATGGCCATCTTGTATCTTTTTCCCGCGAAAAACTCCCATACTAAAGCAATGGGGGAATTTAAAATGCATATTTCTCGAGAACCCCTATAGGCCGATTTCAAGTTTATTTGACAGGAACCAACTTTAGGCCATAGGGATCCAAGTTTGGCCGGATTTTGGCCTATTTTTAGAAATGTCTTAATATCTTGAAGCAAAACCGCAATGGGGGATCTATGCAAACATCATGAAATATCATCTATGGCAAGAACTAAATCAAAAGGTGCAAGGGGCCTGTGTCGCTCACCTGGAGCACCCTCAATTTTTGTCAAAATTGTTGGTGGGTGGTTTAGCAGTCTTTTAAATGAGTTTGTGGACATTTTTGCAAGTGCAATATGGCCGTCAAACACACTACATTTTGATTGGCCCACGGTGCCCATGTTTTTTTGATGGATCAATTTCCCTTGAACAAATTTTAATGGCCCAAATTTTGGCCTGATCCCTTCAGCGGTTCTGGATCATCCAAGATGGTAGCCGAACCATTTGATCAATTAAGTCCTCTTGAACAAATTTGGCTTACCTCTTGGCCTAGATGAAGATTCCCCAAGTGGTTTTGGAGATTTGTAAAGACATTTCCTGAAATTGGCCGAAATCCAAAATGGTCGCTGGGCAAATTGGCCGATCAGGTTCATTTGAACAAACTTAGATCCTAATGCCCTAAGGATACTTCCTGCCAATTATAATTGAAATCGGCCTGGCAGTTCTCGAGAAGAAGACATTTTAAATTTCCCATTGCTTTAGCATGGGAGCTTTTGACGAGAAAATTATCCAAGATGGCCACCAAACCGTTTATCCGACAGTTTCAAAAATTGGAAATTTGAGCTCAGAATACCCAAAAACATATATAGAACCAATTTTGGCCTCAAAATCCATCAAATAAACAAATCCAATATGTCCGCCAAACACGCTACATTTTGATTGGCCCATGGCAGCCATGTTTTTTGAAGGAGCAACTTCCCTGGAACAAACTTTAATGGCCCTTAGTCCCTAATCATATCTCCCAAATTTCCGCCTGATCCATTCAGCAGTTCTGGAGAAGTCGTTTTCGGGAAAACCAGGTCATCTAAGATGGCCGCCGAACCATTTGACCAATCAAGTTCCCTTGAACAAAGTTGGTTCAGCTCTTGCCCTAGAGTTTTGCATCAATCCCCATAACGGTTTCGGAGAAGATTTTTAAAGATGGTTCTTAAAATCGGCTGAAATCCAAGATGGCCACCGGCCAAATTGGTCATCGGCTTCATTTGAACAAACTTGAATCCCTATCCCCGAAAGATGCTTCCTGCCAAATATAATTGAAATCGGCCCAGTGGTTCTTGAGAAGTCATTTAAAGGAAAAGTTGATGGACGGAGGGACAGACGGATGACAGATGACAGACGGTCACTATGGCATAAGCTCACTTGGCCTTTCAGGCCAGGTGAGCTAATAAAAAAGCAATAGGAAATTTAAAATGTCTTCTCGAGAACTGCTTGACCGATTTCAAATATATTTGGCAGGAAGCATCCGTAGATCATTTTGGCAGATTTTTAGAAATATCTTTAAGTCTTTAAAAATAGTTTTGTCTTGGATTTGCATCGTGCAGTACATCGATACTCATGATTATACTGAAGGAGTTACATGCACTGAAGGCTGGCATTGCATTTGGCAGAAACAACTTTCTATATAAACTTCAACATATTCAGAGGATTTTTCACTGGGGCCATGATGGCAGAATATTGTTTGTTTGTATATATTAAATTAGTCTATTACATGTAGTATAAAACAAGCAGTGGAGCTTCTAAGTGCATGTGATTAAGTATGCAGGAGTGTGCTGACGCATGCGGTTAAGCGTGCACGAGGTTGCAGGAGCACATGTCTATGAGTGCACGAGGTTGCGGGAGCATGTTGTTAATGGTGCCTGAGGTTAAAGGGAAACACCAGAGCCTCTATACTGCTTTTTACAAAATGAATCTACAGACACCAGTTTTCAAAAATATAATTGTAAGCTCTGTGCTCAAATTAGAAATATATATCTTCGTTATTTAAATATATGATACATTAGTTAAATTTCTATTCCCGGATGAGGCGTATGACGTGATAAGTTGAACGTTTTTCTCGCTGTCATCCAACGCTATCGCAATAAAATTGCGAATTGCGTTTTATAAAGGGCTTCTCTTCATCATTGTAAGGAATATATAAACTATATTTGCGGAAATGTTGAAGAATATATACTAACAGTTCTTTGTCTGCTTTCTCTGATTGTGCCGATTTCGACATCAAGTTTTGATCTTGAGATAAATGAATGACGCAATAGTATAGGTATATCAGTACAATTGTCACATTTGAATCAACACTGTTACTAGCGCTACGGCAGATAAAGTTATTAAAGTTTCATCTATTAATATGAGTTTAAATAGTTCTTACATACATCCCAATACATCTTTAGGTACTTATGTTTTCATACTAGCCTCAAAACTTCCTGCGATATTATAATATCGTGTAATTGGCAGGCAGCTTCATAGAAAATGGCCATCTTAAGGTTCAGCAACGAATGTATGAAAATAGCAAATATATTCCATGAATTTGTGCTAGTGTGATAAACGTCTTAATCTCTTCAATCTGTGCATATATGAATGACGTCGATAGCACTATCATCGATAGAGATATTACCATCCAAAAACATGCATTCCTGTCTTCAGAGTGGCGTTATCATGGTTCTTGTCGGATGTGATTCAACCTATGACGTCATAGGTTTAATTAACTCGCAGAAAATTATAGCAACATAGCTTTTTGAGCACCATTTAAATCGTATTTATATATAAATATCGCGGGAAAGTTTTACGCAGTAGCTTAAATATGGGCTGTACGATAGAACTGCGTGTTTTACACAAACGATGGTCATCCTTCTTGTGTTCCCATTTAAAGGAGCAAGAGGTTAAGCGTGCACAAGGTTCTGGGATCATGCGGTTAAGTGTACGTGAGTTTGTGGGAGCATGCGGTTAAGTGTGCATGAGGTTGCGGGAGCATGTGGTTAAGCATTGCGCATGGTTGCACAAGCATGCGCTTAAGCAAGGTTGTGGGAGTATGTGATTCAGGTATATTCCTGTCTTTTCCAGGTTATTCCTTGCTTTTTGAGGCTATTCCTGGCTTTTACGGGATATTCCTGGATTTTCTTGGTTTATTCCTGGCTTTTCTGGGCTATTCCTGGCTTTTCAGGGCTATTCATGGCTTTTCCGGGCTATCCCTGGCTTTTCCAGGCTATTCCCGGGTTATTTCTTGCTTTTCCTGGCTATTCCTGATGTCTTCAGGCTATGCCGGGCTATTGCTGGCTTTTCCCAGGCTTTTCCAAGCTATTCCAGACTATTCCTGGCTTTTCCCAGGCTATTCATGGCTTTTTCAGGCTATTCATGGGTTATTTCTGGCTATTCCTGGGTTATTTCTCGCTTTTCTGGGCTATTCCTTGCTTTTCCGGGCTATTCCTGGGTTTTCCGGGCTATTCCTGTTTTCCGGCTATGCCTGGCTTTTCCAGGATAGTCCTGGCTATTCCTGGATTTTCTGGGCTATTCATGGCTTTTCCAGGCTATTCCTGGCTTTTCCCAGGTTATTCCTGGCTTTTCCAGGATAGTCCTGGCTTTTGCTGATTTATATAAGCAATCCTGGCTTTTCCTGGCTCACTAGTTCATTTAACATTCCTGGCTTTTCCAGGCTATTCCTGGCTTTTCTCAATGCATAATGTCCTGGCTTTTCCTGGCTTATTCTGTCCGAATTACCGTCCTGGCTTTTCCTGGCTTTTCCGAGCTATGTAATGCAAGGACATCCCAGGATATCCTGTCATCAATCCAGGCTAATCCGAGCTAAAAATCCCAGGATATCCAGGGAATTCCAGCCTTTTTTTCACCAGGGTTGTACCTCTGACAACTATGGACAGATCTCGTGGAAACAAAATCATGACACTTTATCTCCACATAATATGTTCACTGAGAAAAGAGTTCCAAAATTAGGTTCAAAACTTTTTTGATATCTGGCAGAGACAAGAGATTTTTGATGAATTTTAAGCTTTTCAAGGGGGATAACTCTCACAAATACTGAGGGTTATCACCGAAATGAAAGCATGACACTGTCTCCTAGTAAAAAGTTGAGATACATGTAATGTTATTATGTCATTGAAAGGGCTACTGTTAAATGACAAGTCATCTGTGATGACTATCCGGTAACCCACAGTAGGGCTGAGGTTCGTGAGGATTTTTACGAACCCAATCAGTTCAGGATACAGATGTCAAAACCACGAACTGGTTCACTAACCTTTTTAATATTCTATTGTATGCGAGAAATTACTCCTAACGGAAAATAACATTTAAAGGCAGGTGACTTTAATGGTTAAATCGTAGAAAAACACAAATAACAATTCTGACAACAAATGTTAGAAAATAATATAAGATGCATAGCCACCTAAGTTCCATTCATGGGCATATTCGTAAATCACCATTCAGAGATTGCTTGTCTATATTAGCCCTTTCACCACCAAATCCTTGAAAAGGCAACAGCTTCCAGTCAAATTAATTTCAAAATATTCAACAGAGTAAGTTTAATATATTAAAGAATTTACTTCAACAGTTTTCCTGTATGGTTTTCCTAAAATTAGATACGGGAAATCATTGGTGAAAGGGATACATGTAGCTTATGCATAGTTCACAAACCACACGAATCCCATGCAAGCAAACCGAACCATGCTTCGTCTTCCCTTAGTTTGAGATTTTCCGAGCCAACGAATGTTCGTTACAGCCCTAACCTACAGTATATCTATGTTAGCCAGACTTCAAAATTAAAATCAGAACTGTCTTCATAAAACACCCATTTGTGCCCTCAAATCAGCCATATCCTACTGTATGACAGCATAGTTGAAGCATGTGATTACCTGTTGTCTTTAATCATGTTAGTGAGCAGCTTTTGTGGTCTCATGTGCATGTATATGCCTAGACATATACAGGGGGTCGAAACTGTTTGCCTGTCTACCCGTCATTGACAGGTGGATTTTGCTGGTGACAGTCATAAAGAAAATCTCCCTGTCGCATGTGACAGGGTTGACTGATTAATTATGTACTAAATTTTAATTTTCTATGAAATAGATATTAATTGTTGGGCTCTAAATCAGTAGTGTTAGAATGAATTGCACACTTGAACCCTTTCATTGATGAATCCATGCAGCCAGGTAATGACTGGAAATCTATGAAAAACTAATTATAAAAGAGTCACCAGTCTGCATAATTGATCCCTATAGGATCTAGTGTGTGTAGTTGATGTATACAGTACCTTTCCTGCTCTTTTCGCAAATGTGTCTTCTCTATGTCCTCAGGGTTGTGAGGTAGAACGTGTATAATTTTGTAGAACATGTTCTGTCCCGAGTGTGTGGGCAAATTAAAAATGATGTTCTACTGGGGTGTCTTTTTGTTTTTTGATATCCCGTAGGTGTTCATTCATTCTGATATGGAATTCCAGTTTTGTTTCACTTACACATTGATTTTTACATCTAGTAGAGGTAGACACAATTGTGTGTATCGAGGTATGTTTTCACCTTACACCTGTATTTAACCCCTGTAGGTGTACTTGTGAATTCGCGTTTGTTGTCCATGTTGCGTCAGAAAGAACTTTTTTTTTCTGGTGCATGGATCAATAGGGTTAAAAATGTATCTTTAACTAGTGTGTCCTTAATCGTAGGATTCCTTCCGTATCCGAACATTGGTGCTGTGGTGAAACTTGTATCCCTACATTTGTGGCTGCTGGTTTGCAGATTTCAATGTTTCTTTATAATGTTGCATGCTTTATGGCTTTGCATTATGTATGGGATGCTACTCATGCTTTCATCATTTGGAGGTTTTGGTGTTAACAACTCTAGCCTTTGATGCTAGCTTCTTCTTTTCATTCGCTGATCATACCGCCAGTCCTGTAAGTGACTATCGACATGATCATAAGCTCTAGCATGCCTTTTGGTATCATTTGAGGCCTGATAGGTAATTTCTGTTCTGATAGTAACTGATCAGTTCATGAGCGTGGGTGTGGAAATCAATATCCTGCTGCAGATTCTGCGAAGGCGAAGGAATTGGTCATAAGGGTTTAAGTTCTTGGTTGATTGTGGGTGTGCAGAGTCATAATGACGATATCCATGTGTGTCCGTGGGTTTTGAATATAGATCAACGCCTAAGGTGCGGTCTTGGTCTTATTAAGCAAGGGCGTACAAGAAATTGATTTTTGTGTGGAGTTTTCTACTGTGAATCTGATTGTTGGATGTGAGTTATTCATATGGGTTATGAATTCATCCAGTTTTTGTTTACCGGAAGTCCAAATCATACAAATATATGTATCATCAACATATAGCGTAGATATAGGGCTGGTTGGTGTGGCAATGTAGATAGAAGTTTCTTTTCTAATTGTGCCATGAAGATGATAGCATAAGTGGGTGCCACTTTTGTCCCCATAGCGGTTTCTCCTGTTTGGAGGTATTGTTTGCCATTGAATTCAAAATTGTTGCATTTAAGGACGACAGAGAGACAGTACATGTAGGTTTAGATCTTGGTGATAGGTCTCTTTGCATGCCCAACTGACATATGTGTTGAGCAGCAGCTTTGAGGCCCTCAGAGTGTGGGATATTGGTATATACAGATGTTACATCCACTCTGACTAGAAATGCATGTTATGGGATTTTTCCGAGTTTCCTAGTTTATTAATGAAATTTGTTGTGTCCCTTATGTATGAGGGAATATCCTGAAGGTGTGTTTTGAGGTGTTCGTCTAAGAAGCTACTGATGTGTTCAGTGGGGCAGCCATTGCTACTGATTATTGGTCTTCCTGGTGTGGGTCGGGTTTGTTTGTGAATTTTAGGAAGTACATGTAACTAGCACCTGGAGGTTCTTCGTTTACCGACTCTCAAGCCATTTGCTGTCTGTGGTGATTTGACCACTAAGTACAAGGTCAGTAATGCAGGTTTCCACTTTTTCTGCATGGTGACTAGTCAGTTCTTTGTTGACCTGTATGTAGTAGCGAGTATCGTTAAATTGTCTTAATGCTTCTTCATCATAGTCAATGGAATTCATTACTACAGTGGCTCGCCCCTTGTCCACCTTCTTGACCACCAGTTTGTGGTTGTTGTCAAGGTTTTGTGCGAGTTTTCTTTGTGTCAGATTTATGTTGCCGTTATAGTTGCAGCGGTGTTTTTGTTTGTTGATACCTGTTTTACCATTTTGATAAATGCGTCATGTCTAAGACACGATCGTTACCTGGTGGTAGTGTCCAGATACTGGCTGACTTAAATTTTCTGTTTAATTTTTCTTGAAAAGACCACACCGGTGGCGGTGGTGTTGATGGTGAAGTTATTACCATTGTGTTGCTTGTAATGTTCACCTGTAGGTTGGGTGGGTGTTCAAAATGTAGTTTGAGGTGTAGCCTCATGTAAAACCTGTTAAGATCTGTATATAATCGTCCCATGTTTGGTCCGATTACAGTGGGACTGAAACCTAGTCCCAATTCTAATACCTTGTTACGCTCTGTACTGAGTGTTTCCTCAGACAGGTTAACATGAAACTTGTTGCAAGATAAGAGTTCTCTTTCGAGAGGGTTTTGGTTTTATTTTTTGGTTTTGCAAAATCTATAATTTTAAAGTTCAAAAAAATGTTTTCCATATTGGAAACAGTCTGTATATAGTTCATTTCTATCGTTGCATCTGCTTCAGAAGATCATATTCTTTATTTAAAGTACTGAAGTTGTGGTTGTTCTTCTGAATCTGCCCCTGTAGACTCTCGTAATTGTTTCCATCTCTCATTCTGCTTAGGCAGCTCTCTCTGGAATGGTTTGTTTTATGGCCGGTTTGGACCTTCTGTGCACTGGCTTGGCCCCTCTGTGCACCTGCTTGGCCCCTCTGTGCACCTGCTTGGCCCGTCTGTGCGCCTGCTTGGTCCCTCTATGCGCCCGCTTGGACCTTCTGTTCGTCTCCTCTTGGGTGGAATTTTAGACATTTCCCTCATCTTGAGTACCGTAGAGCTGACTGATTTCTCTGCTTCCGAGACCATCTCTGGGTTATGGGCAATAGAACGGAATCCTGCTTTGATTCTCCTAACCCGGTCGGTTAGTTGGCTAGCCCTGTTTCTTAATAGTTCAAGGAGGTGGTCAGTTAGATTAAGACTGGCCTCCTTGATTTTTGCCTCCCACTCACGTTTGAATCAGGGGTCATCTATGGGCGGAACATATCGACAATTAATGTTTAATAATGGCATAACCTGCACAACAGATAGAGTTCTAATTTTTCCATCTGTAATTGGATTTTAACAAATTTACAGGCTGCATTACGCCACTGGTGGTATGCACTTTGCAATTCGCTCAGAATGTCTGGTTTCTTCTTTGGATTGTTGGCGGTCGTAACTGCGGCGTGCCTTCTTCCTTTGTTGGTGACTGCCCTGCCATAACTCTGCTATTTGTGGGCGTGGCCTCTTCATCTTCATAGTCCTAATAGATATATCTGCCAAATTTGGTTTTAATCCATTAGCAAATGGTGAAACATGCCACAATTGTTGACAGGCGAGACATCAGACGAGAGATAGACAAATCACGATTGTATAAGCTCACATAGGCAAGTAAATAATCAAATTAATCAAAATTGAACGTCAAAAAACATTTGACGGTTACAAAAAAACAAATTCCCAGTTACACCCAACTAGCAAAAAAACAAATTAATGGTTAAAAAAAATCTGGTTACATTATCTCTGCCCAGGAAAACTTTCCCAGTTACAGAAATCTGATTTTAACGGTTACACAACACCAATAATTATTTTAACGGCTATGCCATTAAAATTAATGGTTACATGGCGCCCATTGACAGTTACAAGAACAACTGAACTGGTTACAACCGGGTACATGTAACCGTCAATTTCACTAGCGGTGTCATGAGTAGAGCCTCTGTAACCAGCCAGAAAAACTATAAAAGCAGCTGCAGAACGCTGCACTGATATTCGGATTTGGATACACATAGTATCAGCAGCAGAACAAATCTGAACAAACCTAGAAAGTTGACCAGAGCAGTTGAATTGAATGACTGGAAATTTGTTGGATATTTTGGGAATAATTTGCCTGGAGTTAAATTATTTTCTAAATATTCAACAGCTTATTATGTTGCTCCCTTGAAATTGAGATAAAATTCATCAGATTCTATAGCCTGTACACCAATGTTGATGAACAGGTACTACTCTGAACATTGGCAGATGAATCGTAATTCAACTTCACTATCGAACTAAAATACATGTATGTACAAAGCAACCCGTTTTGTGAATATCTTGGCATATTCCACTTTATTAAAAATAGATACCAAGTCTTGCAATCATAAAGACAAAGCGGATCTTAATGCATAGTAATATTAATCCTTATAGCAAATATGGCTTTTGCAGTGGTCTTCAGAAATGTCCATTTGCAGACCAAGAGAATTTGGACCTTTTTTGAAAATGTACCACTGGAATGACTGGCTCGATATCTGAGCCAGTCATTCCAGTGGTATATTTTCAAAAAAGGTCCAGATTCTCTTGGTCTGCAAATGGACATTTTCTATGAGAAAATTGAAATTTTCTTGTACAAATTCGAGGATTAAAGGGTTAGTTATATTAATCCTTTAACGGTCAAGCTGGCTGGTTTTGAGAAATATCCAATTGCAGACCAAAAGAAGACTATTTTGAAAAATTAAAACTGGAATGACTGACCCATAACTGAGCCAATCATTCCAGTGATAAATTTTCAAAAATAATCTCTTGGTCTGCAAAAGGACATTTTTTGAGAAATTTCTGGAGAAACTAATTATATGAAAGTTAGTTAGGAATTGGCTGCAATCTCACCAAAATCTTCCACTGTTGCACCCATTACTTCAGCTCCGTCCTTCACGGCAGTGCACAAAGCAACACTGGTGGGCCTGAAAACACATGATATATTGACGATTGGCAATAAATTTACCTTCATAACAAGAATTAGCCACCAGGAATGTGGTTGCCTTGCCTCATGTTGCGACTTTGCAATGAACTATGAAGCTCGACTTCAAACATAAAATAAATATAGAAGGCTTATCAATACCCTTATCAACAAGAGGCCAAAGTGCCTATAATGCTCACCTGGATCATTAGCTTTTGAACCATTTGCATTTAAATACTGGTAGACATGATTGATAATTTTTGAAAAATCCAAGATGGCCACTAAAATAAATTGACCAAAATTGTGTTTGCTATGGTGAAGCCTACCACTATAGAAGCGTTCCCACCAGGTTTCGTTGAAATCGGGTTACTAATTAAGGAGTAGTGTTTTAAATGGTTCTGGACAATTTTCCAAAAATCCAAAGGCCACCAAAAAATCGACCAACCAAAATTCTGAAAAGCTTCCACCCAAATTGGGATAAAATCCACTAACTGGTTATGGAGGAAATGCATTTTGACAATTTCCAGTAAATTTTTCATAAAATTTATGATTTTCAGCAAAAAAAGACTCATTAAAATTCTGAGCACATGATCTTGAGCCTACCATGATAGGGTCTGTCCAGCCAACTAGGGTTGAAATCTGTCAAGCGGTTAATGATGATAAGCGTTTTGACAATATCCGCTAAATTTTTCAACAAGTCAGGATTTTCACCAAAAGAATTGACCAATCAATATTCTGTATACATGTTCTGAAGCCGAAAACATTAGGCTCCTTCGAGTCGAATTAGGTTGAAATCCGTCAAGCGGTTAATGAGTAGCGTTTGCAAACAGAAGTTGATGGATGAATGATGCCTGACCTTTGACCTTTTGACCCAACAGCATTGTGTGATGCTGCGTCATTATAAGTAGGCATGTGTTCAAGTTTGGGTCCAGTATGATTAACCAAACATGAGATGTAAACAGAAAAGCTTCGCTAAACAGAAAATGTTAAAGCTGGAAAAACTAGGTTTTTACCAAGGTCACAGTGACCTTGACATTTTTACCCACGGTCATTGTGTGATGCTGTGTGGCTATAAGGAAGCATGTGCTCAAATTTGGGCCCAGTATATTTAACCAAACTTGAGATATAAACAGAAAGGTTGAGCTAAATACAAATTCGACACCGCCGACACACACGTCGAATGACATGCAGGGTATTACAGTAGCTCGTTTTACTTTGTAATATCGAGCTAAAAACGAAAAACAATATATGAATGATACTGTTGGATATTTTGAAGATAATTTCACAGGGACATTTTCAGGCCTATGACACCAACAGGTTCTTGTCAAATTAGTGTTGCAATATTTAACAACTTTGCTGTATGCTTATTTTGAAATCAAGATACTGATTCTTCAGGGTTCAAAGTGCTAATATCGGGGATTCAGGATTAATATGAGCATGTTACCTAGTACATGAGTTATATACATTGTAAGTTCATGGTATTTTGTTCAAATATGCCTAATGCCCATGGAGGGATTTATGTTTCTACCTATGCCCCGTACATTTCTAGTTAAGCTCCGCACACTTTTTGGTTGAAATCGATTTTTCATGTTTATATAATTTGAATCCTGAATTCTAAGAACCGTAATTTCAACATGTTTACCGTACATGTATATGGAAGTTTCAAATTATTCACCATCATGTTTATTAAATTGGAAATTAATCAGACATACAATTCATGACATGCTTTGCGATTTTCATGATCAAACGTGACATTGTTGTGGATTTTATAGCCAATACATATAAACAAGTATTATTTGTGCTCATCCACTTTCAACTTAGCAATTCATTATAAAGAATAGTAATTTGTTATGCCGTCATGATTGGTAAATGAATGATCTAGTGTTTTATATTGGTGACTATGATGTCATGAGTTGCATGGTTTTTACGCAAAAATGTAATATAATGACATGAGTTACGCAGCCACATTTCGTTAGCTTATTCATCTGCTATAATCTGTGCAGATATATTGTTGAACACTATAGGGAGTTTTGTACTACCAGTCCTTGCAAATTTGCTTTGTGCAGTTCATAGTTGTACTTAGAATTTGAACTATGCAGGCTTTTTCAGTGTGAAAACTATAGCTACATATAAGAAAACTGGTGTTTTTATGCCTACTTAACAGTCTTAAACAGTGATATATTTAGATTGATAATCATGATTTGTATGTTCAATTATAAGGAGTTCAATACCAGTATTAAAACATTTGGTCTACATTGAGCAATGTGCACTACAAGATTTCGTCATGTGTCCTTATATTATAAGCCTAGGGTTATAAATTAGTATTCTTAATCTTGTAAATATTTAAATTCCCAGTCTGATTAATCAGTTTATTCTAAATCATAACCCATAGTTCAGTTTGTTGGCATACCATCTTTACTGACAAATTATTACAATCCATCAAATATGTCATCGTCTGTCATATTTTATGGTTCGTCATACCGAGCTATACATCATTATGATTGTGACGTCAGCTAGCTAGTGATGTACTTGATTATGACATCAGATACTTAAGTTATCCCTCCATTGGTGACCATTGGTCAATGGCACAGAGCTAACATACAATTTGACATAAATATGCATGCATGGTTAACAGCACAGGATTTAATTATCCACAAGTTTTTTTAAAATGCCGGGGATATTGCGATCATCTACATCTGTCCATCTGTCTGTGCATCATGGCACCTCTTTCGAAAAGGTTTGAGGGAATTCAACCAGATGTGAGTTACTAATATTATTTGTTATCAATTGCATGATGACATTTATACTGGGCTCCATCCCCTAGGTGCCTCTGGGGTAGGGGCAGGGCTACAACATCAAACTTTGTGAACGCATCAGGATTTGCGATGGTGCTCCATCGATTGTACAATCTAGATTACAATTGCTATTGGCACATCCGGCCAAAAAGATATGACCAATACACAATTGAATATTGAATTTGAAGCCAATTTGAGACACCATATGAGATCTGAGACCGAATATCATCACTGTCTCCCGTGATATACCAAAAAACATGCATTATGCACAATCCAAAAAAATAGTGACACTACATGTAGTTATCGCAGGAAGCTATCATGTAGAGTGGCTGGCGCATAGTTCTGGTCCCTGTTAAATAAGTCCCATTCACGTAGACTGGCAGGCTTTACTGTACATAGGCTCTTTAAATGGAAACAAAGCTTGTAAGTAAGAATGGTTATTGAAATTCCATAAGAAATTACTACGAATGGCTGTTTACAAAACGAGAATGTGGCATTTATAAGTTGAGCCGGGTGAATTAATTGAGCACACAGACAGGCTCTAGATTTACTGGAATGCTCATTAAATAGTAAAGCCATACAATTCACACAACACTTAGCCCGTCATCAATTAAGCATTCTTAACCAACTTAGCTACATCATTCATGACGTAATTGATTATGACATCCGCCTACTGTACATACACATCACGTAGTTGATTATGATATCATATAATTGATGGATAACTCGAATCCTCCATTCAAAGGGTCCCAATTTTGGTCATAACATGGCAAGCCAATAGAAGTAGTAGATTTGAAACATCCATTTATATTTTAACATATCCGGTCAAAGGCTTACATGTACATGTACATGTAAATATCTACATGTAGGCCATGGCGTCACTAAATACATACAGAGATAAGCATTTTTGGCCATAACTACATGTATATAACCAATACAATAACTTAAAATCA
>CM067369.1:81320885-81578385 GCA_034401795.1 Chaetoderma sp. LZ-2023a | reverse complement strand
GTTCAGCTTCCTATAATCTAACTGTCAATGGATCCATTTACAATCTTGAGATAATCGTTATTGTGGCAAAGATTACAGCATATTTTGACCAATTGGCACACGAATATAAAATTGTGTGTTGGTCCCAGTGCCATAGCCCATGAGTGCACCATTATCAAGTTGTATGTTGACATACATATTGCATATTGATATTGCATATTGGCCCTGCATAATTGGCAAATGGTCCTTGCACAATAATCAATGGGACGAAGTGGAAATAATCATGTTTTGGAAGTGAATGTTACGTCCATCTCTAGCTATTAACTGTCTGCCCACTGAATTTCTGCACAGACTACATTTTCCATGGGGGTTAACGCTAAGCCACCAACAACTTTCAGTCAAATTGTTTTCAAAATATTCACCAGATCCAGAGTTATTGCCCATTGAAATTATTGCCTTGTGGCTTCCAACAGTCAGACAGTTAAAACAAGTGTGGCATTAATGTTGAAAAATACAGTGCAAAAGGCTTTGTCAGACATGTCAATAAATTTTACAGACAGACCAAACGACTAACTTATAATTTACAAGTTGGTACATGTAGCTAGTCGCAAAATACTTTCATTTCCACCAAATACAGTACAGATCTTAGTTAGCTTTACTGTTTGACGAAGCAAAAACGAAACAAAAATGTGTCTTTTTAGCTTCAAAACCTTGTAGCGTTTTCAGGTGTGGCCAAACACCAAACGCAAATGCATTTAATTTATTTTATAGGCGCGTCTAACTGAAAGTCAAACCCTTCCTACAATATGTTAAACGCATTATGGACTATTTTAAACCCATCATGGAAAAAGTCAAACGCGCAATCAAATGTATTCAGTAACGCGACAAAGAATATTACTACGCGTCATTAAACATAAAGTGGAATCGGTATACTGTCTGTCGAGGACCCGTACATGTAGATCTAAATTGCAATTGGAGTCGTATATATGTTAAGTACATGTATCACATTTAGTTATTTTTTTCGTGGCCGTAAATGATAATTGCCAAAATGCCATATCATCGTAATCGTCAATCGTACTTTTGTATAAAATGGATGTGTGTGAACTCCGCACCTGGGTAATCTTTACTGCGTATGAAGCCAGTGTGATGACAGTGCGTATATTTCAATAAATTTTCAATCCACAATTTCTCTTGAAATCTGGATGTATATACCAAAATATTCTCTAAAATGGGATTATTACAATCTAGTCTAATTTGAGCCCACGTAAAAGGCATAACTTTTTAGAACAATATATGCAAACCTGACATTCGGTTGTTTTCGAATTCGCTATTTCATACATATGTAACCGAAAATCTCCGCTTTTACATAGACATGCACATGCATACATAATTGTTTTACCGGTGCCTGATATCCAAGTACGTAAGCTCATTACCCGTTTTCGGCAATGGGTATCACTGTATCACAAGAGTCTGATTGGTCAAGAACACACGCATATTGAATGAGATTTAGCAAAGATGGCATCAACTGTTTAGAAAATAAAATATTTTTGCATGTGCAATACATCAATCTATGCACACTTCGTGTATGCCACAGACTAAAGAGTAGACAGATAACGCAGAACAACGAAACTGTCAATCATAAAATGTGATGCCTATATATTTGACCGCTTCGGCATTTAAGTCGGACTTATTACAAACAGTGCTTGAAGTCAGTTTTCTCGAAAATTGTAAACAAAGACACGCATCGATGATCAAGTTTATCGGAGTGTTTATCCACAGGCATTAGAAGTTTGCCCTTCTATTTCATATTTTCGTGACAAGAGGTAAACGAAATGGATATATATATGTGGCTCTCTTACGACAATCTATAACTATAGCAGCGACATCACATTTATTAAAATAAGAATGATAATGCAGGTTACTGGGCAAATATTGGCCTAGTAACCTGCATTATCAGGGAAGTGGGGCCGTAAACCAAAACCAATGAATTATCACATTTTCCTCCTTTGACCTGAAATCCCAGAATTCCACATTTACAGTCATTATATAAGTATGATATTGAATATTTTGAAAGCAATTTAACAAAATTTTGACACATTCGTAACAAATTTATTATTTTCTTTTGTCGGTTGAAAGGGTTAGTTCAATAGTTGAAGTACTCCATTGTTGGAGAAGATATTCCCACCCTGTATTATATAATGTGTTTGATTTCTGCGCTAAAGTCTGAGGGCGTTGTATGACCATAACACCCGCTGTCGTGTCATAGGGTTTAACAGTACATGTATATAGTATATTATTGACTATATATATATTGTGCAGTATATTTTTAACCAAGTATCACTCATGGTGGCGTTGTAAACGTGGAATCAGACACTGATAGTAATGGTGAGACAGCTAATGTGTTGGATAGTGAATCTTGTGATGATGACATGTTTGACGATGAGGAAGCCACCACTACTGGAAAAACTTGAAGATGAATTTGAAGCTAGTACAGTACAGAGTGAGTGAACTGCTCCAGTCAGTGACAAAGAGTTTGCCTTTAAGTTTGTGCTATTTTGGTGCATTCACCATGATCATTTGTGCCGTTTGCATTTAATTAACTGTTAAAGTTTGTTCTATTGAATAATTAGCTCTAACTATCATGATTAGATATAACAATAACACACCCAGAGTTAGTAGATAGTCACTATTATAAGAATTGTACATTTTAGCAATTGACCCTTTAACACTCCAGCTGGTTAAAACATGTTCTGTAGTGGCCTTGAGAAATGTCCATATGCAGAACAAGAGAATTATTATTTTGAAAAATGACCACAGGAATGAGTGTCTCCATAACCGAGCCACTGGTAAATTTTCACAAATTTATTTCCCTTGCTCTGCAAATGGGTATTTTCTATAGGAAAATTTAAATTTTCTTAAACAAATTTTAGGATTAAAGGTCCAAGACATATGAAAACGTTACCATGGCTCAGTGAGTGGTCAAAACCGGCATCTCAAATCAAATTGGCTTGAGAAATGACCACTTGCAGGCAGACTTTTTTTTTAAATTTTACCACTGGAATAACTGGCTTGATAGCCAAGCTAGGCATTACAGTTCTAAATGTTAAATATTGCCTTGGCTTGCAAATTGGCATTTATTAACCCTTTAATCATCAAATCAGCCATAACCAGCCTCTGCAGTGTTCCTGAGAAATGCCCTTTTGCTGACTAAGAGAATACTATTTTTTTTAATTTATCACTCGAATGACTGGCTCCCAGAATACTCTTGGTCAGCAAATTGACATTTTGAGACAATTGGAATTTTCTTGACCAAATTTAACCATTAAAGGGTTCAGCAGAAATTTACATTTTCTTGACAAATATTGGACAGTAAAGGGTTGTAAAGCTGAAGCTAATACTTACCTTTACCTTTCTACTTACCTTGTTCCGTTGTTCACAGTGGGGACAAATTCTCAATCCTTGTTCCACTGAAGATCAAAGAAATGATGAAAACACCATACAACCTTTACCTACATACAGTAAATAAGTCAAACCCGGTCATTTTGGATTTGATTAAATTGTTTATTCATTCACTTAAGTCATTGTTATTGAATGCTGCCATATCGATATAATGCAGTTCGCTCAAACAATCACCAACACAGACAGTGGCGCAAACCACCACTGATTACCAGCATGAGCAATATTATATAGGACCAAGATAGTTTACTTTACTGTTGATTTTGAGACTTGTATTGTTATCGATGTTCAATAACAATACAAGCCCAGATATTTTTGTGAAAAGCTTGTAAGATGCTATGTTGTCCTGACGCTAACGGTTAGTGTCCGTTGAGTCTGGATGGCGATGCACTGTTTGCGCGCTCCTTTTATAGTAATCTTGTACCCGATTGTACCCGATCCTATGTGTATGTACCCGGATTTGCTAGATACATCCCATTGTTATTGTTGGTTTTGTGCCCGACTTAATGTGTAGTTGTACCCGATTTGGTAACAATCTGTGTTCTTTATGTACCCGAGTTCTGATGTACCCGAGTGCTTGCTTAAATGTGTATTGGTGTACCCGATTGTGCATGTACCCAAATGTACCCGGTTTGGGAATTAATGTGTACCCGAAATGTATGGTTTTATACATAGGGTTTAAGGGATAGATCTCTAGTAAAAGGTTATAGCGGCATTGGTCCATTTGTTAGTGGGCCTTTCCATATTTGATCCAGACTCCTGGCGTTTCGTACCCATGTTTGGGTTATACTCATCAGAGGAAATGTGTAGACACTTTGTCACAGTAGTTTTTACTGGGATGTGTATATTCGAAAATCATTGTATAGTAGCTAAGATGTTAAAGTTTTTAACAGGCTATAGTTTAGAAGGATGCGTGTGGTGTTGAGATGGCTGTGTGCCATGTTTCTTACCTTACAATTCGTCCAAAATTTGTTGGAGGGCGATTGCCCCCCAGCTCATTCTCCCAGATGTCGTCGTCGTCCAAGGGAGGATCGTCCAGGCAGTCGTTGAGGATGTCTGCCTGGTAATCTCCTCTGCGCTGGGACTGGAGACGCCGCTGTCATGGCTGGTTCGCCCTAGACTGAAGACAGGTGTGGTGGTGGCTGGTGTGGATGGCCCGTCGGTAGAACTATTTAGTTCAGGGCTCGACAGAGGTGCTGAGTAGTTGATGATTGGTGAGATGGGTGGGCTATCGTAGTGTTCTGCAGATGATGCGGGTGATGGTGATCTAGATGATGTTGATCTGTAGTCTGTTGGTGCAGTGAATGAAGGTCGTCTTTCTGGGCTGTAGGATGAATGCGGCTCGGGTGTGAAGGTACATGCGGCGGCGTCCTCGCGTGCGGCCTGGATGTGATCAGCGCTCACCCTGCGGTGAGAGTTGTGGAGGCAGACGATGTTTCTCTGTGCTGTTGTTGATAGAGTGTGTAGGGTGCGAAGATGAGTTCTAAAATCCCTAGTTCTAGTGGAACTTTGGCCGCACTCGAGGCACCACCAGAAACCTTGCTTGAGGTGTAGCACACGGTTGTGGCGAACTAGACTCATTCTCCAAGCGTAGTTGGCGGTGCACTTGGGACACTGGTGTCGGTTCATGAACTGTTGCTGGGGTTACGTCTAAACTTATGATTGCTACTAATGTTATGAAGTTAAAATCGTTAGATATGTTGTAACGTTAGGGACGTCAGTGTGACGTCATGCAGGTGTGACGTAATGTGGAGCGTGGTGACAGGTAGCTAATTATTGTATTTATTGTACTACTTTCAGGTAGAGATTGTCACCAATCAGCGTGATTAATTCCAATTGGGTCAATGCTATGTAGCTGGTGGAGCCAGAATTCCTCGCGTTCCTTACGGATAGACGTTGCTTCCAGGGAATCAGGATCGCGATGGAACACCTCAATGATTCTGTAGTTGACTGAAGTGGTGTAAAATGAATGGCTACTGGTGTGTCTTTTTTGTTCTTAATGTCCCCAAGATGTTCTTTAATACGTATTTGGAATTCTCATTTAGTTTCACCAATGTATTGTTTAGAACATGTGTTACATGTGATTAAATATACAACATTTGTTGTGTTACAGAATGTTTTTGTTTTGGTATGATAGTTAAGCCCAGTGTGTGAGCATTTGAATGTGCGTTTTTTGTCCATTTGCTGACAAAATGCGCAATTGTGTTTGTTGCATGGAATGACCAGGTTGCTGATGTTTCTGCCTTGAATGCCAAGTTTTTGCATCCATAAATTTGGCCGTTATTAGCGTGTCTTCCTTCTATGACCAAATAATGGCGGTTCCTGGAATGTTGCCCTACATTTGGGGCTGCTCTGTAGTTGGTCCCAGTGGCGTAGGATAACATTTTTAGCTTGTTTGCTGTGGGTGGAAATCCATAATGCATGGGATGCGAGTTGAAATTTGTTTTTGTGTGTTGGGTAAGAGTAGATTTTTCCTTGTTTTTCAAGGGTTCAACTACAGAATCATTGAGGTGTTCCATCGCGATCCTGATTCCCCGGAAGCAATGTCTATCTGTAAGGAACGCGAGAAATTCTGGATCCACCAGCTACATAGCATGGACCCAATTGGAATTAATCACGCTGATTGGTGACAATCTCTACCTGAAAGTAGTACAATAAAAACAATACAAGTCCAGTCCCTAGAACAGCAGTAAACCATCTTGGTCCCATAAAATATTGCTCATGCTAGTCATCAGTGGTGGTTTATGGTTATGCTACTGTCTGTCTGTGGTAAATTTTACCACTTATCGAGCCAGTCGTTCTACTGGTAAATTTCCAAAAATAGTCGTCTTGTTCTGCAAATCGACATTTCGGAAGATCAAAGCAGAGGAATTTTTTAACCATCTTGACAATTAAAGGGTTGGCATGTCAAATTGTTTCCATTGGGTTGGTCAGTTACAAGTTGTACTAGCCCTGGTCAATTTCTGCTAACCTCGAGCTCATGTTAATTTTAACCCCTGCTCTCACAGATCATTTCCCCTTATGACATCCAGATTTTTCACAGCGATCCAGGCCACTCTCTGTTGTAACACAACTCCTCCGAAAACGGTGGATGGAATTCAAACAAATGTTGTAGGTTACTATGGAGTGCAAGAGGCCATTTTTTATCTCACCTACGAAGTAAAACGAGCTATTGTGATACCCTGCACGTCGCCCGGCAGCGTCCAATTTGCGCTTAGCTCAACTTTTCTGTTTATATCTCGTTTGGTTAATCATACTGGTCCCAAACTTGGACACATGCCTCCTTATAATGACACGGCATCACACAATGATGTTCTGGCCAAAAGGTCAAAGTCACTGATACGCATGGCAACAATCTGCTGTCCGCCATCCATCAGTCAACTTATGTTTAAAAACATAAGTTGACGAATGGACGGCGGACAGCAGATGGTTGCCATGCGTATCAGTGATTTTGACCTTTTGGCCAGAACATTATTGTGTGATGCTGTGTCTCATACATACAATAACAGCTTGGCGGATTTCAAACTAATTTGGCTGGAAGGACCCTTCCAAAACGCTACTCCTCATTAACCGCTTGATAGATTGCAACCCTAGTTGGCTGGATATAAATTGCAAAAATGCATATTCTCCATGACCGCTTGGTGGATTATATCCAAATTTGGCGGAAGGATTCTGTAGAACTTCTATTCAGTGGAAATTAGATAAGGGTATACAGGCAACCTGCTGAATATTTTGAAGTTTTGATTGATAGATAGATAGATAGATATTGATAGGTATATACATACTCAGTATATTTTATAGGCAGCCTTTTTTGACATAGTAGCGGCCTTCCCTGCTGGCAGTCCTTATTGCCCTACACCGTCCAGGATACCGTTACAGGCCCTTGGCCCCCTTGTTGATAAGCCTTCTAAATTTATTTTATGTTTGAAGTCAATCATCAGAGTTCATTGCTGTCATGAAGTCGAGATTCATGGTTGCATTGCAGCCACATTTCTGGTATTACATTTGGCTCCTCCCCTGGGGTAGTGAACGTGGTCGATTGCTATGACACACCATCGACCAAACAATCTAGTTATCACTTACTTTCCATCATCAGATAGATCCAAGTTATCAGAGATTGTAACCCACAGCCTATAATTTTTCTTTTGATCACTTCCATGGTTGTTAAATCTTAATGTATGATCACACAACCTCCTTTATTAAAATTTGAGCAAAATCTGACCAGTTTGTTTCCGATATATCCATAGATTAAAATTTGTACGAAATCTGGATCCAACTTGGTTTTTGTCCAGATCACAGCCAAAGTCTGGAAATTCTTGTTAATGTTGTGTTGCTTTTTTACTGTCGTCTAATAGTACACGACTGTCAGTGTCATGAGATTAGTTCAACCAATCAGATTTGCCATTGATGGCTTTTCCAACAATATCTCTGCCAATCAAAGATAACGAGGTTAAATATATACGCGATGACGTCATCAGAATGGAATGGTGTTCCAGTTCAAGACAATTGTCCATTTGGCATTAGATATATTGAGATTTTCACTATAAAAACGCAGAAATTAGACGAATCCCACGAAGAAACACTAAACTAAATACATCTTCTGATAAATCCAGCCACAAATTTACGTAAATAAGTTAAAACTGCTGTACGAATCGGTCAAAGTTTGCAAAGCACGCGAGATACATGTATGGAGGAAACCTGTACTGATACCAGGTCTGCCTAGACTAGGAACCGAGTACCCATTTGCTTCTAGCCATTGGACTCGTCGAAAAAACTACAGAACCGCGGTTGGAAGCGATGGCGCGTTTAATTTATCGTAAAATTTTCAAATGCTACCAAAAGCGTAGGGCAAAAGGTTAAACCCGTCATTCAAAATGTCAAACCCAGTGTCAAAATTTCAACTGGTCAAAATAAAATTCAAGATGTATCTTGAGATTTTACCAAACGCGCTATGTCTAAGTAAATCACTACGAGAAAATGACGAGAAAAATGAAGCCATATAGACGCGTTTTAAACGAGCTTTTAGGATGCGTTTAAGTAAAGCTAACTAAGATCTGTACTGTAGTGTACCATTCTCATTAAAGCTGCCCTTTTCAGATGTCTATCATATAAAAATCGAAAGTATGGATATCACACTACTTGAAAATATACATGTCGGTTATTTCCCACAAATGTTACCAATAGATCAAAATTTGGCATCTGGCCCATGGACTACATCAGCAGCTATCCCAGAATGATCATTAAATGGTGCTAATTAGTTTTTTAAATTATTGAATTCATGGTAATGTCTATTAGCGAGGCATTAACCCTTTACATGATGTATTCCCCATCTCTCATTTTCAAGAAAACCATACAGGAAAACCTTTGAATATTTTGAAATTAATTTGACTGGAAGCCATTGCTGCCTTAGACAGCAACGTCTTCCAGTCAAATTAATTTCAATATATATTCAAAAAAATTAGTTTTATATCCTAAAGTATTTACTTAAATTTCCAACTGGATGACTGGCTTGGTTAATGAGCCGGTCATTCCAGTGCCATACTTTTTAAAATATTCTTCTCTTAGCCTAAAAGTACATATTTTTGAAGACCACTACAGATCATAGTTGACCACATATCATAATTACATTGTCAACAGTTTGGCTGACAAACAGGTCAAAACCATCTTCTGCAGTGGTATTGAGCAAACTTTATTTGCAAGCTACCACTGGAATCTCTGCTTCTATAACATATCAGTTATTCCAGTTTAAACTTTCAAAAATATTCTCCTCTTGGGATGGAAATGGGCATTTACTAAGTAATATTTTGGATTTTCTTTACCAATCTCAACCATTAAAAGGGTAACATAACCATAAGACAATCTATATATACATAGACATGTGTTCACAAATGTGTACCTTGTATCTCTACCTAGTATGACGTGTGCATGGATGGTCATGTCAGCATTTACTCTCCTAATAATAGACTGTAGGGTGTCTGCCAATGTCTCATCCCTGAAAAAAATAACAATAGTTAAAAATACCGAATATACAAAAATTAAAAGTTAAAATGTTTCCAAGACAAAAACAGAGAGAGAGAGAGAGAGAGAGAGAGAGAGAGAGAGAGAGAGAGAGAGAGAGAGAGAGAGAGAGAGAGAGAGAGAGAGAGAGAGAGAGAGAGAGAGAGAGAGAGAGAGACTACCTTTAATGTGAATAAGATGTAGAGAAATATAGATGTTGATAAATAGTTTTTGTTATTATGAGTGATGTAATGACAACATCCTCCCAGCACACATGTCTACTTAGGGAAATCAAATTCACTTATATTTTATAATCACGGTATTACCAGCAAGAACCAATTCCATTAGTTGCTACGCATGTCCTCTTTTACCGAGCCTCTTGAGTGAGGGAGAAAAGCGTAAGAAACATGAACAATTTTTTTAAAGTTTCTAAATTAATCAAGATTGATGATACGTCAACTGTTCTGTCTGCTCCAGTTCATTTCCAGGACACTTACGTGATGATTGTAGAATAGACACATACAGCTAAAACTTTGAATACACACATAGGTTAGTTATAATGCTATCAAAATCTAGGGACTGTTTATCAACACTGATCTTTATTGGTGCAATACACGCAGCGGCCCCCAAACCCCACCTCACCACCACCACCTTACCCACCCCTTTCGACATACGCACGCCAGCCATTGACCCATTAATTGTTGGCCTCGGTAGCCATAGCAATTCTTTAAGACCTACTTTCTTTTAGTCACCCCTCTCGCCAGCATGTTTGCATTTTGGGTTTGTGGAACCGTCTATCTAAAATGCATGTGTGTGAGTATGTGCCTATTGGTACCAGTGAATGACACAAGAATCATGTTACTGGCAAACAGGTTAGTAGACAGTGACTAGTTTTGTTAGTTGGTCCATATTGACTGCTTGCTTTCGACCAGGGGATGCTTGTCTTTGTATATATGTGTAGTTATGTCAGTCTGTATTTATCGGGTATTGTCGACATTGAGTATATCATGTTCTTGATTTCTCACAATACGTAATTCACAATATCAAGGAAACTGTAAATTTAATTTTAGTAGTAGACTCATCCCAGTCTCATCAAACTATGAAGCATACAGGCACATCCTCATAGTATGAAAATCCCGAAAGATATAAGGATAGATGATCCAAAGCCTAACTTGTTTTGTTTGGCACTTATACAAGTCTGTGTTTGCTTGCCGTGAGACTGATATTAGTGGCAATGTCTAATTTATATCAACCCTTTAATTGCCTTGCACACACACACACACACAACCACCAGATCTGAAAAACAGGTTGGTGGTGCTAGTGGTTAGCATGTCCATCTGTCACTTAACTTTATTGCCAAGCGCAACATTTCCTACCTGCAATTCATGTGCAATTCTTGTGAATCGTGGTGAGTGTTACCATGACTACCTGATGATGTGTATGTATGCGCAACCCCCAACCCACCCACCAAACACTGACGATGTGTATGCATATGCTCCCCGCATAATGTCTGTCTGTCCTATTCTGATGGCTCTTGTCAAGAAAACATATATTTTGAAACTAATTTGCATTCATGCCTAGGCACCTGCAGTTTCAAATCAAGTTAGTTTCAAAATATTTAATAGTTTATGTCTTGTACTTTGAAGTATTTTTAGTTTTTCTTATTGTTTTGGTTCCATGACTACAGAGTAGAACATAAAGGAAAAAGAAAATGCATTTGTTTTAGTAATTATTACTTTCTGCGCAATGCCAGTAAGCTCTGTAATTTGTTCAGATATAATTTTACCGACAAATTCTTTGAAAAAATCTAGAATTACTGTATGTTCTAATTAACTAAATCAGGTTTTCCTTCTCAAATTGCAGGGATTCTGGAGGGGCATGCCCCAACCCGACCCATATTCCTATGGCCATGGTTGAATATTCTGACCTGGTATTTGAGTCCCTTAGGCAGTAACAGTTTCCAGTCTAATTAGTGGCCCATGTACCCATATTTTGCCATTTTTGGTGTGGTACGCCTCATTGTGCCCCAGGTTTATATATCCGAGAAACAAGAAACTAGGTAACCAAAAAAATTTTCAGTCGACCAAAGACTAATACATGTCTCTGGAAATGTAGGAAATGCCCTCTGAGAGCATCTAGATTTTAAGATTTTGCAGTGGAAGTCAGCCAGGAGTGTGAGGCCTTCAAATACTTACATTGTATTGCAGGGGGACCCTAGTTGCCTTAATTTGCCACGCCACTGTATTTGCTTATTGAATGTCCATTTGCAGGCCAATTTAAGAAGACTGTTTTTGAAATTGTACCACTGGAATCACACCGTCAGCTATCAAGCCAGTCATTCCACTTGTAAATTTGCAAAACTAGTCTCTTGGCCTGCAAATGAACATTGTCAAGTCCGCTGCATAGACAGTGTTTGATCGGCTTTGCCATGAATTTAATGAAAGGGTTTAAAGACATGTGCTTGAAGGATCCTCCTAAATAAGAGGCCCAAGGGCCTTAACGCTCACCTGCACTAATAGCATTTGAACAATTAACATTTGAAGACATAATACTTCAAATTCAGCATTAACAAGATATAAAATAAAAAATTGCAATTCAGAACAAACAATATTTAGTGGGAAATTAATGATGAACACTGATCACACAATCAGATTGAATATCTAGCCAATAAAATAATCCAATATGGCTACCAAGGCCAAAATTGTGATTGGTCCATGACAACCATGTTTTATCAAGGATCAAGTTCGCTTGAACAAACTTTAATCACCATTAGTTATCGATGAAATTAAATCAAGTTTCAGCCTGATCCATACAGAAGTTTCTGAGAACTCATTTTTTAGAACAAGATGGTCACTGGAAGTAGAAGCGTACCACTAGAGGATCCTTCCATCCAAGTTGGTTGAAATTGGCCAAAGCGTTTAATGAGTAGTGTTGTAAATGAATTCCTATTTTTCAGGATCCAAGATGGCCACCGGAAAAAAATAAAGTACATGTAGTCAAAATTCTGTATACAAGTTCTGAAGTGAACCTGCTTATGGTTCTTCCAGCTGAGTTTGTTTAAATTTGGTCAAACTGTTAATGTGGAGTAGCGTTTTAAATGATTTCCAGCCATTTTTCAGAAGCGCTGAACCATACCACTCAGGCAAGTGGTTAATGAGGATTAGGCTTTTCCCTGATTTTCTGAAATTTTCACAAAATTCAAGATCGCCATCAGAAAAAATGGCCAATAAAAATTCTGTACACATGTTCTGAAACTTACCCGCCTAGTATCTTTCCAGCCAAGTCTGGTTGAAATTGTCAAAGCAGTTTATGATAAGTAGCATTTTAAACGATTTCTCGCCATTGTTTGAAAAATTCAAGACTGCCCAAAAAATTGGAAGCATACCACTTTATAGGGTCCTTCCAAACGAGTTTGCTTGAAATCGGCCAAGTGGTTAATGAGGAGTAGGCTTTTAACTGATTTCCAGAAATTTTCAGAAACTCAGATGGTCACCGGAAATATTGACCAATCAGAATTCTCGTTAGAAGCGTAGTGTACCAGGATACATGTAGAATTAGCCCACCCAAGTTTCGTTGAAATCAGACCATTTATATTGGACGAGTAACGTTTTAAATCAATTCAGAAAATCCAAGATGGCTGCAACAAAAATTGACCAATTGACCAATCAAAATTATGTATAGAAGTTCTGGAGCCTACCACTATAGGATCCTTCAAGCCAAATTTGGTCGGAATCGGTCAAAGTATAAATGAGATGCGTTTTGAATGATTTCCTGCTATTTTTTTTAATATTCAAGATAGTCGTTGAAAAAATAGACCAATCAAATTTCTGTAAACACGTTTTGGAGCATACCCATCTAGGGTCCTCCCAAACGAGTTTGCTTGAAATCGGTCAAGTGGTTAATGAGGAGTAGGCTTTTAATTGATTTCCAGAAATGTTCAGAAAATTCAAGATGGCCGCCGGAAAGATTTACCAATTAGAATTCTAGTTAGAAGTGTTGAAGCATACCAGTATAGAATTAGTCCACCCAAGTTTCATTGCAGTTGGACCATTTATATTGGAGAAGTAGCATTCTAAACGATTTCCGGAAAATTTTCAGAAGATCCAAGATAGTCGCCAGAAAAATTGACCAATTAAAATTCTTTATATACATTCTGGAGCCTACCACCATAGGATCCTTGCAGCCAAATTTGGTTGAAATCCATCAAAGCACAAATGAGGTGATGCGATTTGACGGACGGATGGACGGACAGACGATGGATGGTCGCCATGGCATAAGCTCACTTGGCCCTTTGGGCCAGGTAAGCTAACAAGTAACACCTTCTGATCGTAAAAAGGTAAAAGAAACAGCTCCCAGTTAAATTAGTTTCAAAATATTCAACAGAATGTTTATCAAATTGCAAATTTATCAAAGACATACAAATCATATATTATTGTAGAGACAGGTTTAAATTTTCGCGGCCAAGCTATACGTCATTCTGATTGTGATGTCAGCTAAGTAGTGACGTTAATTACATTATTAACAAGAGGCCCAAGGGGCCTGTATCGCTCACCTGGACGATAGGCATCTCAACTAGAACGGTCATTAACAATAAGTACAACCCTAATGAGTTGAGCAGACTTGTAACAAGAAAACAGAGGCCATGTTTCTTTATGTATCAACTTCTCTTGAACAAACTTTAATGGCCCTTTGTCATCAATACCATATCTCCAAAATTTTGGCCCAATCCGTTCAGTGGCTCTGGAGACGAAGTTGCTTTTATTCTTCTTCTTCTTTTCGATCGCTGGTATCACACTTGGAGAGCCGTTCTCAAGATGAAATCTGTGGTTTTCTGCAGTTCTTCCACAGGCCCATACAGCTTTTCAAGAAAACAGGTTGACAAAGGTCAGATCTCTTCTCTCAGCAGCTGATATAATGTACGTACTGCAACATTGAAGCATGTGCTCTGTGGTCTGTTCTGCTTCTCCACAAGGACAAGCGGGCGATGTCGTAAGGTGGAACCGCCTGTACATGTGTTGGTTTAGTCTGTTATGTCCAGTTCTGAGACGAAAAATGGTCACTTGCTCTGGCCTCGAGAGATGATGGTAGGCATCTTCTGATTGAGGTGTTCTATAGAGTGACTTGATGATAGTCTTCATCTCTGTATGGGTAACCATGTTTTCTGTCTGATTCTCTTCTGCACCCATCTTTGCCATCTTGTCTGCTTCCTCATTTCCTTGGACTCCACAGTGTGAGGGGATCCACTGCAATGCTATCCGAAAGCATTTGATGGTTTGTAGTGCTTCTTCAAGTTGTGGCAGCTTACCTTTGGTGATAGCCTCAAGGACGGAGCGGCAATCAGATAAAAAGACAATCTGTGCAATAGGGTCTGCTGTTCTGCTGTTCTGCTGATGGTATTAGCTGCATGAACCAGTGCTTCGACTTCAGCTCTGTAGTTTGTGCAGTGTTTGCCTGTCAGTATTGCAGCTGACTCATATTGTCCATTTGGATACTGTATGTGCAGTCCGGCACCTCCGCTCCTAATTGCATCTTTGGCTGATCCATCTGTGTAGATCCTTATCCATGTCTCCTGAGGGTACATTTCTTCCAGCATGGGTAGGGTCAGGGCCTTCTTGCTCACATCACTGTGTTCATCTTTGGTTGTGAGATGAGGTACTGTGGTGTGAATACATGTAGCTATGCTATTTAGTTTGTTTTCCCAGGGTGGAGGATCAAGGGTGTGGTTTGGGTCTTCTATTTGTGCTGGCAACATTTCTTGGTGTTTCCTTTGAAGTGCTTTTGTCTCTTTCACAAAACTTGATCTTTTAAGTCTTCCTGATGACAGCTGTGCTTGCCTGATCTTCATCGGGTGGTTGTTGAACGATTTGAACTTTGCAGCTTGGATCAGTGCTTTGCATTCCCTTCCTTTGCTAAGTGGGCGGATGCCTGCTGTCTGCTCCATTTTTTCTATTGGTGTTGATCTCATTCCACCAATGATGATGCGCAATGCCTGGTTTTGTACTCTGTCGAGGTTCTGTTGATGAGATTTAGCTGCTGTCATCCATGAGCTGGATCCATACTCAAGGTGTGGTCGTACGGCACCTAGGTAGATGGTCTTGAGGATCCTTTCATTGGCACCCCACTCTGTTCATGCCAGCTTCCTCATGATGTTTAGCTTTCTTCTGGCCTTTGCCTCTGCGTTCTGGATGTGCTCCTTCCATGTTAATCTTCTGTCATAGGTGACTCCCAGGTATGTCTGCTGGTCCTCGTACTCGAGTGGAGTACCGCCCAGTGTCAGATTGCCAACCTTGGTTTTGGTGGACAGTGAAAATAGCGTGGCTGATGATTTTTCTTTGTTGATGGTAATACACCGGTGATTGTCCCAAGCTGTAATTCTGTCCAACGCGAGCTGCATTCTGTACGTGGCAGTCGTTGTGTACTCCTCGGTGCACCAGAGTACGAGGTCATCTGCATAGAGGGCTGCTTGGATCCCACTGGGAAGCTCTGCTACAATGTCATTAATGAAGAGTATGAACAGAGTTGGTGATAATACTCCGCCTTGTGGCACCCCTTGTCTCAGCAATACATTCTGTCCAGATTGTCCATCCACCAGCACTCTAGCTCTGCGATTGTGTAGGTATGACTTGGTCCATCGGAACATGTTGCCACTGATGCCTGTGCGCCGGAGCTTCACGAGGAGGCCATCCTTCCACACCTTGTCAAATGCCTTCTGCAGATGGATAAAGGTAGCTAGCATCACCTTCTTGGCTTGAAAAGTGTCCTCTATGACCTGTGCAAGATGTGTTGTTTGATCTTCTGTGCTCCTGTATCTTCTGAAGCCGGCCTGCTCTGAAACTATGTTCTCTGACTCCAGGTACCACTGCAACCGCTGGTTGACGATGCACTCCATGGTCTTGCATATGCAGCTTGTAAGACTGATAGAACGGTAGCTCAGCACTTTCGTCTTGTTCTTCCCTTTTTTCAGAATAGGAGTCATTCTGGCTTTCTTCCAGGACTGAGGAACCTCTCCATTGGTCGAACTGAGATTAAAGATGTCTAGCAACTTGCGGAGAGATGCATTACCAAGGTGTTGGATCATTTCATTTGTAATGCCATCTGGCCCGGGAGATTTCTTCTTCTTCAATTGGCGGATGGCCTTCTTCAGTTCTACTAAACTAATGTCAACTTTCATTGCATCGTGAGTGTTGGTGTCTGTTCTTTCCTTTGGCTCTTTTCTAACCTCTTTTTGACGTATCCGTGGTATAGAAATGTTGCTTTCTTTTGCATATATGCCTTCGCAAAGGCATCTGCAGCCATCTTTCCTGTCAGTGTTTGTCCATCTTCTTCAAAAGTAATCTTCTCTCCCCCGACACCCTCATCATTCAGTGTTTTAATCAGTTTCCATAGCTTTGTGGTGTCTCTCTCTAAATTAAACCCTGCCGTCTTTTCCCTCCAGCTTCTTCTTTTGGCCTCCAGCTTGGTCTTTAGATACCTGGCTTTAGTTTGTTGTAGCGTGAAGTGGTTTTCATGACAGGGATTACCCTCTGCATCTTCTCTGGCCTTGTCTAGTTTATCATGTGCTGCTTGCAGTTCTGTTGTCCAGTAGGGGCGGTAGTTTTTCCTGAACCCTCGAGGAATCGCTTCGTTGGCAGCCTTGAGGATACTTGAATTATACTCCTTGACCACATTTATTGATTTTTCTCCCTTCTACTGCTATATTTTGGGTAAGCTCATTGGAACGAATGCCGAACAGACTCCAATTTGCCTTTTTGTAGTTCCACCTTGGATGTTGAGGTGAACTTGTCGAAATACTTCCAGAAAGAGAGAGGAGGACTGGGCGGTGGTCGCTTCCTCCTAACTGTGATCCGACCACTCTACTGAGGTTTCTGTGAATGTCTTCTGTACAAAATGCCAAGTCCGGCATTGTTGTCGAGTGCCACCGGTGCGAGTAGAAGGTAGGCTGATCTGTGGGATCGTTGACAAGTAAATGGTGCTTTTCATCTTGCCATGCTTCAATGACTTCTCCTCGTTTATCAAGTGTTCTGTATCCCCAGCTCTGGGACTGGGTATTAAAGTCTCCCGGAATGAGGAAATGGCAGTCCGAGACCTGGATTGTGTCAAGTGAGAGATTCTTGTCATTAGGGAAGTAATAATTGACAATGTCAATCACAGCGTTGCTGGTTGTTACCTTGATCTTGATATATTCTGCCTCTTCCATAAAGGTTTTGATCTGGCTGGTGTTCACGCTGTTTCGGACCAAGGTGATCACCCCGCCTTCTTTCTTCCTCTTCGATCACACCAGAAAATCTGGTAACCTCTGATCTTAAATGGTTTTCCTTCTTGCAGGTGTGTCTCTTGGATGCAGCAGATATCAATGTTGGTTTCGTACAGGAACTGTTCGAGCTCTGATTTCTTGTTGGTAACCCCTTCTGCGTTCCAGTGCATTTT
This sequence comes from Chaetoderma sp. LZ-2023a, assembly GCA_034401795.1. Taxonomy (NCBI): domain Eukaryota; kingdom Metazoa; phylum Mollusca; class Caudofoveata; order Chaetodermatida; family Chaetodermatidae; genus Chaetoderma; species Chaetoderma sp. LZ-2023a. The sequence goes on along the minus strand of CM067369.1, from coordinate 81,560,526 downwards.
GTTGATACCGGGGTTCTCTTTGGGTTTGGTTTTCTCTTTCGGTTGGCCAGTAGCTCTCCATCCTCGTCCCCTGGCTCCACAAGATGAGTTGATGGGACCTCCAGTAGCTGAGGGTGGGCTCCTTCGAGGCGTGGAGCCCGGCGCTGCACCTGCATGGCGGATCCTCACAGGGCGAGCACCATTTCAGTTGATTCGATCTCCAAGTGTCATTTCATTAGCGTTGTGCATAATGCTCTGGTTAGCCCCTCCAAATGTCTGGATTGACACCCAGTGGGTTACACCCCTGCGCCACGTTGAGGCTGAGCATATAGTCTTAAACAGGGGAGTTGATTTTATGAAAACCAAGCCATCCAAGATGACCACCCAACCATTTGGCAAATCAAGTTCCCTTGAACAAACTTGGTTCAGCACATGGCCTAAATGATATTTTATTAGTTTTGAATCAATCGCTCAAACAGTTTCGGCGAAGAAATTTCTAAAAATCGGCCAAAATCCAAGATGCCCGCTGGCCAAATTGGCCAATTGGCTTCGTTTGAACAAAGTTGAATCTCTACAACTTAAGGATGCTTCCTGCCAAATATAATTGAAATCGGCCCAGTACGTAGTTCTAGAGAAGACATTTTAAATTTCCCATTGCTTTAGTATGGGAGCTTTTAGCGGGAAAATGATCCAAGATGGCGGCCGCCAAACCGTTTATCCGATAGTTTCGAAAATTGCAAATTTAAGAGCAGGATTCCCAAAAACATATATACATGTAAAACCAATTTCAGTCTCAAAATCCATCAAATAAAAAAAATCCAATATGGCCACCAAACATGCTATATTTTGATTTGTCCACTGCGGCCATGTTTTTTGACGGATCAACTTCCCTTGAGCAAACTTTAATGGCTCTTAGTCCCTATCACATTTGCCAAATTTCGGCCCGATCCCTTCAGCGGTTCTGAAGAAGTTGTTTTCGCTAAAACTAAGTCAACCAAGATGACCGCCAAACCATGGGACCAATCAAGTTCCCTTGAACAAATTTGGTCGGCAGGGCATAAGTTCACTTGGCCTTTCAGGTCAGGTGAGCTAATAATGATGTCAGATACATGAGTGACAGATCGGATCTCTCCATTGTGTAACCCACACACAAATGATAGCAAAGAGGTTGAACACATGCACAACACTTACACACAAAAGCATCCCCGCCAACCACCCCCACCCCATCCCCACCTTACGCCACATCTTACGCTTGGCAAGGGCATAACTTCCTGCTTTCTGATGATGTAGAGTAGTATACCTACTCAGCATTAGCGAGTTCTGTAGCAAGCTTCTCCCATGACACCTCAAGCATCTCTCCCATGGGATCGATGAGCTTCACACCATTGTCCTGTTCTGGATTGTGTGAAGCAGTAATTATCACACCGATTATCGCTTAAAAACAGGAAAGATATCAGTAAATGCTACTATTTACTGCATAATATACACAGATAAACCTGTCTTAAATTATCACATTAGCCCTGACATGTACCACTCCAATGCCAATATACTATCTTTTACCACATTAACCATTTAGCCCTCAAGTCAGCCAAAAATGGCTTCGTCAGTAGTCTTGAGAAATGTCCATTTGCAGACCAAGAAGAGTATTTTTGAAAATTTGCAACTGAAATGACTGGCTTGGTAATCAAGCCAGTAGTTCCTGAGTAAATTTTCAAAAATATTCTCTTGGTCTACACAAATGGTCATTTTCTATGAAAATTTTAAAATTTTCTTGAACAAATTTAAGTGTTAAAGGGTTAATAGCAAAGAAACTTGTATACATTTTTCAACAATTTTGGTGGACGATGTTGCTGCATACGACAGCAAAATCTTCCACCATATTGTTGAAAGATGACCATCAGTTCATCTTCTGAGTCAAAATTTTTTAAATCAGAGTGGTAAGGGTTAAGCAACATCTAATACAAATAGTCAATCTAGCCAATCAGTTTTATTCAAACAATGGTGGACATTTTCACACATTTCACAATAAATGTGTTTTCTGAGACAATTGTAAAAATAAAATTGATTAGAACAGTCAATTATTTAACCATTGAAAAATGATTGATTTTAACTAATGGCTATCACTTCAGTCTTGAGAAACATACAATGTCATGTAGTTAGGCAAACTAACGTATTAGTGATGCACCATGCACCACAAAGGATACCTCCACCTTTCTTTGACCCATGCCTTTTGCTGAACACTAGCATCTAATCTTGAAGTTGGGAAATCATGAACGGTACATCACGCTGACCTACTTTCGATACTACAAGACAGTATACAATGCATCCATGCACCAAGATTGTTTATCGTATACAAAACAAGAGGCCCAAGGCCTGTACCACTCACCTGGAATTATTCGCCACCGGAACAATCAAAGGTTTTAGTAAAATTGTCCCAGTGGTTAATAGGTAGTCTTTTATATGATTTTCCAACAAGGCCGCCAAACACACTAAATTTTGATTGAGGCATGGTGGCCATGTTTTTTAACTTAAACTTTTGATGGACAAATATTAATTGACATTAGACCCTAATCCTACATGTGTCACAAATTTTTTTTAACTTAAACTTTCCATGGACAAACTTTAATTGACATTAGTTCCTAATCCTACATGTGTGTCACAAATTTCAGCCTAAATTGTTTAGTAGTACATGTACATGTACTAGAGAACAAGGCATTTTGGGGGAAACTAGGTCATCAAGATGGCCGACGAAACATTTGGCTAATCAAGTTCGTTTGAGATTTGAAATCCAAGATGGCTGCCTTTGAACAAAGTTGTATCTCTATGCTCTAAGGATGCTTTCTGCTAAGGATAATTGAAAGCAGCCCAGCAGTTCTCAAGAAGATGTTTTAAATTTCCTATTGCTTCAGTATAGGACTTTTTGGTGGGAAAAAGATCCAAGATGGCGGCCAAACCATTTATCCGACAGTTTCCAAAGTGGAAATCTGAAATCAGCATATCTAAAAACCTACATATTAATTTCAGCTTCAAAATCCATCAATTAAAAAAGCCAAACACATTTTGACTGGTCCATGATAGCCATACACAAATGTACATGTATTTCTCTCAACTTCCCGTAAACAAACTTTAATGGCCATACATGTACATGTAATCATATATATTCTCCCAAATTTCGGCCCGATCCGTTCAGCGGTTCTAGAGAAGTCGTTTTCATGAAAACTTGGTCATCCAAGATGTCCTCCAAGATGTCCACCAACCATTTGGCCAATCAAGTTTGGTTGAACACACTTGGTTCAGCTTTTGCTTTTGCCCTAGATGATACATGTATCTCATGAGTTTTGAATCCATACAGTACCCTGAGTGGTTTTGGAAACCATTTTAGAGACATTTCTAAAAAATCAGCTAAAATCCAAGATGGCCACCGGCCAAAAGAGGCCGATCGGCTTTGTTTGAACAAACTTGAATCTCTCTGCCCTAAGGATACCTCCTGCCATATATAATTGAAATCGGCCCAATCGTTCTTGAGACGTCGTTTAAAGAAGAACTTGATGGATGGTCGCCACGACATAAGCTCACTTGGCCATTCTGGCAAGGTGAGCAAATACATGTAGTAACGGATAATACAGATCTCTTAATGTGTGTACATGAAAAATGACAAACAATCTAACCTTTCTTGATTTTGGACCTAAGAACAGCGAGCAGTCCCATTCTGTACATTAGGTGAGGCAAGTCAGTCGCCCTGTAGGTGAAAATATATATATGAAGCAGATTACTGTACTTGTACTGCCCATTATGGAGGTGCAATGAGAAATATTGGCCCATGCTTCAAGTGTCCCTGATGTTACTATACTGAACAATATAACCCAGCGAGTCATTACAGTGATAATGTTTCAAAAATACTCTCCTGGCCTGTAAATGGACAATCACATTCAGTGTCATTCACTAACCAAAAATCCCAATTTTTTTTAACAAATTTCGACCAATTATAAAAGGTTAAAGGTGAATATATACTGAACCAAAAAGGTTTAGCAACACTGAGAATATTACTGTATAAATGTTATTTAACAAAACCAATAAATTGATTCAAATATATTATTTAATTGATAGGTCATGTTCCAATTTGAACAACAGTCTCTTGTTACTGTAATGCTAGCATCGCTCCTTTAACATGGCATCATTCAACGGAAGGGTCCAATTTAAATAATGACACTGAGCTGTCAATACTGGTTGTGACCTCCGCGTGCATTAACCACTGCCGTACATCGCTTTCTCATGCTTCGAATTAAGCACCTGATGTCACGAAGAGGAATCGCATCCCATTCATGGAGCAGTGCAGCTTCCAGCTCCCGCATGTTGTGAAGATGTGGATGGTTCTCACGCACCATACGGCCAAGAATGTCCCACACGTGTTCGATAGGAGACAGGTCCGGTGATCACGCTGGCCAGTCCAACATCGGAACGTTGTTAGCCTCAAGGAAATCACTGGTGACCCTAGCTGAATGAGGACGGGCATTGTCTTGCCTGAACATAAAGTCTGCATGATGCTGCATAAAAGGGATGCCAACAGGGGCGACAACTTCTTCACAGTAACGTTGAGCCGTTAAATTTCCGCGAATCACAATAAGATCAGTTTTGCCATTCTCATGGATTCCAGCCCACACCATGACACTGCTGCCACCGAATCTGTCATGCTGAATGATGTTGCCTGCATCATACCGTTCTCCTAAACGTCGCCAAACCCGTTGCCTACCATCCGCCACATCCACACAAAACCTCGACTCATCACTGAACAAAACGTGGCTCCATTGTTGAGCACGCCATCGCTGATGATTTCTTTCACATGCAAACCGATTCTTGATGTGACGCTCTGTAAGCGGAACAGCAACAAGTGGACGATGGGCATGCAGTCCAGCATCATGGAGTCTGTTTCGCACAGTTTGTGCATGCACTGTAGTGCCGGTAGCGGTGTGCAAATTATGGCACAGCCGCGGCGCAGTCTCAAACCTGTGATGTCGTGATGACGTCACTAAGTAGCAGTCTTTTCATGGTGTTGTTGCTCTCGGTCTGCCAGATCGTGGTCGATCATTAACATGTTCAGTTTCCTGCTCACGTTGGTGGAGACGGGAAATCGTTGAGGCGTGAACATTTAAATGTCGAGCAACAGCGTGAACGCTCTGCCCAGCAACGAGTCTTCCCATTGCTTCATGGCGCTGATTTTCGGGTAGCCCTGGGCGGCGGCCATGTTCGGTAGGGTAAACTTTTACATGTTTTCTGGTAACGTTCGTTATCTGCTTTTGCAATATGGTGAATTTTTGCCTTCGCTACCCGCCAATGTGGGCCAGTGCATGAAAAATGCATTTTCACATGCAGTAAGCGTGCGGCCGAGAAATGCAATGATTTGCATTTCTTCATAATCAGCGAGATATTACATTGACGAAACATGCCTGCAAATTTGGTTATAAATGGACGCGTAGTTTCAATACAACAAACCAAACTTCACTGTTGCTAAACTTTTTTGGCTCAGTATATATTCGCAGCAAAATGACTGAAAAACCAATTGTTTAAACTGTATAATTTTAGAGCCTTAAACTATGGGCCTGTAGATGTAATGAAATGAATTAAATCTTAACATATGATGATTTCATTACGGACGTATAAATTAATATAATAATAATTGTGAATTTGAATTAGGGACTCGTGCCACTATTTTATTTTCACAACTTAAAAAACTATATTTATTTATATGGACTGAAATCATCATACATGTGTGTATGTTAAGATTAATTTCATTTCATCACATCTAATCAAACAATTTAAGCCTCTAAAAGTACACAATTTTAACAACTTTAGTTTCAAGCATCCTGGTGTGAATATGCACCTTTAAACAAAAACGTTTGTGGTGAGGACTTGAAACAGTGTTGGGTTTCTTCTGGAAGAAACCTATTTCTTCTGGGACAGCCGGAAGAAGTAATAAACAAGAATTCCGCGGAATTAAATGTCTCGCCTGTTTGTTAGTTACCTTGACCTTTGACCTTCTACCCTCAATGTTATCCTGCTGCTTCCTAAGATGATAGGTAACCAGGTATCTAAGTTTAGTTGCAATAGGCTTAACCAATCCTGAAATAAGCTGAAAAGCTTTGCTACCGCAAAAACCTAATGTTGAAATAACATAGTTCTGTATCAAGGTCACAGTGACCCTGACCTTTGACCTTGTGACCCCAACATCATCATGCTGCTTCCTAAGATTATAGGTAACCATGTATCCAAGTTTAGTTGCAATAGGCTTAACCAATCCTGAAATATAAGCTGAGATGTTTTGCTAAGCGAAAAACCTAATGTTGAAATAACAGAGTTCTGTATCAAGGTCACAGTGACCGTGACCTTTGACCGTATGAACCCAATATCATCATGCTGCTTCCTATCATTATAGCTAACCATGTATCCAAGCTTAAAAAAGCGCAAAAACGTAATGTTGATGCAGTTCCAGAACCAACCGCTATTAGGTACGGTTCTGGAACCGCTGAGCCGCCGGTTTTATTGTCATTAGATATGATAAAGTTTCAGCATTATAGCCTACATGTATTTCAGGGATGTTGAAGGATATTTATGTGATTCAAACTTTGTGACGTTTCGCTTCATTCTGAAGCTCTTCAGACTACTTACACATGGCGAATGGTCACCATATGTGGTGAGATTGCGACATCTAGTTGGATGGTGCTAGACGAGGTAGGTCAGTGAGTGGTAAGAGTTGTTTTTGCCGCGCTCCTTCTCGAGGTGGTCCCGGGCGTATTCTAGTCTTGCAAAACTGAGACTACAGTTATTACAGGTCCATAGGCATTTAGTGCTACATGTACATGTATGGACACTTTTCCAATGCCTGTTGCGACTAGCTGAACTTTTATAGAAATTAGAGCAGTCTGAACAAAGATACTTCTTCTCATCCATCTTGTGTTTAAATGATTTAATCAGTTGGTTTTTTAGAATACTGTTTATTTCTTGTTATTGGAGACTGTTGCTAGGTGCATCCTTGGCAACTCGTGCATGATGCGGAGATTGCTCGAGTGTGATGGGGGGAATGGCCCGGGAATTCGACTTTAATAAATTCATAAATTTTTGGGGATCATTCTTACCCTGCCTGGTTAATGCCAAAGGGTGCCATGTAATGAAGGAAATTTCAATTTCCCTTTCTCCGAGATCTAACAATACTTACCATTACATTACTTATTGATAATACAGCTACCCTGATAGCTGTGCTCTAGGAATCTAGATTTAGAAAGCTCTACCGGCTCCGGGAACCGGGTTCCCAACAACCGGGTATCCGCCTGCCAGAGCCACCCATATTGTTTGCATAGCTACCAAACAAGAGAACAACCCATGACCTGCCTCCATGGGGCTGGGAGGCAGGGCCGTAATGTAATGGTAAGTATTGTTATACTGTATCTCGGAGAAAGGGAAATTGAAATTTCCTTCATTCTTCTTCGATCAATACTTACCATTACATTACATATTGATAACACCAGATTTAGTCAGTAAGCTGGTGGGAAGGGGCAAGCCATACAAATCCTCTTTTGCATCACCGCTCCCCCTCCCCTTTCTCCTAAAAAAGGCAGAGAACTCACGAACATGCATCTCGCCTGAAACACAAATGTGCAAAGAGGGTTAACAGCCATTGACACATATAAGCCTGGGAATGAGCATGAACATATAAGATGAATGATCATGATACAATATTTATAAACATAATACAAAAAACTGTTACACTTGAAATACCTCATGAATTATGAATTCCAGACATGGAGCCATGAACCAGCACACTTTCGACCAAACGTGTCCCATACTGTTGAATTCCTCTCGCTTGGCAAACCGGACACTTCGTTTTGAATGGCGTCTAACTTGTCTGGCTCCCTTGGTACACGAGTCCAGACAGGTGCCAAAGACAGATTTTGTGGTTGAAAATCCCACCACTCTGGCATGTACCCCTGGGATATTCAACCTACTGTAGGACCAGACTGTCTGCCGCCACACCTCGACAAGCCTCGACGAAACGCATGAGCCTTCCACCCACTATAGGCGCATTGACGCCTAATGCAGGTGTCTGGCTCGCAATCCGCTTCCCCACCCACCCACCCCCTCTTAACGAGAGAGAACCATTTTGGTCTTGGCTTGACTGGTCTAACTGACACCGCTGCGATAGGAGTGATTGACAGCGTTCATAGCTGCCCTCGCTCCCTCATCGAAAAGGGACAGGGCTTCTTCACTGTGTGCTTGGCTCTTGTCCACAAGTGCCTGAGCGGGACCAGCCGCTCCTGCACTCTGGACGCCAAGAACCCAATGGTCATCCTCAGTGACCGTTGGGACCACACCACACCGCTCGTACTCCCCCCCTGGGGATACGGCACCTTGCCCGCACCTCCCTAGAGGCTGCAGGGAGCTGACTCTTAGTCGTGAGTTGCTTGGCATATATCATCTCAAGAAACTCCTTGAACTTTGGATCCAGTCCAATGGACTGATCCGAGCCACGGGCAAGACCCCCATCCAAATCGACGCAACAACACTGGTACCGTGCGGTTCCGCCGCCACCCCACGAAACACACTGTTCCATGGAGTAGGCCCGCATGGAAAACCATGCGGACCCGTAGCAGTTACAGAACCGTGGCCATACATGGACGCCAACGGCACCCCATGTGTGGTCGCTGGACCAGGCGAGATAGGCGAGTACCAAGCCTGGCCAACCACACCCGTCACCGTGTCGGTTGGTGTCAAACCAACCAGCACTCGACGGGTGCCTGGTACCGGTGTGGCCTCAACCACGGGCGGAGCGGCTGCCATGGATTCCGCCAAGCTAGACAATTGGAGGACGGTTCCGTCCAGGATGGAATCGACCTCCATGTGCTCCACCCGCGGTATCTCAGGCCGCAACAACCTCTCCTCTTCGGCCTCCTCATCCTCAGACCCTGAAGAGTTGTCACAGGACGAAGAGACACCGGAGCCGTCTTGGCGGATGGGTCCCATGCCCGACGGACCGGCTACCGTTACTGGACCCCCTGGAGGTGGTCGGAGAGAAGCAGTACCCACCGGGCCGGAGCCCGACAGGACCGCCAGGGAGCCATACAAGATGGCCCCCTTGGTAACCAGTTCAGAAACCTGTCCAAAGACAGGGTCCGTACTGGACACAGAGAGAAGTTGCACCACAGTCTTTGGTATCAGAGATGACATCAGCGTGGGTAGAACGCTATGCAAGAAGCCTTGCATAGCGGGCCCGAACCATGCCGGGGTTGCCATCTCTGAACCCTCCAACTGCGGATGAGGAGCGTCCCCCAGAGGCCGAAAAGGATGCCCCTTGATTTCTTTTCGGTCCGCCTGACACCCCACCCCCAATTCAGAGCCCGCCAAGTCCTTCTGGGCAAGGAACTCGACCAACAATTTGACGGGCCACAGTGCAGACACTACACCTATCGTCAACGTTACACTTGGTACACCGATAACAGACATGGTCCTTGAATGCGACCTTTACACATTTATGACACTCAGGACATGATGGCGGAGTAGGCTTGGCCTGAAAACAAGCACAAAACCTAAATAAGCAAGCGGAACGAAACAGGAATGGAAGGCAGCCAAATAATTTTCAAATATATTGACAACAAATTATACGTTAACCCTCCGACACCCAACACCCGCAACGTTACAACCAAGATCGCGTAAGCTGGCAACAAGAATGAGAGCGGGCCAATAATACGACCCATAAATTGATCGTGTAGGATGTTTAAAATGGAACCAGGAACCATATTGGATACATTCGCAGTATATTTAAGAATTAATTTCAAAATTATACTACTCAAACGAATGCCAAACGATACGTGAAGGAACAACAAAATGAGTAACACTACTGCTGTAGAACACGGTAAAGCCGCAGAACACACATCTTAATCAAGAATTTTGAAATCATCGATCAATGCAAACAGATCGTGATTACACGCAAAACCTGAGATAATTCTAAAGTTTCTGATACAAAAACGCATGCAAGCTACCAAGAATAAGATGCGAGAATTAATGAAAAACTTCCTTCACCAAACAATCCGAGCAATGAAAGGGTGTGACGTCACCCGCTCGGACCACACGGTTGAACAACGTAAGACGGCTTTTAGTGTTAAAAACCCTAGACAAACGCTCAAGTTTCATATTACTGCCCGATCACCATTGGGATTAAAGGCACCAATCTTATCTGGCATATTTCATTGTAACCACACGTCCCAGTTCCGGGGGTCAGAAAATGGGACATGCAACACAGACGAAATTTCAGAGACATAAGTCTCCATATAAGTAGAGAAATACAATGAAAGAATACGACCTGAGGTTCAGTAGCTCCTTCCATAGTTAATCCAGTAATAAAGAATCAGCAAAAAGAACGGAAAAAACACAAAGAAAACTAAGATTCCTCCAACACAAAAAGCTTGTATTCTCTTGTAGCTATGCAAACAAGAATTGCCGGCTCTGGCAGGCGGGTACCCGGTTGTTGGGAACCGGGTATTGGGTTCCAGGAGCCGGTAGAGCTTTTTAAATCTAGATTCCTAGAGCACAGCTATCAGGGTACATTGTAGCTGTATTATCAATAAGTAATGTAATGGTAAGTATTGATCGGAGAATGGTTGATGTATCCAATGGCTTTCTTTAGCTTGCCTCCATGTTGAGGTAAACTCATCATCAGGATCAGATTGTATAAGTTTGAATTGTACGTCAATTTGAACATTTCGGGCCGCTCGTGTAGGCTTGAGAGATTATGTTCGGAATCTCGGGCAGCTGCACTGGATTGTCAACCAATAGCTCCAGAAGCTCCGTGACCCATGCCCTCCTGGACAAAAATGGCGATATAAGGAGGATCAGGCATAGTTATTTTCGGATCTTCACCAGCACCAGGACCAGGCATAGTTATTCTCGGATCTTCACCAGCACCTTCGGCAGAAGAATGGTGGGAGGGTACGCGTACACGTGCATCCCTTTCCAGCTTATTGCCAGAGCGCCTGGATCGATGGCATTTGGATCTGGAATCGGCGAGACAGACAATGTAAGTCATGATGTTAGCATTTTCATTTGTGGCAAACATGTCCATGTTGGGTTTGCCCAAATGCTCGAAGATCCTTTGTAGAACCAGAGGGTTGAGAGACCATTCTGTTGGCTGAATCATATGTCTGCGAGACAAAGCATCTGCCAGAATGTTCAAACAGCCAGGAATGTGAGCTGCTTTCAAAACAACCGAGTAATTCCTGCACCATTGAATCAAGTTCCCCACTTTCATGCACAGTGTTAGAGACTTGGTACCACCTTGGCAATTTATGTATCATACTACTGTCGAATTGTCTGACCATATCAAAATCACCTTGCCCCTGACCTCTGAAAGAAATTTCTCCACTGCCAGTTCTATTGCCATCATCTCTAACAGATTGATATGCAGCCGACTCCCTTGAAGAGTCCAAGTGCCTGAGACCTGGTGTTCTCCCAGGCATGTCACTCACCTTTCCAGCGATGCATCCATGTAAACGGACAGCTGGGGGTGGGGTTGGTGAAGACAAACTCCTACTAGATTCTGACGCTCCTTCCACCATGCGACATGATCATCTCTAAAACGGGTATCGGCTTGGATAGAAGGTCTGTCTTCTATTTCCTGAAAGACATCAGATACAACTGGATAGGTCTCACTAGAGCAGCGTACAGGAATACCTGCTCCATGGAGACCATCATGCCCAGCATCTGAGGAAACTTCCTAACCTAAATGTGGTTTTCCACTCGAATGCTCTTGAGAATGGATTTCAGAGAATCCAGTCTGGACTCCGATGGGTACATGTATACCGTGCCTTTCTCTAGATAGAATCGCATCCCCAAATAGAAGAAATGTTGGGTTGGTGTCAACTCAGATTTCTCCTTGAATGGATTCAGTCCTGTCAGTATAGTATATCAGTGGTTATAGTGGTATTTTGTTTCTACTATATATCTCAAATTGGTTGACTACATTGCACTATTTATGATGACATTCATGTTCCTATAGTTCTTCCTAATAATTATCAGACAAAGTAACTAATGTAAATGGAATGTACAGTAACTAAAATTACATTATGTTAAGTAACTGAAATGTAACTATACACCTGTGCAAAAGTTAAGCACCAGCAAAAACAATAGAACGTAGAAACATGATGGTACAACTAGGCTGCCATACTTTTTGTCCCCGCGTTAGCTGACATAATTCCAAGTACGAAATGCACATGCATGCATGACTTCACGCCGCTTGATGTCCGTGCGTGGCGGGAAACAGCACACGTGTTCAGTTATGTAAAAGTCCAGTTTGAGGTGTAGAACATTACATACAGATTTAGGCGACAAGATTAGGAATTTTGTGTTCATGACCGTGGTTTATTTGTACAGAGAGAATTAGCTCTTGATTGTGAACCGCTATGGCAAGACGAAGGTTAAGTGATCGTGTGAAATGGCAAATCATAGGCATGCATACCACTGGTATGTCATGCAGAGAGATTGGCAGACAGCTGAACATTAACCATACTGTAATCAGTCGTTTGATTGCAAAACATGGGCAAACTAACGAGGTGAAGGACAGGCCTAGATCTGGAAGACCGAAGAAGACTACTGCCCGTGATGATCGAGCCCTAGTACGCCTTGTTAGGAGATCTCCATTCACCAACAGCAGAGTGCTCAGCCAGCAATGGGAAATGCGCAATAGAGTGTCAATGTCTACCATCAAAAGGAGACTGTATGCTGCTGGCATGAAAGCTAGGAGACCTGTCAGACGTCCTCTCCTCACTGCACACCACAAAGAGGAGCGTCTGAGGTGGTGCACCGAAAGAAGACACTGGAACATGAGATCCTGGAGACGGGTACACTGGTCCGATGAAAGTCGGTTCCTGCTTCATGCCACAGATGGTCGAACTCGTGTATGGAGGTCCAGACGCACGGCGTACGACCAACGTAACATCATGGAAGAAGTTCCATTTGGTGGAGGTTCCGTTATGATATGGGGGTGCATCTCATTTGATTGTAAGCTGGATCTGTTGACTGTACCTGGAACACTAAATGGACAAAGATATCAAGATTCCATACTGGATAGAGTTGTGGTGCCTCATTTTGTAAATCATGAACCTGGAACCCACCCTATATTCATGGATGACAACGCCCGACCACATCGTGCTAGAGCTGTGCATGAATACCTCCGCCAGAATGCCATCGAAACCCTACCATGGCCAGCAAGGAGCCCTGACATGAACCCTATTGAGCATATCTGGGACATTCTGGGAAACATGGTGAGAAGGAGGGATCCTCCTGTGCAGAACCTACAGGAATTAACAGACGCACTCCATCTTGAATGGCAACGAATACCACAATGGCGTATCAGTCGGTTGGTGACCAGCATGAGACGTCGTGTCCAGGCCGTCATCCAGGCACAAGGTGGATATACCCGGTATTAATAATGACAGTCTCAAACTCGTGCACAGATGTTAAACTTCGTTTTCAGACACCATTAATGACAATCTAGCCACGTGTGTCAACTGTAGGGCAATAGTTGTCAGTTGTGTCAATGTAACCATATTCAGGCCTCGTTTTCAAGTTCAAACAAAAACATACAGTGTTTCCCCACCATCATAATCAGCATTCCTCTAGTTGCATTATTACCTCTTGCACTAAGATGGATGGGTACATAAATGTTTATGCTATTGCTTTCTTCATAGCACATGAATATACCCTCGCATGTGCGTAAAAATAGGGTGGTGCTTAACTTTTGCACAGGTGTATAGTTACATTGCTCCACAAATATAACTTTAACCGTAACTGACATAGTCCAATGCATCTGTAACCAGTTAGATTCAAATGTAACTAACTCCAGGCCCGATGCACGCACAGGCACATGTACACACACATACACATCTATACAAACATATGCATGATATGGAAATGCATACATACGTGTATACACCAGTTCACTTTATACATGTTTATGTTGAATGCTTACGGTAATGGCGGCGCCTAATTTTAAAATTGTAGTCAGTTAAAATTGTGTTTCTGCCTAGTGTAAAGTCACTGATTATGATTTAATTGAGCATATACGTGTAGGAAAGAGTGATATAATTATTTTGACTGATCAAGACTGAACAAGTAAGATTTGTATACCATATACCGAGTATAAACCATAATCTGAACAGTCAATGATAATGTGCTAATTGATATTGTAGTAGAGCTGGGCGGTATTGACATTTACATGACGGTATCGGTACCATGAAAAAATACCGCGGTACCACGGTATACCGTCATCTGAGGTTGAGGCATGCCACGAAATTAAAACAATTTTTTTCATTTCCTTTTCATTTCCATCTCCAATCAAAGGTAAATGTAGGTAAAATAAATAAATTGGCTTTCTGATTCAGAGAAGAAAAACATTATGGCTATTACGACTGTTTAGTTTCACGACTTTATTAGGTCACTATTTTTATTGACATAATATCATTCGCGGGAATATCGGTCAAAGTGTGTGGTCGACTCGCTAACTATAACCCGCTGTTTGAGACATTGGAGCGCCCTATTTTCAATCTGCATTGTTCTTGCTATTAATGCGTGCGACCAGCAAACGGTAAATTTTATTTTGGCAGTCGAGCGCGTTGATAAACAGAGTCCAGACAAAATCTGCGAGTATTTAAATGAGACCAGTGTTGTTGTACTCTTTTATTTCTGTTGGAGTTGTATATTCGGTTACTCGCGAAAACAGGCCTATACACATGCATATAACACGACATTGAATATAGCTGATTCCAAAGCTTCTGATAATTATTGAGTACCCGATGTGCAGACTCGTTACTCGCCATGCTTCACGTGAACAATGCGTGTAAAAGGCTATTTCCGTGAACTTCCGACGTATAGCCAGTTGAAAAATGAATTACAAAAACTAAAACACTATAATTTTTAGGTGTCATTACTGAAACTGGATTTAATCCTTAAAAGAAATTTCTTAAAACAAAACAGAAAAATAAAAAATAACGGCTGCTCATTGTTAATAAATTAGCACGTGATCAAAATGGCGCGAACAAATACTACGTTTTAGTAAATTTTCATTGATAAATTCAGCATAGTACTGTATTTTCCCACGGTCTAGTTCATGAACAACCAATCAGATACGTCTTTGCGAGGTTGCTGTTGTGTTTGAATAGCACGCGGTTTGTATGTTATTTTGTTATTCTAGCGAGTTTGTTCGGCGACAAAATGCTTGGAGTAATAAATTACAAATAATAGAAATGGGTATAGGGAATATATTATAGTGTAATTACTACCGGCGGACGGTCAGAGAATGAGTTTAGATGTTTTAAATAAAGTAATTTTACTGTGAGACTTTCAAGACGTACGTTTGACATACAATTCTGCCTGTCATTATTTTGTAATTGACATCTTGATGTTTGTTTTTACAACGACCCTTTCACCTGAACTCGGCTAATAGTTAGGGATGCCTATATTTTTGGCACTATTAGCACCTATTTACCCTTGGTCAAGTCAGATTTTATGGATATATTTCTCAAATATTGCTCAAACATTATGGACGGTATTCACGGTATTTGGAAATGTCAACGGTCATGGTATCGGTCCACGGTATACCGCGGTCCTCACGGTACTACCGTCAGACCGCCCAGCTCTATATTGTAGAGCGTCAAATAATTTTAAAATGTTTCAAGACAACATTGATACAGAAAATTTTGCGATCGATAAGGTCTATGCAGATTATCAATTAGACTGTGTACCAATAAAGCTAAATAAATGGACTGGCAAGGCAAAAAGGTGTCTTTTTGAGAAACTGCACACCACACTACACTGCTGTGCAAAAAAAATGAGGCAAACATGATTTATCATATTTTTTATGATTACTCTTTCATGTTAATAAATACAGGTGAAATAAGTGACAATTTTACATAATATTGTACGCATTGTCTGTGTGCAGGGTACCTTTTAGTATGGGATAGCCTTTCCCTTATTTTTCTTGTCTCGAAACTCACCCATTTGGGCAAGCTGTCTGAAAGCTTTTTGCATTGTACTGCGTCAATGCTGTCCCATTCATGTCTTACAGCTTTCCACTGCTGAGTGAGCTAATTTGCATATTAAAAGCCATCTACTGAATGGATTCTTGTTCTATATTAGACCTACACATGTACATGCATACACAAAGGACAAATAGTGCATCTCTGTATTCAGGATTTAAAGTGAATTAACTAACCAAACCAGCAAGCTAGTTGAGTTACGATGATTAGCCATTTCTGTAATCTCTGTGTATTACCACACTGTGCCTGAAGAGTGAAGTTGTTATTTTTGATTCAAAATGTCTTCAAAAAAGGGCTAAATTCCATGTACCTGTGGAAGTAAAAAGCCGGATCGCAGGTCTTCGTCAAGCTGGAAAGTCATATCATGAGATTAAGAAAATTCTAAAGTCTGAGGATATTCAGATTACACTGTCTACAATACAGAAAATTGGCCACACATTTCAAGTGACAGGTTCTGTTGCCCGGAAAGCAGGTTCTGGACGAACTAGTGACAACATGTCGAGATGAAAGAAGGCTGAATATGACTGTTCTGAAGAATCGTAAGAAGACTCTCACCAAATTAGCAGAATTCAGAAATTCACAAAATAAGGCTGTTTCAAGAAGAACAATTGCAAGGAGGCTCAAGGAAGCTGGTTTTTCATCAAAGCGATGTGCTAAGAAACTATTGCTGTCCACAAAGAACGTTGCAGACAGACTCAGATATTTGGCACTTTATCGAGACCATGATTCTCAGTGGTTTGAGCGTGTTCTCTTGAGTGATGAGTCACATTTTGAGCTCCAGAGCGCCGTCTTCGTAGGTCAGGTGAGAAATATAACCCAGAATGCCTCTCCACCACTGTGAAACATGGAGGAGGTGGAATTATGGTATGGGGTGTGTTTTCTGCATCTGGTGTTGGCGAGCTTGTGCAATGTGAAAAGTCCATTAATGCAAAGGAGTCCGTCTGATGCGGAGATTGGCCAGTAATCTGCCAGCATTTCTGAAATTCCCAGATAACTACCAGAACTACCTCATCAAATCCGCTCGCAAGTCAGATGCTCGTCGCGCATGGACAAAGTGGATCTTCCGTGAGAAGTTCCAGAAGAAGAGAGTCCTAGAATCTGACCCTCAGTGGACAGTTTCAGCAACAGGCTCTGATGAAACTGACGAAGTTCCTCAAGCTTCTGACGAAGTTCCTCAAGCTTCTGACGAAGGTCCTCAAGCATCTGACGAAGTAGCGGAGACCTCGGACGAAGTTCCTCAGCCTTCTGATGAATGCAAAAAAAAAGTTGCTGCAGCTGCGACAGTCTGTCAGCGATGACACATAGAGCAGGCTATTTTCCTGGCTGGATTCAGCTTGTAGGTGAAGGTCTGCGCCTTTTCCAGAGATGGCTTGAAGTGCGACAGCTCACCTGTCTCCTTGATGCTGAAGATGAAGCGGTACAGATCAGCTGCCCTCTGTACACCTGCGATAAAGTCCCCTTTGGTCTCCTTGAGGGTTAGGCTGTCATATATGGTCTCGAGCAGGGCACGTCCACACTTGGGAGCTGAAGTATAGCAACCGGGCATTGTGGCAGATGTCCGGTGAGATCTCGCGGGTGTACTTCTGAGAGGATGAAGACAGTTATCATTGTGTGCCAGATGTGCCGGATGCGCCTGCTGATGTTGCTGAGGTAGGTGACTGTCTTCTGGTCCATTGTAGGGTCATCGATAACTAGAACAAGTGGTTCTGTCAGTCGGGCTGCCAGCAGCTTCTCCATCAGTGCTTGCAGGTTCTGCGTCTTGGTGATTGGGCCATTGTACCATTGATCATTACTGTCAACCGCCTCAGCGGCGGAGTCAGACACCAGAAGGATGTATTGAGAGTGTAGATGTTCGGCCAGGAGAGCCCGCAGCAAAATGTTTTTCCCGTGTCCTGACGGGGCAATGATCAGCACCACCTGGCCAGCATCTGCCGGCCTACTGTCGAATGGTACAGACATGCGTGCACTTGGTCAGCGGTAGCCTCGTCTATATCTGGGAGACTAAACGGCAGTACTTCCTGCACCAGCTCTTTCGCCTGAAGAGTGGGAAATCCTGCACCTCCAGTGGATACGTGCCAGCTTTTTAGTGTTGAGACAGACGTCTCTTAGAAAGTGGTCATCCAGCACTATGTCGGGTGCCAGTAGCTTTCTGAGACGTGACATCTGGAACTTCACCGTATGACCAAGATAGTAGGTCCGCCGCTAGATGGCTTTCTTGGTCTTACACTTCTGCGCCATCTCCTCTTCCCACTGTATGACATCTGGCTCATCCTCGTCTGTGAAGACACCTGGCTCATTGTCGTATGTGAAGACGTCTGGCACATCGTCGCCCGTCCCGCTTACTTTCCTCCAGGAGGGCCTGCCAGTATCGGGAACCTTCACTGTTCCTTCGCCTCCTTGCCTTGCTGGCAGCCTGTTGATACCAGCTCTCCCGCTGTAGTCCCTCTCCTTCTTGTTGACAGATCTGTTGCTGTGCGAGCATCTGTTCGTTTAAGGCCTTTATCTGTGCAGGGGTCATGAAGGGGCAACCCTCTATCGGGTTCATTATCTCGGCAAAGGTCAGATATTCCTGGTATGATATCATGTTGTCATCAGGTCAATGAGTAATAAGAGTGTAAACTCTAAATGGGCGTCCGATATCCCATCCATGCTGGCATATATGTTAATGGAGGGGTTGTCAAACAGGTGATTTACAGATGTGAACAGAATAGGACTGATAGCTTTCCATAGGTTGCTGTTGGCACCTGGGAGATACTCTATCACGTCCCGGCCGACTTCTACCAGTGAGCTGCTGTGTGCACTGCCCGGTGGTTGATGTAGCACATCGGCGTGTATGTATGTTGTGCCCCACTGGGGCACCTTGAAGAGGACCCATTCTACATGGTACTGTACCACCCGTCTCCCCTCTAGAGAGGGTGAGATTACGTTCTCACCACCGGAAAGCAGCAGTCGGACAATCGTTATGGTTATATCTCCTGTTTAAAGCCCTCCTATAGCGTGCTATGGAACCCATATTTGCTCACTCGACTGGTCTTGCTGACCTAGCAGATGGGTACGCAGTTGATGCTGCCAAGGTAGAAGAGAGCGATGGCAGTCATTCGCCCTACAGTACGAAGCAAACTCAAAGGCATTCTCCCTCCACCCCATTGGTGGTGATGGGGTGGAGCTGCTCACAGACCTCAAGGATGTATCGAAGGAGCGCCTGGGTCGCAACATAGATGGCCACAAGATCGTGTTTTGGTACGATTTCCCGAAGAGGAAGTACATCCTCGAGCCGTTGATTGAGGTCTTGGATACAGAAGTGGCAGACATCAACACCCTAAATGATGACCTCAGCTTTCATCTGGTCAAACCCTATTCGAGCAATGACCCACCGATGACACATGACGGTCTGCTATTGACCCAGGCAAAAAACCTGCAGTTCTTGTTTGAGAAGAATGAAGTGTGGTACCGCGCTGGACCTGGTGGTGACTGGCAAACATGGTTGCCACTCTATAGGCCTCTCGCAGTCATTGACATAGAGGTTACTCCCCTCTCCACTGTTGTGAAAAGGGATGGGAAAGTGCGAAAGCTCTACAATCGGGGATCATCCTTCCTCACCTACATAGGTGAAGGTGTCTCCCTGATGAGGGTGGGTTACCGGATTGGGGTTACAGGTGGAAAGCTCCTGCTGCGTCGTCCATTCGATGGACCAGAAGAAGCTGTTAACCTCCAGGAGGGCATCCTATGGATAGATGGTGTGTCACATGTCTCCAAAGCCAAGGGTGCTGTTAAACTGCTTCAGCGAGTCAGACTCACTAGCCCGCAAACGACTCATATAGTCCTAGAGCTACATTTCTTAGCTGGTGGCAGAGTGAAGCAGCTAGTCCCTGCCCCTGAGGGGATGAAGATCACTATCGATCCGGATGGAACAGGGCTCGATCTGGCACAGATATTTCTCGAGGGGTTCACTCTGTTCAGTTTAACTCTTCATGTATAGCCATGATTCTCATCATACTGCTCGTGCTGGCATCTACAGAAGTGGCACAGGGCGCTGAGACTGCCATGATATTGGATGCCAAGTGGGCCCACTTCCGGGATGACCCCCAGTACAATCTTGGGTCGACCCCTTGCGGAGAACATTTACGACCACTTTCACCCACATGAAGAGATCGAGTCTGTCTGCCACTTCTATGGTGTGGAGAGGGTAGGGCGTGGTTGTCTGCTGAAGACACCTGCTCAGCATCAGATTCTCTGCGTAACATGTAAGGTTGCATTATTCACTTTTCATAATCGCGATCATTAAAAAAAAATAATCGCGATCATACGATTAATCATGAACTATATTAACTACATCAATGCTGCTTAGAGGATGTTACTACATGTATACTACTGCAGATTGTAAGATTATTGGTTAGGCACTTGGGTATACATACATGGCCAGAATACGCCAGTTGCTGATTGCAAACAAAGGAATGTATCAAGATTTTTCTAGACGGAAAACGGAAGTTACCGTATTTCACTTAATTGTAGCTTATGATCTAATAGAAGCCCACCCCCCTAACTTTGACATATGAGCTCCAATGATTTCTTAGCAGTTTCAAAACGGCAAAACTCTGTAGAAGCCCACCCCCTAACTCAGCAGATTGTACAGGAAAAAATTTTTCAAGAGCAAATTTGTAAGAATAGCGTGTATAATAATAACAATCGTGTCACAGGGTGTGTCTACTTCAGACCAATCTCTGCCCTGATACATTTCCGGCCCCTCTTGAAGTCAATACAGGCCTCGGATTTGTAAATCTTGACCACCTATTAGATTAATACTATTAGTAGGCCACATATGTTCAAGATATAATAATGTTTATTCCACACTTTCGTCGTCAAAATGCGCTTAAAACAGTTTTGGCGTGATTAAATACCTTCCTTATAAATATATTTTAAGACCAAATTTATGTACCAAACAAGTACAGGAGAAAATGTGCATCAATTTTGTAACGCCAATCAACATTAAATGATCCAACTTGAATTATTACGAACGACAATATAGCCGGCTTCTTAAGTTGGCGAGCCAGCGGCTCTTTTGCGATGGGAGGTGGAGTGTTCTCGCGAGATATTATATGCTAACGGGAGTTTATCAAACGGGTACCCGTTATTCAGATCAGTAAATACTCAGTTCCTATCGCGCAATGATAATATATAGAAATTCCCGAGTTCCGAGTCCCCGATTCCAGAATATTTATATCCGAATACTCGCTCTAAAATAAACAAATAAATTCAATTGGAGGCGAATCATGTGACTTGTATTTTTTTCGCGACGCCATTTTATATCAAATTGTGGATTAATTTTGATGTAATAAACGACCTTTATTAAAGGATACGCAATATTTAGGCACTCAAATCAAATAATTTCACTTTCCCGGTGATGTTTTGAGGTATACATTAAACATAGGCGTAGGCGGTGAGAAGTTTCCGTGGTATCAGTTTTAGAACTTTTTTTGGGAAAACCATTAGCGCATAACTATTCAGAGAATGGGGAACACGGGATAAGCATGTGTGATTACAACAACAATGACAACTAGTGACCAAGTGAACAATCTTTATTCATCTAAAACTAATCATGAGTCAATACAAACAAATCAGTTATTTATTTAGTTTATTTAATCATTCACACATTCGGCTGATAGCTGGATATTTGTTTCCATGATTGGTAACGCGAGCAGAGTTTCACAAGCATAAGTGTCTTGACAAAAATTTCAACATGGCGATTACACGATTATTTCATTTTATAATCGTCCACGATCATTTTGAATTATATAATCGCGATTAATCGAATAATCAAAACAACCCTAGTAACATGTGAACATGCCAGAGTCTGCTGTGGTGCAAATGCTAAGCACTTTAGCATCCTACCAGGTGAGCGTTGTCAAGGTAGATGGAAGACACGATGGGTGGTCCCATCATGCCGATGTGACTCTGGCAGAGACTACGTGTTTGTCTGAGCCTACACAGAGTGCAATGCCCGTCCCGTATGGGTGGGGGCCCCGCCGGGGGGTGGGGCATGGCCTAATGCATTTTAAACTGTGTTTAAACTTTGGTTACACCGGAGAGGGTGGTGGGAGCCGCGGATCGCAGTGGGCAGGGCCCAGCGTTTAGACTCGGTTTAGATACCACCTTTTCTGTGAGCCGTCCCATTTAGAGACACGGGGCATTGTATGTATTTGTGTGGCTGATGTCTCAAATTCCTATGCCTCAGGGATTGAGAGGGCAGTGGGGGCCACAGATCGCCGAACGGCTGCCAGTTGAGGGAGGTGGTATCATTTTGACCCTGGCCCTACTACTTTCTATTTTAAACTTTACAGCTGCCCTCTCAATCACCTTTAATTGAAATTTCATCCCATTTTTTAACTCAATATAATTCATACACTTATCCGTAACATGGCATTTATAAATATAAAATTTTGTTAATAAGAGTAAATAATTAATATAGGGGGTACTTGGAAATTGGAGCATATCCAAAAATTATTATTTCCTCCATCCCTCTTATAGTAAAATTTACAGTATTTTCTATTCTTTTTATTCTATTAAAGACAGAATACCAGAAATCTAAAGTAAGGGGACTGTTATAAATATAGTGAACAATATCTTGAATCATATTTGGGCATCTATTACAGAAAGGATCCGTAACAATATTTAATTTATATAAAAGCTTCTTACATGGCAGAATGTGATGCAATAATTCAAACTGAAACTGCTTAACTTTATTTTCAACTGGCAATTTATGGAAAAAAGACCATATATTAAATTTTGCAGACATCGCACTAGCAGCATCAAATTTCAAAATAGGTGTCACAACATTTTCAGACATTAATACATTATAAAATGATTTAGACCTTTGAACACCATCATAGAAATTAATACCCTTAAAGCTAGGTGCCCAAACAAAATTAAGGTCAGGCCTTGAGAGGAATACGGCAGTAATGAAAAAAAAAAATTTTTTAATGAAAAATGTATGTTAGCGTAATAAACACTTATAACATCGTAATAGTGTAATACAAATGATAAAATCGTAATGATTACGCCAAAATCGTAATGGTTGGCACCTCTGCATACTATGTTAAGTTAAGTTATATTCAGAACGCAGGTATAATACCTCCTTGTTCTGCTCCCATTTAGAACTTGGTGTTAAAAATCATCATATCTGTGCAATTTGACAGACTGACAACAATAATACCAAACCGGTAAATGTAGAAAACCGGAACAATAGTAAATTATATACATATATACAGCTACTGTATGAGTATATAAATATAATATTTTTATATTTTTTATTTTAATTATTGCACACTGGTTCCCATAGTAATTAGTATATACACACATAATGTCTTTGAAATTTTATGAAACTACGTACTATAAATTGATTGGCGCAAAATCGCACCCAATCCTAATATTATTATATGTATGTATCGATATCTATGCACTATGGTTGACTGGCGCAAAATCGCACCCAATCCTAATATTATTATATGTATGTATCGATATCTATGCACTATGATTGATTGGCACAAAAACGCACACAATCCTAATATTAATATATTTATATATATCCACATCTGTACAATATGGTTGATTGGTGCAAATATGCACCTAGTCCTAATATTATTATATCTACATATAATTATCTACTATAATTGATTGGTTCAAATCACACCCAATCTTGATATCACACTGTATAGTTACATGTAATTCTCTACCACTGTAGATTGGCGCAAAAACGCACCCAATACTATTGTTCTTATATTTACACTAATATATTGATAGCTGATTGGCGCAAGAATGCACCCAGTCGTAATATCATTTTGTTTTTATGTAACCATGCACTATAATTGATTGGCGCAAAATCGCACCCAATCTTAAAACTAATTATATAACTCTATATGGTTGAGACTGTTGAGTGGTGGGAAATCACACCCAATCCTAATATTAAAATAACTAACTACCCCCTATGTAGTTGATACTAATATGTCAATATCTGCAGGGAATATTTTGAGCGGTATCGCATCGCAAAATGCGATGCAAATGAGTACCTGTTGCTACACATTCACAACTTCGCATAGCTATTTGCTGCGATACATAATTTTGATGTAAAATTCAGTCAATTCACTTAATTTTGAAATATTTTTGACAAAGTCGCTAAAAGTTGCAAAACGTTTGTTAAATTTATTAAGGAAGCGAGATGCGCATGCGTTGGAGACTGATTTCCGATATAGTCCAGACACATATATAGCTATAGAGCGCATATCTTCATACCTTCCTTCACTATGGGACAAATGACTGCCAGTGAAGCGAGTTCAGTAAGCGCTCTATAGATGAAAATTCTAAAAGCTAGCAATGCGCGCATGCGTTAGCGGCTTCCTTCTTCTGGTATAATAATAAACTGTTACAGACTTCAGTTTTGAGTGTGGACACCAGTCGGAAACTCGCGGGGTATTCATGGTCGTCGACATATTGCTCATAACAGACTCTCTTGTAAATCTAAATTCTCTCATAGGGGGTTATGGCTATTGATCATTGCTTCGTCATTAGTTAGCGTTATGATAAACTTAAAAAATACAAGTTTATCTAGGCTGATTCTGGTCGATTTAGACAATGTTTGTCTCGGAAACCGAGTTATATCATCGGGAATGCTAAACTCCTGTTAGCTCATCCCCAAATCAAGGCCGACACAGTATAGTTAGCCATGCTACAGCGGCGTATCGCGCTTGATTCGCGCAAGCAACAGATTTAGAATGGCATGTCGCCAAGATCGACGCATGCGCGAGAGTGTTCTCGAGTACTCTTCTCCAGTCGGGAACATACTTTCTCGCAAGATTATTGGTTAATAAATATACCTATAGAGAAAGCAACCAATGAATCGCAAAGAAACTACCGACAGTAAAGAAAATAATAACTATATAGAAAGCAACCAATGAATCGCAAAGAAACTACCAACAGTAAAGAAAATAAACAATGTTTTCTGTGGTAATTTTATGAATGACGTAGTAGTATCTCTATATATAGCACTCGTAGTATTCGTAGTAAAACTAGTAACACAGTGGACCGATTGATACACGCTGATCACAGTAAAACTTTTTATCATTCACTATTTAAGCCAGAGAAAACAACCATTAGTAATTTTTAAATAAAAATTGTTAACTCTTTCAACTGAAGTCATAGTATCGCAGAAACTCAATTTCATCTTAATAAGCTGAATATGTTGCAAGTTTTTAAGGGCAGGTGGGGAGGTGGGGAACTGTTGCTCACAGCTGCCATAGTCTGCAACAGCTTCCAGTTAAGCACTAACACTATTCAGCCTTCTTACATTGTATTGAATGATGTGTACTTTGTTTAGCCTACCAGTTGAAAGGGATATGTGATGCAGGTTGGTAAGTTACAAAATATATGTTAACCCTAGTCAATGAAATCACAGTATTCATGGGAGGTACATTATTGATTTTTTTGAAAATAATTTGACTGGGATGTGTTGCTTGCTGCCTTAAGCAGCAACAGCTTCCAATCAATGTAATTGCCAAATCTGCCAATACGTATTATTTTAGGTTTCCTATACTCCCTGACCTTGCCCAGAGCCAGTACATGCATATTCCGAATCTGACATATGTTATACTGACAAATAACAATACTGGCTACTGTAGACCTGAAGACTGATACACTATCCTCAATAACATTCTCAGAAGTCCAATATTAATTATTCAACCATCTGTTCATGTCAGATTTGTGCAAATTGTGTAAACTACGTGTCGCATATTACACGCCTTATGGACTACTAATTTTTTAGACGGACTACTGATTTGCCAAGTCTGGTAGTCCTTCGTCCCCGTTGGAACACCAACCAGTTTCAACACAGTTTGTGCAAGTGCTATGAACTGCTATGCATTATTCGATTTGTTTAGCAGTTACTGCTATGCAATTTTTTCCCAACAAAATATTCCCTGATCTGAAACGAATAATCCAAATTGTGGTCAAACATCATTTCCTGTCCGATCCAGAACTTGTCAAGTCTATTTTTAAAACAGTTTGTTTGGTGCATTGACATCATATGGGAGTGCATTCCAGATGTCTGTAACTCGGTTAACAAATGAGTGTTTTCTGATATCTAATCTCGAGTAATTTTTGTACAGTTTGTAGTTATGCCCCCTAGTATGTGGTGTTGAATTTGAAAAAATTTTCAGTGACCTTCTTGTCATATATTATTACCACTACGGTGGGTGCTCCTACCAAGAGGAGGATTATACAAACATAACATATGGCCATAGTAAACCTATGAGAGGCTTAGAATTAAGAAATAGCCAACTTAGAATATCTTATTAGGCAGCAAATTGAGCTCAACCAATACGCAATATTCCAATTAATTCCTGACACGACTTTGTTCCTGGACGAATTCATCTACTATATTCCCGGAAATAGAAAACACTTGAAGCATATCCACAATATACATGTGCTAATTTGTTCTTACTTAGCCCTGAATCCAGCTGTCCCATATTCTATCGTCTTGTCTGTTATTTTTGGATACTGTTTTGCGCCGAGTTGTGATGATTGATCCACTACAGACTCCATCTCGATGGTCTTGTAATCGCAATCACGCTTTACTGTAACCGACCGAAGACTATCGCAACCGGCCAAAAACTACCGCAACCGATCAACAAACACCCCAACCTATCAACCAACCATAAGAAAAGCTAGGGGTTATTTGGTTCTAATGAGAGCTCGTATAGTTTACCAAGTAGTAGTGAAGAAAAATATTTCAGAAGTGTGCATACCATACTGTTACTGTGGTGTTGTAGTCCCCCTGTTCATCAGGGTAATGCTAAACGAGTTAGCCACACCCTCGCCGGGTTAGTAGTTATATGAAGGCTGTGTACAAAGTTCAACACGCTGATTAATCCGTGCACTAACTTCAAGAATCAACAGGAAACTATATACAATGTCATGAATGTACATTTCGGCGGAGTTACTTGTCTCGACTGCATAGTTTGGATGTGGTGGTTCCATGTTTAGATTTCTGCTTGCCGAATTTATGTAGGTAATTAAGGTCTCTAGCTCTGAAGTGATGTACTCTATAGCAGAGCCAGCGAGATGCAGATTCGATGGTTTCTAGTAGTGACCGCTTGGCAGCATTAGACTGCAGTGAACATTTGTTTGGGTCCAACGTTAGACTGAGCAGTGTATCACCATTGATATTGATAGATACTATAGCTTTCTGTAAGCTTCCGGTAACAGACTGCGCTGGAGTGAGCATTGGTGCATCGGAATAGGAAGTGTGCTACATCTTTTTGTTCTTTGTGGCAGATTTGTCATAGGTCAGACTCCCGTCCACCAGTAAATTTGCTTCTCGCACCTTGAAGAGTGTAGCTTCCAGTGAGAACCTTCGCTTTGATGACAGCACGCTGGACATCCCGAGTATTGGTGGATGTGATCCAAATGCTGTGAACTCTTCCAATCCCACAGCTATCGATACTAAGGTGTTTTAGTGTGCTCTTTGTGCGGGCTTCTTCTTGCAACTGAATTGTCCATACATAGTTGACATTGGAACGTATTCTCGAATTCCATGAGCTCTTATCTACATGATTCTCTATGAATTGCAGAGGGCTACCGAGATTGTATTTGTAGAATAATGTTGCGATCATGGAGAACCAGCTTTTGTCAGTTGGGCGATTGACGATGTGTTGTCTGTATGCTAATTTGGCAATTGTAGAGTCCTTACTTACTACCCCGAAAGAGGGTGCTCCCAATTTACTTCTTAGGCATCAGCACCATGAGACACCATGGGCAAATCATTACAAATCATTGCAGATTCTAAACAGAAAGCGGAGGCATTGAACGAACAATTCACATCAGTCTTCACCAGGGAAAACCTCAACAACTTCCCATCAAACCCATCCTCATCATACAACAGCCTCAGCAACACCCAGATAACATCACACAGAGTTGAAAAAGCGTTGCAAAGAATGAAACCATCAACAGCAGCAAGCCCTGACCAAATTCCAGCAAGACTCCTCAAAGAAACATCTAGCCAAATAGCACCAATCCTTGCCTCTTTATCTCAACAATCATACCATACCATCAGACTGGAAACAAGCCAACATCACACAAATCTTCAAAAAAGGTGACCGAACAAAAGCATCCAATTACAGGCCTGTCTCACTAACATCTATTGTATGCAAGTTACTATAGAACACATCATAGCCAGCCAGATCATGCAACACCTAGACTCGAACGACATACTCCATTCTTACCAACATGGATTCCGATCCAAAAGATCATGTGAGGCTCAGCTTATCATCGCAATGGATGACCTCGCCAAATGCCTAAACCAACAGAAACAAGTTGAAGTAGCAGTACTGGACTTCGCCAAAGCATTTTATAAGGTGCCACACAAGCGACTACTGTCAAAACTCCACCACTATGGCATACAAGGAGACGTCCTTCGCTGAGTCGAGGAATTCCTCACCGACATGCGCCAAAGAGTAATCCTTAATGGAGAATCATCCAACTCAAC
Source organism: Chaetoderma sp. LZ-2023a (assembly GCA_034401795.1). Classification (NCBI taxonomy): domain Eukaryota; kingdom Metazoa; phylum Mollusca; class Caudofoveata; order Chaetodermatida; family Chaetodermatidae; genus Chaetoderma; species Chaetoderma sp. LZ-2023a. Next base: position 81,531,939 of record CM067369.1, on the reverse strand, counting down.
AGAGGTACTGTCTGGTGTCTTCTCTACCACATCGTCGAATCCAGTGAAGACCAACAGATTCTGCCAAATGATCTGGACACACTTATGTTATGGACTGACACGTGGCAAATGGAGTTTAACGTAGCAAAGTGCAACATCCTGAAAGTCATCCAGCTACAGTACTCACTACACAATGCAAGATCAGATCCTAAAAGAGACCATATCAAAGCCATACCTCGGGATGGAGTTGGCCAGTAACCTAAAATGGAACAAACATATCTCCAACTTCACAAGCTCCGCTCACAGAGTTCTTGGATTCTTCAACAGAAACCTTCGTGGGGGCCCCCAATCAGTAAAGGAGCAGGCTTACCAGACACTAGTCATGCCAAAACCGGAATACAGCTCTACAGTTTGGGACCCACCAACAAAAGATCTAAGCTGATCGAGGATGTCCAGAGGAAAGCAGCAAGATTTGTGCTAGCTCGACCTGTCTACAAATATCCAAGACAGAGTGTTACCGGCATGCTAACACACCTAAGACGGGAGTCACTAGTGACACATTCATGTACAAAATTCTAAATGGTCATGTAACAATATCACCTGAATACCATCCTCAGAAAGCATCAATATCAACCACCAGGCGCAATCACTCACAAAAGCTACAGACAATCCAGACTAGCATCCAACAATACCAGAGTTCTTTTATTCCAAGAACTGTGCCAATCTGGAATGGCCTGGCTGACAGCATCATCTCAGCACCGGATGTAGACTCGTTCAAGAGCTACATCCGGGAGGTGACAATCTAAGCTTCTGCAATCACTGTAAATATGTATATACACTGCTTTTATTCCGGAGACGGAGCGGCCATCTTTATCCAGACTCGCACCTGGGCGTGATGTTCAGTATGAATTTTGCCCAGTAATAGTACAGATACAGATTAGGACGTCTTAAGATATTTCTGAGGGCTCAGGCTGCTGTTCAGCCTTTATTAGATGTCTGCATCTTCTTCCATTAAAAATGTTCCACGTTCCTGCCTTCCCATCATCCGATATTCAGACGTGAAATCAAATTTAATGGCTTGTTGCTCCCAAAATTTATCCAAAGCCACTTCAAAGGCAAAGACAGATTTACAGTTTACTATGGCGCCACCCTGATAACATTCCCATATGGGTCCCATATGGGGCCCATATGGGGGTGGATCTGGGAATTGGAATGCCCAGATAGGACCCATATGAGTCCCATATGGTTATTAATATTAGATTTAAATGCAGGATTTACCCAGATGGACCATATTGGTCACATTTATAATTAAATCAGCATTTTAGATATAATTTGTCCACATAGGACCCCTATGGGACCCATGTCCTAGATTAATTATAGAGACAAAAGATCAGATTTATCCTAATTATTTCTAATTCCTGAATTAATAACCCACCCAAACATAATTGCCAAGCTTTGAGCCATGTATCTGAAAAATAATGAGGATTTTGCGCAGGAGGGATATTATCAATGTTCTAAATAAACCCTTAGAGAAGAGTTAACTGCCTATAGCTATGTAACTGTCTGATTGTAGCAAGCCACCAGTCAAATATTTCAGTGGACAATAACTCTGAATATACTGAAAATTTTGAAAACAATTTGACTGAAAGTTGTTGGTGACTTATCCACCAGCAACTTTCAGTCAAATTGTGTTTTTAAATATCCAGCATATACAGAATTAAAGCCAATGGAAAATGGAGTCTGCAGAAATTCAGCACTTTTAAATACGGCCCTGTACCTTGAAATCCCTATAGTATTCATAGTGTCTGTGCATCCGCCCATCCACTCGTCCATCCGCAATATCTCGTAAACAGTAATAATACAGAACTGTTTAAGATGTTTTAATGAAATTTTATATATACACCTGTGCAAAAGTTAAGCACCAGCAAAAACAATAGAACGTAGAAACATGATGGTACAACTAGGCTGCCATACTTTTTGTCCCCGCGTTAGCTGACATAATTCCAACTACGAAATGCACATGCATGCATGACTTCACGCCGCTTGATGTCCGTGCGTGGCGGGAAACAGCACACGAGTTCAGTTATGTAAAAGTCCAGTTTGAGGTGTAGAACATTACATACAGATTTAGGCGACAAGATTAGGAATTTTGTGTTCATGACCGTGGTTTATTTGTACAGAGAGAAGTAGCTCTTGATTGTGAACCGCTATGGCAAGACGAAGGTTAAGTGATCGTGTGAAATGGCATATCATAGGCATGCATACCACTGGTATGTCATGCAGAGAGATTGGCAGACAGCTGAACATTAACCATACTGTAATCAGTCGTTTGATTGCAAAACATGGGCAAACTAACGAGGTGAAGGACAGGCCTAGATCTGGAAGACCGAAGAAGACTACTGCCCGTGATGATCGAGCCCTAGTACGCCTTGTTAGGTGATCTCCATTCACCAACAGCAGAGTGCTCAGCCAGCAATGGGAGACGCGCAATAGAGTGTCAATGTCTACCGTCAAAAGGAGACTGTATGCTGCTGGCATGAAAGCTAGGAGACCTGTCAGATGTCCTCTCCTCACTGCACACCACAAAGAGGAGCGTCTGAGGTGGTACAACGAAAGAAGACACTGGAACATGAGATCCTGGAGACGGGTACACTGGTCCGATGAAAGTCGGTTCCTGCTTCATGCCACAGATGGTCGAACTCGTGTATGGAGGTCCAGACGCACGGCATACGACCAACGTAACATCATGGAAGAAGTTCTATTTGGTGGAGGTTCCGTTATGATATGGGGGTGCATCTCATTTGATTGTAAGCTGGATCTGTTGACTGTACCTGGAACACTAAATGGACAAAGATATCAAGATTCCATACTGGATAGAGTTGTGGTCCCTCATTTTGTAAATCATGCACCTGGAACCCACCCTATATTCATGGATGACAACGCCCGACCATATCGTGCTAGAGCTGTGCATGAAAACCTCCGCCAGAATGCCATCGAAACCCTACCATGGCCAGCAAGGAGCCCTGACATGAACCCTATTGAGCATATCTGGGACATTCTGGGAAACATGGTGAGAAGGAGGGATCCTCCTGTGCAGAACCTACAGGAATTAACAGACGCACTCCATCTTGAATGGCAACGAATACCACAATGGCGTATCAGTCGGTTGGTGACCAGCCTGAGACGTCGTGTCCAGGCCGTCATCCAGGCACAAGGTGGATATACCCGGTATTAATAATGACAGTCTCAAACTCGTGCACAGATGTTAAACTTCGTTTTCAGACACCATTAATGACAATCTAGCCACGTGTGTCAACTGTAGGGCAATAGTTGTCAGTTGTGTCAACGTAACCATATTCAGGCCTCGTTTTCAAGTTCAAACAAAAACATACAGTGTTTCCCCACCATCATAATCAGCATTCCTCTAGTTGCATTATTACCTCTTGCACTAAGATGGATGGGTACATAAATGTTTATGCTATTGCTTTCTTCATAGCACATGAATATACCCTCGCATGTGCGTAAAAATAGGGTGGTGCTTAACTTTTGCACAGGTGTATATGTCTCACTAGTGCCTTTTTAATGATTAGCCATCATAGGTACAAGATTTGGCGTGAAAATGAGCTTTGTAATGCAAAAATTCGTGATTTTCATCAATATTCTTAATGCTTAAGATATTTTAATGAAACTGCATATGCCTCACTTATTATATGCAGATGTACAGTCCAAGATTTTCAATGAAAATGAGTTCTTCATTGTAAAAACTCACTATTTTTGTCAATGTTCTTGTAAACTGCATATCAGACAATCGCTTAGCATTTTTAGGAGACACACGCACACACGCACGCACGCACATATATATGGAAAGATTAAGAAATTAGACTCACCATATCACCCTCATAAGGTGCCATGCCGTGTATGTAAGTACAGCACATATGGGGCTTATCCGGGCAAACCCATATGGGGCCCATCTGGGCCAACCCATATGGATCCCATCTGGGGCCGATCTGCCTATCACATCTAGATTTAAAGGCACGCTTTACCACATAAGCACATATAGTAACTAAATCATGGGAACCTTATGAGACTCATTTCGTAAACCCATAACTTAAAATATTATCTAGACAGAATTTGCAAGTTCCGAGCGAATGCAATTAACCAATTATGATAAACAGATCCATGTTCTAAATAAACCTATGGTGGTAGGCCTCTGAACTGGTATTGTGGCTCACCGGGTAGTGTCGGGCCATTCCGGTGTATCATGTTGACTCGCCGCGCCGCAAGTGCACGACGAGTGATGAGGCTGGTTAGCATCCGGTCCCGGGGTGACAGACCTTGTACGAGACTGCCCTGCAGGAAACAAAAACCGGCTCCTAAGGCCCGTGGAACTCAATCGTTCCGGTGGGGTCATGCGACCATCATCACGAACATTAAACACAACGGTCTCATCCCACAAGTCTATGTCACCAGTATGCCTGTCCATAGCAATTTCGTGATCTATGGACATACAAGATTTGATTTGGTGACCTAAAAATATAAGTCTATACAATGAGTTTACCTAAACAATTAAAAATATGCTAGATAAAACTACAATAGGAGCATACGAAAATACGAGACATAGAGACAGGTAGATGAACTTTCAAACATGGGTCTCCCGGAGGTACCACACAGACTCGTAGGTCCGCAGAGGTATCCCCGCAAGGGAAGCTCCCATACACGAGACTTAACTAGTTAACTTAAAATAAGTTATTATACCTCTAAGCTGAAAGGAAGAAGGTTATCTCGGACGAAAAGTGATGTGTCTCACACGGGCACTACTCCTAGTGCAAGTTTTTGGTGAGGAGTATGATCCTGGTGTGGACCGTCGTCGCTGAATCCTTGCGAGAGGCAAGTGCCTCGCGCGGGCCTCCGTCTCGGGAAGGTGTCACCACTGCTTAAAGCGGAAGAAGAATAGTAGGCAAAAATGGGCCTACTCTAATATTTCAATCAAAAATGCTTTAGAAAGACGAGACCATACCTAGTGAGATTATGGCTATAGGGGTGCGTACTGTTTTACGTGAAGATGGAACAGGGGATTCCAGATGGATTCCCTTGTCACCATGTTATGTAGTTCTTGGTTTGCTGTATTAGTAGTTGCCGCTTTATTTCTGCGGGCCTTCTGCTATGCTTAATTCCTTTTAGTTGTTTTCAGAACAAGAATTATTTTAGGCCACAACTGGCTGATATCTACCTAGCTATTAGACATGGCTGTCACGGAGAACAGATGCCCCAAGACATCAATACTAGAGACAGCACTCATACATGTTATGTAGCAGGATCTCTGAACTGGATAAGAATCCGGACATCCCACCCCGCAACCACATAAAGCATTACAAGACATGGGTTACATTTCACAAAAGCATTATTAGACCATTTCTCCTATCGTTGTGGTGGGGGTAAGAGAGATGAATACCCACCGTAAATGTCCTTCCCGTAAGGGCGTGGCAGATCTAAATATCATGCCCAGACATTTTAACAGGATTCGGTGGGAATGCGCATCTCGCCCGTCACCGGGTCCTATGGAACTAACCATTTTACCTGTCATTAGGTTTATATACAAGTTGCCAGTTTTGCACTGCAGTGCGGGAGGATTGTCAGTAAATAAGATAATAATTAATACATGTGTTTTCGCAGTGCTTTCCTACATTGGCTTAAAGTGCTAACTACCAAGTATCCGAAGATATGCGGGGAGGTGTATGTGACACCACACCCTGGCCATCACCGCTCGGAAACCCGAATAGTGTCCCAGAGTCGGATCAGCCCATGGTGCGGATAGAGACATCCGAACAATTAAGAAGCCACAAGGCTAAGAGGAATATGAAGAGAGACAAAATCTTAGAGTTATGAGTCTTACCGGAGTGCGGGGCTAGATTATCACACTACAGGAAGAGAAGAGTATATTACACAGTATGTAATGAAGAAAGTGTCTCTAATCATTTTGAACCCATCCTATCGAGCTGAATAGAAAAGGTTTAGTCGGTAGCATGCCGGGCTAAACTGAGTTATAGCATGGACAGCGACCTCAGTGAAAAATTGTTGGTGGCGGGAGAAAATGCTGCATATATAAATGTTGCTGTATAGTGTTTCCTACGTGCACTGCAGTCCTATATTTTCTATGACTAAGCAAAACAAGTTAACGGATGGCCACTGGCCATATACATACATAATCTAACCAGAACAAACAATATGGTGTCAAACGATTAAGATATATATATATATATTAATACAGGTTAACGAACCTACTATAGTGCAGTTAGCAACACATTGAAGAAAATGATAATAACTATTAACAAATACAGAAGTTATAACTATCGGTCCTAAGACTGTCACAGTTCCTTTTAGTCATCGGAACCGTTAGTACGGATACGAGATAATTAACAAAACCTATATAGAGAAATAATTAAACTCTGGAGTATAGTTACTTGAATACTTGGTAGTCATTCCCAAGTAAGGCTACCGTGTTACTAAAATTGACACGTCAATCCATAGTCGACGTGAGATGATGCGCTCTCCGGAAGCTGGAAAGTTCCCATAGGCTGGTTCCCGTAAGCTATTTTCCGCAAACAAGAGTCCCGCAAGAACACTCATGGTGGGAGTGCATCGCTTAGTGCTGTAGGCCTAATAGAATGTCTAATGAGCAGCCAGCAAAAGATATGATAGTACTACATGGTGAAGAAAGTTCCCATACACCGATGGCACGGATGGAAGGTGTAAACAACCCATCACAAGCGGGGGTTGTCAGAGGCAAATGAAGATGCAAAACAAAGCTTCATGGTGCTGGGTACGTCAGCCAGATCTGAAGACGCACCGGGCAGAGTTTACTTGCTGCGGTCGAAAGTTGAAAGAACCTACATGATTGGTGCGGCATCGTTTGAAATACCACTTTTAGGCATGGCCGGCAGATCCGGCGAGTCATCCATCAAAGAAAATCCTGTCTCTACATAGACGTGAGAATGCACGTCCATGGAGACCACGCTGTTTCTTCTGTGCTTCAACAAGACATCCTATGAAGCATTGCTGGAAATGGCTTGCAGAGGTAGAACTTATCCGTCATCCCGTACGCGCCGCCGTCTATACCAATACTGCTCACACAGAAATGACAACAACACCACCACCATTGCGACCCCAGCTCTGTCTTCACCGCAGCCTACACCCCAGCGGAGATGACGAACTGGCCCATTCCTCACTCAGCCATCTGCAACATTACGAGAAGCAATACGGAAACAGTCGGAATATATACAGAGTGATGCTGCTCCAACGCCATTATCGCGGACAGCATCATTGGAAAATCTTCCGCAGGTTCATCGAAAGGTAATCTACAAATGTGCCTGTCTGTTTAGTGGCGTTTCCACTAGCACCACCGTCGACACTGGAGCTTCTATTAGAGTATTTAACCAGCACTTATATGAAAGCATCCCACCTCATAAAAAGCTGCCCCTTAAGCCTACACATATTTAACTACAGACGGCTACGGGAGCAGATGTACCCATGGCTGGTGTGGTTAATTTAGTCATTCAAATAGAGGAGATGCAATTCATTCAGAGAGTTGTCATCGCCTCCATTCATAACGACGCCCTACTTGGCTCTGATTTTCTCAGTGCCAGCGAAGCATCATACACTGCAGACAACAGGAACTTGACATACATGGCCGACGAATACCTCTTGGACTGGCATCATCATTATATGATACGTGTGCAGTAATACTATCAAGTACTGCCACGGTTGAGCCGGGACAGGAATGGATCCTATGGGCCACCGCACCACAGCTAGGAAGCAACACACACAGCGCCATGCTGGAACCCGACCCTGATTACATGATCGCCTCTCAATGCGCAAGTCCCCACATGATAGTGGACACTACTAATAAGGAATATATATATATATATATATATATATATATATATATATATATATATATATATATATATATATATATATATCAATGGTACCGCAGACCCCATCACTCTGGAACCGGGAGTACGCCGCGACAATTTAGTGGACATAATTTCACTGGAAACACCTGCACTTTCTGATAGAACACCACCGCTGACTTATGATTTACCCGAACATCTACACGATTTATATCTGCGTGCCACTGTTGGATTACTGCAATCACAAAAACGAGAAATTCGGAAACTATTACATGAATATCGCGATAGTTTTTCCTCCGGAGATATGGATCTCAGAGAGACTCACCTGGTACGACACTCCATCAATACAGGCAATAATCACCCTGTACGACAACCGGTACGACGTCTTCCCATTCACAAAGAAGCGGAAACATACCAACAAGTAAATGACATGTTGCGAAAGGGTATTATTGAACCTTCAGCTTCTCCATGGGCTAGCCCTATAGTGCTAGCAGGCAAAAACGATGGAACATTGCGGTTTTGTATAGACTATCGCCACCTTAATGATCGTTAACGTTAAAGATGCTTATCCATTACCTCAGATAGATTAGGCCTTGGATTCCTTGTCCAGAGCCAAGTGGTTTTGTACCCTTGATTTAGCTAGCCATTACTGGCAAGTAGCCATGGATGAAGCTGATATGGAAAGGACCGCATTTGTTTGTAGGGACAGCCTTTTCCAATTCCGCAAGATGCCCTATGGGTTGTGCAACGCTCCCGGAACTTTTGAACAACTCATTGAGCAGGTATTGACTACCCTGCAATGGGAAATCTGTCTCTGTTACATCGATGACGTAATAGTCTTTGGGCCCACGTTTGAGCAAACCTCAAACAATTTGGACACTGTGCTTTCAAGATTCTGCACGGCCAATTTGATACTCAAACCGAAGAAATGTCATCTCTTCAGGCAGAGTGTCGAGTTCCTGTGACACGTCATATCCGGTGATGGAGTGGCTACACAGCCATAAAAAACTAAGGCAGTAGCAGAGTGGCCTCAGCCATCTTCAGCTATGGAGACACGGTGTTTCCTTGGCTTATGACAGTACTATCGCCGTTATATCCGACATTTCAGCGAGATTGCTTCACCCCTCTACCAGATCACCGAGAAAGATCGACCATTTGAGTGGACGAGTGAGTGTGAAGGCTCCTTTAAGGCGCTGAAGGAACTCTTGACGACCACCCCGATTCTTGCTCACCCTAATCCAAACCTCGATTTCATCTTAGACACTGATGCGTCAGCTTTCACTATCGGTGCAGTTCTATCACAGGTCACCGAAGATGGAACAGAGCAGATGTTGGGTTACGGTTCGCGTACTCTGAATAAAGTGGAGAAAAGATACACAACCACTGAGCGAGAATGATTGGCGGCGGTCCATTTCGTCAAATATTATAAACACTTCCTGTACGGGCACCATATTACACTCCGTACAGACCATGCCTCACTACGGTGGCTCAGGAACGTGAAAAATCCGGAGGGCCAGGTAGCGAGATGGCAGGAATCCCTGCAGGCCTATAACTTTAATGTTGTTGAACGTCCCGGCAAATTGCATGGAAATGCCGATGCCCTTAGCAGAATCGGTGCGGAGGCTGAACACGAAGAGGCCGACACCGTGACACAGTCAACACAGCCATCTCCGGAGTTCCCCCAAATTGAGGTGCGCAGAGTGGAATCCGGAGAAAATCGCACACCACCAAACAACAGACGTGCAGACACGGAATATATATAAGGAATCGGTGACACCTTTATCCCCCATGGCTAAATATTATTACCAACAGTTCGAAGAATGTCAATTAATAAATAACGTTCTGTACATTAATGACTGTCGGTAGTTCCGGAAAGTTATCGAGAACTTATATTGAAACAACTACATGATAACGCCGGGCATCTGGCCGTGGAAAGGATTGTTGCCCGTATCAAACCGAAATTCCACTGGATCGGGATTCGCGATAGTGTCAAGGCATGGGTTGCCAAATGTATCCCGTGCCAAAGACGCGCTGGTGGCCAAAACCATATCGCACCATCTCAAATTAAGATTGTTGGTGCACCATGGCAGCAAGTGGTTATTGACGTGCTCTAACCCTTGAATATGACAGATGACGGAAATAAATACATCCTCGTATTACAAGATTATTTTACGAAGTGGGTAGAAGCATTTGCTCTGCCGGACCAAGAGGCATCCACCGTAGTGAAGGTCTTGGCCAGCAATGTGTTCTGCCGCTTTGGTATGCCTTATGAGTTGCACTCCGATCAAGGAAGTAATTTTGAGAGCCGGCTCATTTCAGAGCTCTGCAAATTATTCCACATCGTCAAAACAAGGACAACTCCGTAAAACCCCCGGAGCAACGGAATGGTAGAGAGATTCAACAGAACTTTCATGGAGTGCTTACCAAGGAAACACACCTTGATTGTAGAGATTGGGACCTACGGCTCCCGTATGTGCTCATGGCTTACCGCACTTCGGAACATTCCAGCACTGGATACACCCCTGCTCGGTTAATGTTAGGCCGTGAATTAGCCTTACCCCTGGACCTGGCCATGCCACAGATACCAAGGGAGAAAAATTCGCCATCTCTCTATGTCGAACTCTTGCGGCAAAGGATAGAACAAGCACATGAGTTAGTGAGAGAAACCCTACCCACTGCACACCGGCAGCAAAAGATATGGCATGACCGGGGGGTGCATGGAGATCCATATGAAGCAGGAAGAATGGTTTGGGTACACGATTCACGACGGTCTGCAAACGTGCCAAGAAAACTGAGTTACCAGTGGAAAGACCCCTATGTGGGAGTAGGTAAGACATCGGACGTGACCTACCGCATCCGTGCTTCGGATGGCCTGACCTCAGTCATCCACTTCGATCGACTTAAACCTTGTGTCAGTGACGACCCAGCACCAGAGCTCGGACTGGTCGTTTCTCATGACACCGGTACCCAGACAGATATGTCTATGGAAATTAGTATTCCCATGGTTAGCGCAGAGCACTGCGGTGCTAGTTCAGCCCCAGTTCTACCAAGCCAGACCATGGGTGAACAAGCGGCTAACGCTGACGACGATGACGAGATACGTACTCGCCCTCTCCCTCCTCAGCGTGGGTCTACTAGATCTGGGAAGTCGTATCTGAAGAATTTTGTGTTTGTTTTGTCCAAGGGACCGGATGGAAAAGTTGTTCCTCCAATCTCTTCCCATTCCCACCCACTTCATGCTATGCACCCCCATCATAGAGTTACCACAAGCAGAAGCTGAGGCGGACCCAAGCCATGTTTGCTGTGGAGTGGGACATGTGGTGAAGAGCATGGAAGTGAAGAGGCTGGATGAAGCCTTAGTGTGTCTAGAACCGCAGAACCATACAACAAGGTGTACCCGACCAATTCCCGCAATCGCGAAACGATGCTCCCTCCAAGGGACGACCAAGTGGGATAGGCTCCTCAAAGGTTGTCCCTAACAGGTGGCAGTGGGCCCGCGAGGGTCCGGGGATACGTAAAACAGTGGAGTACAGTGCAGAGGAGATACTGAAGGCCTCAGAATTAACATCCTACTCTGGTACCGTCTAGTCGGCGTCATGTTCAGGCTGCTGAGGTTTGGATTCGTCCTGTCTCAGTAAGTGGACATGCATGGTACGTGGATGACAGTCCACACCCAGGACATCTCTAGCAGATTAGAAGTCCCCTGTGTTTGCTAGGGATGCCCTGCAGGCAAGGCCGTGGAAAACGGTCAAAGTTCGTATACTGTTGGCAGATAGATATGGATCAGACCATCGGTTGCCCCTGAGCGTGAGCTCAGATGGTGATCGCTATCGACTGGGTCACTGGCCGGTCGTCTTGATCATGTCAGTTCATCTGTGTGATCAAGATGGCTCAATGTACAGTCAGGCCATGGCAAGTGTTCGCATTGCGAGTCATGTCTCCTGTGATCAGAGGTCATGAAAAGTGATTCTTTGGGAAGCAGGAGGGTATGTGTGTGAGACTGTGTAACCTGTCACTTGCTGGACGGGCGGAGCAGTCTGGCGCCCAGGTACCCATGGGGTGGATGCTCTGTCTAAGTACGATCTGCACAGGGCCTCTCAGCTAAAATGACGTCAAAGTACGATCTACGTGAGGGCCTTAGTTGCGATGCATCTAGCGGACATCGTCTCCATGGTACGGTCTATGTGGGGCTGCGGCCCCTTGCCAAGATGACCCTTTTTGGCGCCCAGTACTGTGTTCGCTCGGATCGGGAGTCGTCAGTGTGCATCTTGACTCTGTCCCGGATTATGGCCCCATAACTTGGACAGGTCTTTATCTCAGGCATATACGGAAAGGAACCTAGCCTAGGATGCATCCTGTGTGGGGAACTGGGTGTCCATCCAGCATGGCAGGGACTGCGAACCACACCGGGACGGCGAAAGGGTGTAAGTGCTACCATACTTCCCCGTGAGCAGTCAGGACATCATGCCACAGACAGAACGTCAACACTTACAAAGAACACACCTGCCTTCAAGACTGGATGCGTCAAATCATCATTGCGCATACATCACATACTTGCTTGGTTATACTCAGCATAACAGAGACATTCAACATCGGCAACAACAGCATTTAGCAGCACCTGCCGATCTTAATTAATTACCAGTAGAGACATAAGAATTCCCGCAACAAATTCCTCCCACACAGAACTGCGGGAGAAATAATACCTCCCTCAGACTACATCTCCCACAGATAACAACAGACTTGGCATTCACCGGTGTGGAAAACTGGAATGCGCCCACTTTCCTTATAACATTGGCATCATACAGCAGCCCGGACATCCAGACAACAGCATTATCATCAACAGACAGCCACCAACAAATCTCCCGCACACACCTTTTTATCCAGTTACGGGAGAACTGATCATATGGATACCAGGAATGCACCAGAGCCATCTACAGTACGCGTCACGGGAGAGACGTTTGTCCAGCGTCCTCCCCTACTCCTTTTTCCCGATGCCGTTCGCTAAACTACATACTTCACCTACACGTAATAACAGTCAATATTATAAAGAGAGCAAGTCAATATTATTAAGAGAGCAAGATGGCCGCATTGTCGTCAGTCACGAGTAGGATTTTACTACCGTAAAGTTGAATTCGACAATGGATTGATCAAAGTTACGACAGCATCCGACAGGTCATCTGCGCTCTAAAAAGTAACTCTGTCCCGCCCACGGGCTCGGCCATTACAGAGTGAAATACCCTCAGGGTTCGATAAAGTTTACATTCATGCCGCAACCCTCCCCCTTCCCGCACTTACGGCCATAAACGCGTCACCATCACCACAGTGCAAGTACCATCCACAGAGAACCAGTCACGCATAATAGATTCAAATCACCAACATGACAGACACACAGACACTCAGGTTGACTGTATTTTCAATCTCAGAATGACGGCATTGTAAATCGTAAAAGTTGTGGCACACATGTTTGCGAGTTGTACTGTAATTTAGCCATTATTAAAATGGTACAAATCTGTTTGGTCTAGGCCGGACGGAGCTAGTTCTACCCATCGAGGAGAATGCTTGGCCAGCCCTCCTGCTCGGAAAACACAGCTATCTTGACGGAATCAGTAACGTTGATCTACCGCATGAATAGCTATGTTTAAACCACGCATAAAAATTACTTGCAACTTTACTGTTAAATTTTTGGTTAAGAACACAACTGCTCTACCGTGCTACAAATCATTAGTGCACAGGCCAGTAAAGCGGAATCAAAAATCTTGCAGCAAAATCACAGAGAGAATTTCAAAAATTCTCTCCCGTGCGTTCCAGTCTATAATCAACAAGGACTGAGAACTACCTATTACAGACACCTACCAAGACGCATGTTAAAGAACTTGCGCAAATACGGGACAGTATAGAAATCTTGATGTAATATATATATTTTTATCTCTCGCCTCTGCAACAGACTACCCCTCAGCAACAGCGTTTTGGCCATTGCCATAGACAGCATACACGTTTCCGATCAACCACGTGTTTTAGAGCCACGTGACATTTACTACTATTTCCAGTGAGTTGGATCAAACGCTTTAAACAAAAGAGCCGCCCAAAGATGCAACTACCACAGCGTGATGGAGGTGTGGCGAGGGTGAGTCCAGGAGATTATCGCTGACGTCACCTGGCTCCCACGCACCCCATCAGGTGCTCCAGCATAAAATTCGAAAAAGCAAGTTTATCAGCATCCAACCTGGAAAACCGCCTCACACTAATTAAAATGTGAGGCGCCGCAAGGACAAAATAGTACCGCGTTTTTATGTTGATCGGAGCCTGTAAAATATGCGAAATAAAGACAAGTTTAACGAGCCATTCTTCCTATAGTTGCATGTACTCCCCTTATATGGGAGGAATTAATCCTATGACGTCCAGGCCGAAAAGCAAGGAAATATTCACATAAGAATGACCGAATCACCTGTAAAACTTTTTAGGTGTGGTCATCCTCCGCCTGTGACGTCACCAAATAGTATAAAAGGAGGAAGCGTGCTCTGAAACTTTGTCCTCCCGTCAAAACTCGACACCAGGGAAGAACATAGCATTAGGCTTCTTTCGTGTCGTAAACTAAATTCTGCTGTTTTTCTTCTTATTATTTTGTTATTATATTTGGCCTGGAAAGTTATAAACCATGAAGAGATAGGGCATTAGGTTTTGAATAAAGTTCCCGCAACTAACTACCATGCGGGAACGAGATGTCACTTCTTGGAGATCTAGCGTTGTCGGATTCCTCCGAAGAAGAAGAATCGGTGCCAGTTCCAAAGCGGTTCCCGTGTAACTCATTGTTGACTAGCGGAGAGCCATGTACCAGAACTTTCACTAGGAAATCCGACCGCACCCTTCATATTAATAAGGACCATCTCCTCCAGTCAGCCTTCTGTGTGACATGCCAGTATCTCTACACCGCTACTCTCTACGGGATCACTCACGCGCTCCGGCATCATCATCGTGTGTTGGAAGTGACGTTAGTTCCTGGGGAAGAGAACGAGGATCGTGCCGTTCTAGCCATTCGATTCGAATCTCGCCCCCCAGTCAAGGTTCTCCCGACTGAGAAAATGGCCCGCACGGAAAACACCATGCGTAGATATCCCGTTGGACATCGTCTTCCCACGGCTACAGCAAGTAACGTACTGACAGCCAGACGTGAAATTCTGCCCGCAGTCATGTCTGGAAGTTTTACGCCGGTACCTATCACTTTATCCACACTGGTCCTGAAGCAAAGTAGGAAGCAGAGATCTCCCGTAGAATCCATTAAGGCAGCTCCTGCATCAGTTACTACCCAGTCAGCTACGGTTACCACACCCGCCACCGTGGAATCACAGACAGTAGTAGCCAGTCAGCCAATCTCAGTGGTGATTACGACACCTGCGGAGATAGACATTTCCAGTTATCCGCAGTCTCCATCTCCACCTGAACTTACCATATACGAAGGACTGGGACCATCACAGCATGTGACAATCAGCGTAACTCCGACCCGTGTTATTCAGCATCCGCCTCCTTGCCCTTCTGACCCTGCGATCAGGAAGGGAACCACGCCGGATTGACTATACGCAGGAAAAAGATGGATCGCCCACACCCAGGATATCTATCCTGTACCTAACATTACTGCTAGTCGTCTGGTAAAGCATGCTAAGTTCCGAAAGATGTCGTCTCCTGCCATATCCGTTCCTGCACCACGTCTTCAGCCGACGTTGCAGTTCACTGCCATCACCACAACAACTACAGCGACCACCACGCCAGCTACACCCGCCATTATCACGACTAATACTACATCTACATTCGGAACACAAACTTGCGGTGAGGCCTTTGCGGCCTGAATATGTGAGTCTACAGATGAAGAGGTAGGATGTTCTTTGATGGATGTCTCGCCAGATCTGCCGGCCACGCCTAAAAGTGGTATTTCAAACAATGATGCACCAATCGTGTAGGTTCTTTCAACTTTCGACCGCAGCAAGTAAACTCTGCCCGGTGCATCTTCAGAGCTGGCTGACATACCAAGCACCGTGAAGCTTTGTTTTGCATCCTCGTTTGCCTCCGACAAACCCTGCTTGTGACGGGTTGTTTACATCTTCCATCCATGCCATCGGTGTATGGGAACTTTCTTCACCACGTAGTACTATCGTATCTTTTTCTGGCTGCTCGTTAGACATTCTATTAGGCCTACAGCACTAAGCGATGCACTCCCACCATGAGTGTTCTTGCGGGACTCTTGTTTGCGGAAAACAGCTTATGGGAACCAGCCTGCGGGAACTTTCCAGCTTCCGGAGAGTGCATCATCTCACGTCAACTACGGATTGACGTGTCAATTTCAGCAACACGGTAGCCTAACTTGCGATTGACTACCAAGTATTCAAGTAACTATACTCCAAAGTTTAATTATTTCTAGGTTATGTTACTTATGTCGTATCCATACTAACGGTTCCGATGATTAAAAGGAACCGTGACGGTCTTAGGACCGATAGTTATAATGTCTGTATTTGTTAATAGTTATTATCATTTTCTTCAATGTGTTGGTAACCACACTATAGTAGGTTTGTTAACCTGTATTAATATATATATCTTAATCGTTTGACACCATATTGTTTGTTCTGGTTAGATTGTGTATGTATATGGCCAGTGGCCATCCGTTAACTTGTTTTGCTTAGTCATAGAAAATATAGGACTGCAGTGCACGTAGGAAACACTATACAGCAACATTTATATATGCATCATTTTCTCCCGCCACCAACAATTTTTCACTGAGGTCGCTGTCCATGCTATAACGCTGTTTAGCCCGACATGCTACCGACCAAACGTTTCTATTCAGCTCGATAGGATGGGTTCAAAATGATTAGAGACACTTTCTTCATTACATACTGTGTAATATACTCTTCTCTTCCGGCAGTGCGATAATCTAGCCCCTCACTCCGGTAAGACTCATAACTCTAAGATTTTGTCTCTCTTCATATTCCTCTTAGCCTTGTGGCTTCTTAATTGTTTGGATGTCCCTATCCGCACCATTGGCTGATCCGACTCTGGGAAACTATTGGGGTTTCCACGCGGTGATGGCAGGGTGTGGTGTCACATACACCTCCCCGTGTATCTGGGCAGGATCTTGTAATCTGCCACGGTATTCGTCCCTCTACCCCACTGTAATGATATGTCAGCCATAAAATTTGCTTGTGTAAAATGTAGTCATCGTCCAGTGATGTTTTGATGTGGTTATGAAGAAGGGCATCTGGAATCTCACCCATTGCAGATGTGCTGTGAAGTAACATGTACGCCGCTGTCCATAGAGGTAGATGCTTTCTAAGGTGACCCACGGGAAGCGCGGCATCTGCAGCCATTGGATAGCCATGTCTAAATGATAGGTAGGAACCTCTGCCACTTGCGGCCTAACCTAGTTCCCGTTTCCAAAACCTAAATGGTAGGTTAGGAATGGCAGAAGGCCCACATAGATAAAAGTGGTACCTGCCAATGCAGTATCTTGGAATGAATGATATAAGGCGGGAACTTGTGAATCCTCCAGGAGTCACTCGCCCCGTCTTCACGTAAACCAGTATGTATCACGATAATTATAATTTTCACTAGGATGGTCTTTTTCCCTTGCATTTTTGTTGAACAAAAGAATGGCCCTTTTTGCTAGCTCTTCCTCCACTTCGGTGTCGAAGGCATTTTCCTGTGACGGAGGCCCGCGCGAGGCACTTGCCTCTCACATAAGCGAGATATCCTGTGACGGAGGCCCGCGCGAGGCTATTACCTCTCGCACTAGTAAGTCACATCTAGATAGCCAGAGCCTGCGTGAGGCATATCCCTCTCGTAATATCAGGAGTCTTTTTCATTCATATCATGAAGGTATAATAGCTTATATTAAGTTAACCAGTGCCCTCGTTGTGCGGATGCCTCCCTTGCGGGGATACCTCTGCAGATTTACGAGTCCGTGTGGTACCTCTGGCGACCCCACGTGCAAAGTACATTAGCTAGCTCTACTTTATGTATTATAATGTATGCTCATTTACTGTCAAACGATCTACCCCTGTTTGACAAAACTGTTATTTTATATTATATATCATTCTCCATAGTTAAATTGATATGGAAAGACATACTAGTGACACAAATAGTTGGGCTGACACTGTGCAATTCAATCTTAGCGGCAATGGTCGCATGGCCCCACTGGAACGATTGAGTTCCACCGGCCTTAGGAGCCGGTCTATGTATTTCGTGGAGCGACGTCCCATGGGATCCAGAACTCTGAACGCCCTGACTAGCTATTTCCAGAAAGCTATACGTGCAAATGATTGAATATTTTGAAACTCATTTGACTGGTTGATCTTGGTTTAAACAGATTGTATTTTAATTCTAATGGAAATATGGCAAGATATGCGTCTTATAACGGTGTCTCCCATATGCATAAACATATAATACATTGAAAACTGAAATAATCATCACCTATAACCCGTCCAAACCCTGAGTCAACTTAGACTGGAATTTTTCCTCAATTTTGCGTGGCCGCTCTTTGTATGACTCTGACGATCGTTATATGTGGCCAGAGTTGCTTTTAAAGCTCAACTAGTTAATTTTAATCTGTTGGAGTAATAGCTAACCGATCAGCCTTGTGCATTGTTATGGCTAAAACGCAGAAGTTCAGAAGTTTAAGGATCAATCCGTTAGACTAACAAAGGCGTCTTCCACAATTAACAAAGGCGTCTTCCACAATTGTCCTTATGCTATAGCTTTCCCATTTAGAATTAATCTCCCATGATTGAATGAGTTCCTAGAGTCATAAAGAAGACAAGTCCAGACATGCAACCTGTCAATCATTCTTAATTACCCTCATTAACCCTTGTCAATCATTCCACTAATTACCCGTAAGCTCACCTCATTGGATGACAGTGATTTAATGAGGGGGCGGGGCTTCATGATTGAACGAGTTCCCAGGAAAAGACGAGGCCAGACATGCAACCTGTCCAATCATCCTTAATTACCCTCATTAACCCTTGTCAATCTTTACCTTAATTACCTGTAAGCTCATATCATTGGATGCCATGAGGCACGTGACTTAACGAGAGGGGGGTGGGGTGTTGCTTCGGGATTGAATGAGTTCACAGAATCAAGAAAAGACGAGTCCAGACATGCACCTGGTCAATCATCCTTAATTACCCTCATTAACACTTGTCAATCATTATGCTAATTACCCGTAAGCTCAGCTCATCGGATGACAGGAGTCACGTCATTTAATGAGGGGGAGGGGCTTATGATCACCCTCTACATCTAACATCCAATCCGAATGGCGGAGGGCTGGTTCACTTTTTTCACACCTTTTCAAAAGGCAGTGGAGATCAAAGGAAAAGAATCAATAATCATGACGTCATTGACACCCAATTATCATAGAAAAAGACAAAAGGTGTAAATAAAGTGAACCAGCTCACCGCTCCTCTACCGACTTCTCCTTGTCTTGTCATTTGAGGTTGTGCTGCGATGTGGGGACGAGTCGCTTTTCGATTCTGAAGCCACCACCAGGCAACATGTAGGCATCGTCGGCCTGGGGGAGTAGTCCACAGGAGGTACGTGCCAAGAAAGGCTACACGGGCTCATCCGCCATGAAGGCAACCTGTTATCAAAAACTAGTTACTCTAAGCCAGTTGCGGCATAGTTCCTTATATGCCTGAACCTAATAACTAAAGGTTAGCCTAGCTGCTCTAGAAGGCCCGCCTAAATAAAGCTGCGACGACTAAACAAGCAAATAATATGAGATGGCCCTGTGAGATTCTTAAGAAGTCGGCACCCCGCCTCCACATAATTCAGCGTGCATGCCTTTATATGAATAACTACACTAGGATAATTCACCTTCTTTCTCAAGCATTGGTTGAAATGGGAGAACGGCTTCTGGCCATTTCTTCTCCTCCGCTATGGCGTGGTAGGCATTTTCCTGTGATGGAGGCCTGCGTGAGGCATTTTCCTCTCGCCCCAATTTATTGGCCTGCTTGAGGCATTGGTTTATATTAAACTAGCAGCCACGTAAAGACCCTCCGTTGCAGGGATACCTTCCATATATATATATATATATAGGATAGGTTAGTCATCTCCGGCGAGATATAAAACAGACGGCGCCAATAAGTCACGTCTTCTTCTTTTCGATCGCTGGTATCACACTTGGAGAGCCGTTCTCAAGATGACATCTGTGGTTTTCTGCAGTTCTTTCCTCAGGCCCATACAGTTTTTCAAGAAAAGAGGTTGACAAAGGCCAGATCTCTTCTCTCAGCAGCTGATACGTACTGCAACATTGAAGTATGTGCTCTGTGGTCTGTTCTGCTTCTCCACAAGGATAAGCAGGCGATGTCATAAGGTGGACCCGCCTGTACATGTTGAAGATTTTAAATCTCCGGGTGCTAACTTCTTACTAACGGGTCGGTGGTCTCGCTTCAGCACCGGTGGCAAAGATGGAGTGTTGCTGCGACAACACACTCGCCAGTGGCGGAGAAGGAGCGGGGTAGTCTGGCTCGCCTCGTCGATAAGGTGGTGATTGACGATATTTCTATAAGACTGCTGGGCCTGATCTAACGATGAAGATTACTAGGCAAGGATTGAAGATTGCCTTCAACTCCAGATCAGATTCTTAACAACGATTCCTAAGCTAATTTCCTAATTGAATGTACCAACAAACTCTTGACTTACATATACCTAAGTTGATAAATTTATTAAAATGAACTTTGTACAAATTTACAAACGGTTATTTGAGAGCAAGATCGCTCATAATCAAACTAGTATGCGGAACTAACACAGTGTCTTAAGCTACTCGAAGTATTACAGAGCTATATTCTGACAATTAATAACTCACACTTCTGAACGTCAGCGTGACTCTCAGTGATTCACGATGGTGGATTGAATCCCTTCTAAGCATAAAACTGCATCTTTTATACTATTCGAATTCTCTGATTCTCATGTTCTATATTTATTGTAATAATAAGATTCTTCCTGAATCTGTTCGAATGACTCTTGTAGGCACGTCATAAGCACACCTTGATTGGCCCAGACAATCAGTCCACCAATCAATCTCTGCTTATTCCTTCCTAGAAGTTCCTACCTAATAAATGTTGGTCCTCCTGACCAATCAACGATCCTTTCATTTCGTTGTTGTATGTAAAACCTATTCTATTTAATCCTTTGCTACAGAGTTTGATCGATGCTCATTGATTATGACGTCATCCTGACCAATGAAACTCGGCGTTATTCTTCTAGGGAGGTGCTGCCTCACATATGCAAAGCGGTGGTAGCTGGTTCTGAATTGATGTGATCTGTCAGCTAAGTAGCTACATTGCGGAATGTGTTGTTGTCGCATGCCATTGTATGATTGATATATAGTTGATATACAAATTTTTATTCTGTTATCAATTCCTACAGGACGCTACAATGTCCATTGCCTATCGGCAGAAAGCCTGTAGGATGCTAGGGTGCATTGGCACATGAGCTGTAATTTCTCATTGCCAGCTTATGTTGTTACATTCTCATGTGAGAATTCAGATTACTTACGTCATCAACTAAGTCCGTTTGTCACGTTCGATTCCGCTGATTATTATACCTTGATTATTTTCTAAACCATCGATCCAAACGACTGCTGAATATCATAAAAGTGTATGCTGACTGAACAGCAATAATTTTCATCCAAGCTATTTCCGACTAACCATCAACTCAGAATCGTGCGATTTATTCTAATCAATTCGGCCATTTCAAAATACAGTTTAAAACTTTATCAAAACTTTATCCAATAAGTTCAGCGTGCTATATTGGCACACCATCCATTTACTAGAAAGACAATATCATCAGCATTGGCTGATGTAACCTATCACGTTAAATATTACAGTATGGATGTCAACCGGTCCATTAGCTCACCTGGTATTTTCAAATCATAAATTTCTCTTGGGACTTACTCGAAAACATAAGACATCCTGCGGGTCATGACTCCCACAAGACAATCCCATATTTACAATGTGTTGGTTTAGTCTGTTATGTCCAGTTCTGAGACGAAAAATGGTCACTTGCTCTGGCCTCGAGAGATGATGGTAGGCATCTTCTGATTGAGGTGTTCTATAGAGTGACTTAATGATAGTCTTCATCTCTGTATGTGTAAACATGTTTTCTGTCTGATTCTCTTCTGCACCCACCTTTGCCATCTTGTCTGCTTCCTCATTTCCTTAGACTCCACAGTGTGAGGGGATCCACTGCAATGTTATCCGAAATCATTTGATGGTTTGTAGTGCTTCTTCAAGTTGTGGCAGGTTACCTTTGGTGATAACCTCAAGGACGGAGCGGGCATCAGATAAAAAGACAATCTGTGAAAAAGGGTCTGCTGTTCTGCTGATGGTATTAGCTGCATGAACCAGTGCTTCGACTTCAGCTCCGTAGTTTGTGCAGTGTTTGCCTGTCGGTATTGCAGCTGACTCATGTTGTCCGTTTGGATACTGTATGTGCAGTCCGGCACCTCCGCTCCTAATTGCAACTTTGGCTGATCCATCTGTGTAGATCCTTATCCATGTCTCCTGAGGGTACATTTCTTCCAATATGGCTAGGGTCAGTGCCTTCTTGCTCACATCACTGTGTTCATCTTTGATTGTGAGATGAGGTACTGTGGTGCGAATAGCTATGCTCTCTAGTTTGTTTTCCCAGGGTGGAGGATCAAGGGTGTGGTTTGGGTCTTCTATTTGTGCTGGCAACATTTCTTGGTGTTTCGTTTGAAGTGCTTTTGTCTCTTTCACAAAACTTGATCTTTTAAGTCTTCCTGATGCCAGTTGTGCTTGCCTGATCTTCATCGGGTTGTTGTTGAACGATTTGAACTTTGCAGCTTGGATCAGTGCTTTGCATTCCCTTCCTTTAGTAAGTGGGGGGATGCCTGCTGTCTGCTCCATTTTTTCTATTGGTGTTGATCCCATTCCACCAGTGATGATGCGCAGTGCCTGGTTTTGTACTCTGTCGAGGTTCTGTTGATGAGATTTAGCTGCTGTCATCCATGAGCTGGATCCATACTCAAGGTGTGGTCGTACGGCACCTAGGTAGATGGTCTTGAGGATCCTTTCATTGGCACCCCACTTTGTTCCTGCCAGCTTCCTCATGATTTTAGCTTTCTTCTGGCCTTTGCCTCTGCGTTCTGGATGTGCTCCTTCCATGTTAATCTTCTGTCATAGGTGAGTCCCAGGTATGTCTGCTGGTCCTCATACTCGAGTGGAGTACCGCCCAGTGTCAGATTGCCAACCTTGGTTTTGGTGGACAGTGAGAATAGCATGGCTGATGATTTTTCTTTGTTGATGGTAATACACCAGTGATTGGCCCAAGCTGTAATTCTGTCTAAGGCGAGCTGCATTCTGTACGTGGCAGTCGTTGTGTACTCCTCGGTGCACCAGAGTACGAGGGCAGCTGCTAGAGGGCTGCTTGGATCCCATTGGGCAGCTCTGCTACAATTTCATTAGTGACGGGATGAACATAGTTGGTGATAATACTCCGCCTTGTGGTACTCCTTGTCTCAGCAATACATTCTGTCCAGATTCTCCATCCACCAGCACCCTAGCTCTGCGACTGTGTAGGTATGACTTGGTCCATCGGAACATGTTGCCACCGATGCCTGTGCGCTGGAGCTTCACGAGGAGGCCATCCTTCCACACCTTGTCAAATGCTTTCTGCAGATCGATAAAGGCAGCTAGCATCACCTTCTTGGCTTGAAGTGTCTTCTATGACCTGTGCAAGATGTGTTGTGCTCCTGTATCTTCTGAAGCCAGCCTGCTCTGAAACTATAATGTTCTCCGACTCCAGGTACCACTGCAACCGCTGGTTGACGATGCGCTCCATGGTCTTGCATATGCAGCTTGTCAGACTGATAGGACGGTAGCTCAGCACTTTCATCTTGTCCTTCCCTTTTTTCAGAATAGGAGTCATTCTGGCTTCCTTCCAGCACTGAGGATCCTCTCCATTGGTCCTACTGAGATTAAAGATGTCCAGCAACTTGCGGATAAATGCATTACCAAGGTTTTGGATCATTTCATTCGTAATGCCATCTGGCCTGGGAGATTTCTTCTTCTTCAATTGGCGGATAGCCTTCTTCAGTTCTGCTAAACTAATGTCAACTTTCATTGCATCGTGAGTGTTGGTGTCTGTTCTTTTCTTTTGCTCTTTTTTACCTCTTTTTGACGCATTCGTGGTATAGAAATGTTGCTTTCTTTTGCATATGACTTCGCAAAGGTGATTTCCTGACAGTGCTTGCCCATCTTCTTCAAGAGTAATCTTCTCTCCTCCGACACCCTCATCATTCAGTGCTTTAGTCAGGCTCCATAGCTTTGTGGTGTCTCTCTCTCTAAATTAAACCCTGCCGTCTTTTCCCTCCAGCTTCTTCTTTTGGCCTCCAGCTTGGTCTTTAGATACCTGGCTTTAGTTTGTTGTAGTGTGAGGTGGTTTTCATGATATGGATTACCCTCTGCATCTTCTCTGGCCTTGTCTAGTTTATCATGTGCTGCTTGCAGTTCACTTGTCCAGTAGGGGCGGTAGTTTTTCCTGAACCCTCGAGGAATCGCTTCGTTGGCAGCCTTGAGGATACTTGAATTAAATTCCTTGACTGCGTTGTTGATGTTTCTCCCTTCTACTGCTATATTTTGGGTAAGCTCATTGGAACGAATGCCGAACAGAATCCAATTTGCCTTTTTGTAGTTCCACCTAGGATGTTGAGGTGAACTTGTCGAAATACTTCCAGAAAAAGAGAGGAGGACTGGGCGGTGGTCGCTTCCTCCTAACTGCGATCCATCCACTCTACTGAGGTTTCTGTGAATGTCTTCTGTACAAAATGCCAAGTCCGGCATTGTTGTCGAGTGCCACCAGCGTGAGTAGAAGGTAGGCTGATCTGTGGGATCGTTGACAAGTAAAAGGGGCTTTTCATCTTGCCATGCTTCAATGTCTTCTCCTCGTTTATCAAGTGTTCTGTATCCCCAGCTCTGAGACTGGCTATTAAAGTCTCCCGCAATGAGGAAGTGGCAGTCCGGGACCTGGATTGTGTCAAGTGAGAGATTCTTGTCATTAGGGCAGTAATAATTGACAATGTCAATCACAGAGTTGCTGGTTGTTACCTTGATCTTGATATATTCTGCCTCTTCCATAAAGGTTTTGATCTGGCTGGCGTTCACGCTGTTTCGGACCAAGGTGATCACCCTGCCTTTCTTTCTTCCTCTTCGATCACAACGGAAAATCTGGTAACCTCTGATCTTAAATGGTTTTCCTTTATATCAATGTTGTTTTCGAACAGAAACTGTTCGAGCTCTGATTTCTTGTTGGTAACCCCTTCTGCATTCCAGTGCATGATGTTGATACTGGGGTTCTCTTTGGGTTTGGTCTTCTCTTTCGGTTGGCCAGTAGCTCTCCATCCTCGTCCCCTGGCTCCACAAGACGAGTTGATGGGACCTCCAGTAGCTGAGGGTGGGCTCCTTCGAGGCCCGGAGCCCGGCGCTGCACCTGCTTGGCAGATCCTCACAGGGCGAGCACCATTTTGGTTGATTCGATCTCCAAGTGTCATTCATTAGCGTTGTGCATAGTGCTCTGGTTAGCCCCTCCAAATGTCTGGATTGACACCCAGTGGGTTACACCCCTGTGCCTCGTTGAGGCCGGGCATATAGTCTTAAACAGGGGATACGTCACTTTATTACAGGTTTATTACAGGAAACGAGTACGATTCTTTAACTGCATTCAGCTTTTATAAAGCTCAGTATCGACTCATTGAATCCACAAGATATCTAAATAATAGGATGATACGACACACAAGTTACGCTAATAGCCGAGATGAAACAGTAGTGTTCACTGTGGCGGTAATGGTCACCCGGCATCGTTGGAACGTGAATGTTCCACCGACCCTAGAAATCGGTCGTTGTGATCACCAGTTACCAGCATTACCAGCAATACATACCCTTTAAGACTGAAAATATTGAATATTTTGAACTGTTCTATCAGGGTCTTCACAGCTTCTTCATCTTGTTTCATCGTCGATGGGAGGGTACCCTTGGGTGTAGAAATTGCCATTTCTTTCTCTCCTTCCAAGCCATATAATACATTGGTGTCATGACAGACATGTGTCCTCTCAACCCCATGTAACACAGAAACGATCTCTATAACTTTGCTCACATGTTCATCAACTTCAGCCACGTGCCCAAGCTGCCCTTGAGCTTTCAACCACTTAATAAATTGCTCCCATCTAATACGGCTCAGCGATTCGTATGCCGACCTATATCCTCTGACAGCCCGGTAATGTGTTTCCATCCATCATTGATTCAACACTATTTTGCACAAATAACCCAGACTCCACCCAAACATCATCTAAACCAGCATTTTCATAATGTTGACCTATAGCCTTGATAGCCTTGAGGATGTTAAACAAGATGTGGAGGTCACCAAATAAAATAATCACATTCTTGTACCCCTCTTGATTAGCACACACCAGCTTCTTCTCTCTGCTGTACAAAGGCTGGTCTGCTACAATCACAGTGTGCTTCTGCCCCAGTTGTAATATTATGCTCATAAAGCAGTTTATGAGAGCAGACTGCTGAATGACCAGGAGTATTCTCTAAGAGCAATATGCACCAGTTCTTGTAGTATGTTGTTTTGGTGAGGCAAAACTGCATATTCATCAGCTGAATCCAGTGGCGAGTCACTTTCACTGTTTTGGGCAGCTAATGCAAGGCTTTGGGCAAAGACGTATTGAAACTTGTCACTGGGATATATGAATTGAGATGACTTCTGATTCAGCTGGTGAACAAAGATGGCTTTCGGTCCAATGCATCTCTTTATGTCATCATTGAAAGTTTTTCTCCTTGAGATATATCTTTGTGGCGGTGGGACATTGTCCTCTTGACACATTTTCATGTACTTGGCCCAAACATCACGCAATTCATACACATAGCCAGTTTCAGGCCTTCAAGTATGGTAATACATAGCCTATCCATATATTTTTCCTTTTTCTGTCCACTTCCACATTAATCTTTTTAATTCTTCGTTCAAAATGCACCCAACATTTCAAATGATACTTCCCTTTAGCCGCCACTAGGTCACCTACATTTGCAAGTCTTACCCACATGATTACATCAGACTGCGCTAAAGCTGTGATCTTTCTGGACATGTCCACTGTTGAAACAGTATGCACGCTGTCATTGCAATCACTTTGGCAGGACATGCACAAGTTCCATTTGATGAAATGTTCAGTACAACTTCTCCGTGATTGCTCCTGTTGTTTTGTAATGGCATATATCTCCTTGTCTGAATTTTATGTCTTTCTTAGTCTATTCCATACTTTCTCATGGTTAAAACTGCTGTAGTATTCTTTGTGCCATTTGAGGTTCACATTTGCTCAGTCACTGTCACTAATACTTTTCACTCGCTCTATAATGACGCCAGACTGAACATGCTTATGGTGAATTCCTTAGGTCCTTGGTAGATGCGTTTTGACAAATGAAGCATAACGAATAATAAACACAGAAATTTGCAGGCCAAGAGAGCCAGTCATTCTAGTGGTAAATTATCAAAAATAGTCTTCTTTTGGCCTGCAAATGGTGTAGTGCGGAGCGGCCGGACAGGTACGTTCCGAACACGCTCCCCTAGCTAGGACGTACGCGTGTATAAAGCCATATGATAGATGTTTCTATAAAATGGCTACCTCCGTAAGAACGTGTAGCGTGCATGCACGCGCATCAGAGCTCCCCTGGCAACACGTGTCAGTATTGGAAGTGTATAGCCTACTTATAGTGTACCGAGTCGGTACTTGTGATTTCTTCAAATCACTCCATTCTCGTCGTTCTTGGTACCAATCAGGACCGGAATGAAACGAGGATTTCAAAACCGTTTACCTTTTTAAAGTCTGACCAGAAATGTCCGAGTTATCCATAAATAGCTCACTAAAATTATTTTCAAAATATTACTTGGACGTCGTAATCGCGTGCATGTATTAAGTGAATGGGGGGGGGGGGGATGCGCTGATCACGTGATAGCCACGCCACCCTTTAGGCTTCCCACTGGTTGGCTACTGCTCGCCTGCTGATTGGCTGGGGCATTCTGCCTCAGGAGTAGCACAAAAGAAGTAAGAAATCAAGAATCGAGAGCACTTCGGCGAGGAACAGCCAACAGCAAGGTTGCTGGACCAGCGCAGTGCTAGATGTGGGCTAACAGCTTACTGACTGTGGTATCCTACACCGCAGCAGTGCCTATCGGAATCCAGATCTCCTGCACTGGTCAGCAACATTTTATCTGCAATCAAAAGTTTTAAGCTCTCAGATGGCCATCCGAGGGCAACCAAATAAATAAGGAGGACTCCCTATCCGGAACAACTTACAGAGGAGCTTCCCTGCAGATGGGCCTGGCGGCCCAAATGTAAATTCTACAGGATGTAGAGCCATGGTGATTCTTGGTGAATAACTCGCCGAATCTTCCGGACCATGCTGAAAAGTGGTATCAAACTTCCGCGCAGCATGTCGTGTGTCTAATTAACTTTTAGGCCACAGTTTGGTGGGACTCTACCAGGTACACCGCAAGAGCTATACGATCTAACCTGCACGTTGTACAGTGATGTACATGCAACATTTAATTACCACTGTAGCCCTCTTTGCTATGGGCAACTTTCAAACTACCATCGCCGGATGAACACTTTATAATGTAATGTGTAAATTCATGTTTTACTTATTCTGACTATCCAATGGACATCATTCTCTCTACAGCTGTTCTTCTTCACCATCTTGAGAGTGTGCCGGATCAACAGTCTGCCTGCGGAAATCTTCCCAGCAACTTCGGAATCATGTCACCTTGTGCTACTCATCTGTAGCGCATCAACTACAGCGATTTGTGAACTCTTACCGTACCGATGACCAATATGTACCCAAGTAACTATACTATTGTGCTATTTATTAATTGTCGTGAGACCGCAATTTTATATTTTCAGTTTCATACTGTACATATTATCCTTATTTCTGTGTGCTTACAACTAGCAGGAACCGCAGGGTCCTATGACCTGATATACTGTTAGCACTGTACTAGTTAGTTATGTATGTGGCAAGTAGCCATCCTAATTATTTTGTTTTGTTTATATAAAAACTCTAGGACGAAGTACGCTAGGCTATACTATGCAGCAACATTATATCCGCATCACTATTCCCCCCCCCCCAGCATCAATTTTACACTGAGGTCACTGATCATGCTCACATTGGTCGAGCCTGACATGTGATCGACTAAACCTAGATATTCTAGCTCGATAGGATAGTTTTAAAGTAGTTAGGGACAATCTCTCCATAAGAGTCATATTGTGTACGCCTCTTTTCCGGCTGTTGCAGATATGTAACACCGCACACCAGCTAGATGATATAAATTGGCCAATTACCTTAGGGCCTCTTACTAATGATGAGAGATTGTCTCTTTCTACACTCCTCCAGCCGCAAGGTTTCATAATAATTGTCTGGTCTCCCAATCAACACGTTGGCAGGATCCGACTCTGGGAAACTATCAGGGTTTCTGAGCGGTGAAAACTAGTGTCGATTTCGCATACCATTCCCCTGTATCTTTTGATACCAGTTAGTTTAGATGCCCCCACCAAGGTAGGAAGCACTGCGAAAAGAAATGATATTATGTAACCCCAGCCTGCAGTGCATCTCTGGGTATTCTGGAACATAACTCTAATGACAGGTAACATGTTAGATCCGTAACATAGGAGTGGGACGAGATGCAGATCTCCATCCAACTCGGTATGGTGACTGGGTGTGGTCTTAGAGCCCACCACGCCCTCACGGGAAGGTCACTAGGGATGGATATCTGCCTCTTACTCCCCGCCATAAAAATACTATTACTCTTTCTAAATTGCCTATGTGAATGGTAAATTGTCCTAGTGATGTTATATATGGTTGTGGTGCGATACGTGACTGGATCATCATATGATTTGGGAGCTGACATTTGTAACATGTCTGCACGCTGTCTTTCTGAGGAGGATGCTATGCGGGGCGACCTTCTGGATGCCGGGCATCTTCCCCAGTTAGACTTATGTGTCAAAAGATAGGTAGGAATACCTGCCACTTGCGGCCAAAGCTTGGAAACATATCTAACAACCAAACCAAACGGTAGGTTAGAATTTAGCAGAAAGCCTGCATAAATAAAAGTTGCAACTATCAATGCAGTACCTTTGGACCTACATAAGACGGTGACCTATGAATTCTTCGGAGGTCATCCGACCCGTCTTCACGTAAACCAGCGTGCATCACATTAATTATAATCTCACTAGGATTGACCCACTGCACATAACTATTTGTTTGAACAAGAGTGGCCCTTTTTACCAGCTCTTTAACTCCGCTTCAGCGTTGAAGTCATTTTCCTGTGATGGAGGCCGCGCGAGGCACTTTCCTCTCGCAACAATATTATTTTGCGTACATTAGGGGTATAATTGGTTTATTAAACTATTTAAGTAGCCTCATTAGCATCCTTGGAACAACAGCTGATGCTGTCGGAGGTAAATTAAGTCAATCTAATATCAACATCAACAGAAACGGGAATCGATTTCAGGTACCAATTTCAATTTATAATAACGGGTATACAATTTTAATAGGCCTATTTCTAATTTCTAATAGCACGCCATGACTAAGTGAACCTAGCGGAAAAGCAATAGAAAATACATATGTGTCCAACCATCCATCTATCTTACTTGTTTGTTCGTTCCTAGAAAGAGCGATATTACGAAATATGTTACATAGTAGGCCTAAGCATACTGCGTGAGCGGTCACGTGCAAAACAGTCGTGTCCGATTAAGGGTCACGTCCACAGTTTTGAATACTATAGATCACTCATAGCCTCCAAATGTAGATTTTCGTAGTTCAGCAATTTTCGACCGAGTGCGCATGCCACACGACGAAGCGATTTCCTATGATATTTTCTCAGCCGATCTTGTTTATAAATATGAGTAAATGATATTGCTAAAAAAAAAATTTTTTGTTGCACAATTACCTAGTCGAATAAAACCTCAGATTAATAGCCTACACGGCCAACCAAATTTTATCTACGATAAAAATATAGAAACGCTAGTCATGAGAGTGGGGTTGATTATTATGCTAATGTAGAGAGCTCACGGCAACATTGTTGTTAGGTCTGATAATGGGAAAAGTTAGAGTCCCGGAATTCTGTAGGTTGGCACCCATATAACATGTAAACGATGGGGCTAACGTTGGCAACAGGTTGGCAGATCGCAGTTGGCATTACAACGTTGGTCCAACATTGGCTGTATCACTTATTTGCCAACGTTGTGCCAGCATTGGAAATTTCACAGTAAATCAAACAAAGTCAACATAATATTCACCTTTTAATTTTTTAATTATTAAATTATACTCGCTGGTGTGCTATTTTAAATATCTTTATAGATTTATGCCCGTTGGCTCAATGTTGGCCCAATAACGTATTGCCAACGTGGGGCCAATGAGCAAAATTACGTTGGCCCAACGTAATGGTAAACATTGGGCCAACGTCGGGCCAACGTTTACTTGCTATCAGGGCATGTTATGATAGAGCATGGCGATTTGACCGTGCACTTAGAAGAATGAGAAGAGCGCTGAGCAACGCCACTGTCGATTGTTGTTGACAACATGCCAAGAGGAAATCAACAGAGGTGTTGAATAGCGCGGCGTCCAAATCTGTTAATACCCGGCCAGGCGCACTGGCGAGTTACTGAACGGACATAATCGGCGGTCACGACAATTAGCCCCATAATGAGGGCATACGCATCAACAATCTAGCCAATATATCAAAAATCTATGGTCATGGCGGTCCTCGAAAGTAGCTAATGGATGAATCCAGTTCAGGCTATGCCCCGCCCATCTCTGGCTAAGTTTTGCCTGTGTTGGGATCAATGGATCCCTGCACTGTCTGAATCTTAATTTCCAGAAAACTATACAGGTAAGCTGTTGAAGATTTTGAAACTAATTTGACTGGGTGCTGATGCTGCCATTGGCAAATACAGCGCCCAGTCAAATTAGGTTTAAATTATTGAACAGATGTTTATTATTTAACAGTTCGTACACTTTTACGGACTATTAAACGTGATGGACTAAATCACCTCATTCATGGCGCCATTGATTATGACGTCAGCCTACAAGAACGTAGCTGATTAGGACGTCATATGATTGATCAAATAAACTGAATTTCTCTATTTTCAAGTCATATTTAAAATATGTTATTTTAGCTCCTAATGTCGAATTTGCCACATTCCAAAATGACCGCCGACTTCCACTAGATTGTTCTCTAGAGCTAATAGTCTGGGAGCCAATTTTCAAAAGGGGTCTAGAAGAATGGTTTCGTAGCACACCCAGTATTCAGAAGGTTTGTCTCTATATTATGCTGGACTGATGTCTTGGGTATAATCTGAGCCGTGTTGTACAAGAAAATTGTGGTATCACTAACCCGTGAGAAGCCCATTTACAATAGGTGTTGAATGTAGCTCTCAAACAATTTTCACAATGGTAAATTTTTCACAAACTTAAGCACATGTTATATAAATACAATCTTAACCAAAATGGAAAGGAGTGATCGTATATCGCAGATTTATACATAATCAACCTCGTTTAAGACACCCGTATGTTGCTTTGTACATATTGGGGCACTTAGGTCTTCTTGTGACTAGCAATACCTTAGCTACAACAATGCCCATGTTTTCTACATTTTTCATAATTAAACTTTTAACTGACATGCAGTGCATGTCTACACAAGCTGGCAGGACATATTTATCACGTGAGCAAATGAGAGAATGTTACTCATCCGTGTCAGAGTCATCTTCGACAATTGTATGCTGAACGTTGTCACACATTTCACCTCCCATACAAAGGCATGCTTCAGTGCAGAGTAGATTGTTAGCCTTGCATTGACAGAGATCTGTTCTTTTGCAGGCAGACTTTTGACATCTACATGATGTGAGTTCAAATGGAGCAGGATCCTTTGACATTAGAACAGGCTTGAGTAGACCATCCACTATACTCCAGCCATGTCCATTTGGAGATGGAAGATTCTGAACAGCTTGCAATGAACGTCTCCAAACAAGAGCTTGAAAATTGGCCCTTTCGGTGTGATGCTTTAGACTATTCGATGTAGGGGAAAGATTTTCATTTCTTTGTCTCTTTTGACAAAAGAGCCAATAACGGGTTTCATCAGCTGTCTTTCCCACATCCCTGGTGGTATACAACTCACAGACAAATTTCTCACATAGAATTGCAGTATTCGGTGATAAGTCAACATGTTCGCCGAGTTGGGCTAAGCTAAGCTGATGACATTCAGATGACTTTAAGAGATTGAATGCTTTTCTCTTAGCGACTTCAAATAATGCACTAGTGCTATCACAACCTGTAAGAGAATGAAACCCAGGCAAAGACAGACAGATAGCTGGGCCCAGTACTTGAGCAACTGTATGTATTGGTATGTATCGCAATTTGTCCTTTGTGCCCATACGGAACCATAGTTCAGAACAGTGAAGCGAACGATACGTATATATACTAAGTACTGCCACGTCTGTATCAGGAGACTGTATAACAACATGCATGTGGTCTTTTGAAGCGTGCAGCGCGTGCAACATCATACGCGGAAAAGTAAAATCCTGGGCTCACTGCTTTGCAGTACTGCTGATATTGCTGCATCACGGGGAAGATAGCTTTCCACTCCTTCTGGAAGCTATGGATTCGTAGATCAAAGATGCCCTTGGTAAAATGACTTAGTTTACACAATGCAACCTACGTATCCTTGATGATGTATAACTGTAACAGCTGGGCAGCTCCAAAGGCAGTTCTTGACAAACTTGATGCCTGCCACCGCAAACATCTACGCACCATCACTGGACACCAATGGCCAGAGAGCATAATTTCCAACGATGCATTATACAAGATGTGTAATGTCTGTAAAAGTCGCCCAGCAAAGATGGTCCATGTTTGGCCATGTGCTAAGGATGCCAGAAGACACACCAGCACAGAGAGCCTTGGAATTCGCCCTACTCGGAGCCAGCAAATATAGAGCCAGGAGAGGACGTCATTGCATAAATCTGCTAAGCGTGCTGCGAGGTGAAAGCAGGATTAGGTACACTCAAGTCAAGAATGGACCTGAGGAAGCTACGGTTTTTGGCTGAGGACAAGATACAGTGGGAAAAAGTGAAGAAGGACTGATTGCAGCTGTAGGATGTTTATACTACTACAGCCGAAGAATACGGTTATCATACATACATACATACATACATACATACATCAGCTACTGAATGATGCAACGGCAGCTATTGAATGATGCCATTGATTATGACATTAGATAAATGAGTGACAGATTGGATCCCTCCATTCGAGAAAACGAAAACGACCTAAGTAAACGGCTGAGCTCATCAATTATCTTTAATTTTCTCTCATGTGGCACGTTAGAATTCACTGATCTTATTTGGAATTGTAAGCAATCTTAGTACTTGTTTCAAAAAGATATCAGTGTTACCGTGAATTGGTTGGCGAAAATGTTAGCACTGGGTTTCTGGCCATTTTAGCAATAGGAATTCAATCTGTGCGTGATAACCCTAACGTGGTGCCGTGAACTCGATATCCAGGTGACAAAGTCAAATCATGACGGAAATATATTTTACAGCCTGTACAATATGGTCATGTGACATTATTGAAGGGTGTGGGTAATAAATTATTACAGCACTTATTATTACGTCATTTTTAGAATACATCAACAGCTATGACGTCATTACCATCGCCATTGATTATTGTTACATCATAATCTAATCAGATGTCCAGTATTGGAATCCATTAGGCAGGCACCCATTCAGTCTATTGACGCTTGCCTTCTGAAAAATGTCATTTAGGTCATAGTGATTATTCAGCTGAAGATCTCATAATAGATTGTACAAGAATTATCCACCCTGAGCGACTGGAGTCTGAGCTCCTGAGCACACTAGAGTTTCATACTAGACACTTAACTTACTTCATACACGTAGATGTGTTCAATTTTGCTACTGCCTCCACCTAATTGTTAATTGTTGATGACAAAGAAATATGGTTATTTGAATACAAGGGATACTCTGATAATCAGCACAGAATGCGGTTCTCCGATAAAGGAAGTTATGATCGGTCACAAGTTACATAAGTAATCTGCGCATTAAAACATGTACGCGCGCGGGGGTGGGGGTGTGGGGTGTGTGTGACTATTATTGCCATTGGGCTAAGGCGAGATGATGCATCCCTGATTTTACCAATCAAGTAACAACATTTGGTCATGTGACATTACTGAGGTGTAATAAATGTATTTACTCCCCACAATTTTATATTAGGCCGCAAGTGTTGGGATATTTATTTTGTATTATTCTTGTATATATTTTTGGATGATTTGTGAATATACAGATTATTGCACTGTGAACAAATTGCTATATATTTCTACCTATTAAATATAATTCTATACTATTGACATGTCAACTAATTATGCTATTTCTTGTACCTATTCACTGTATTGCTTTGTCACTAATTTTGCTTTAATAAATCGTAATTGTAACGTTGTACACGAATCAGTTCATCTTCTAATTTAATTTGAAAATTTCAAATCTTGACATCAGAGTGGAAAGAGTTAAGCGATATACCAGTCTGTTGTTGTCCCATGAAATTCACAAATGTGAAATTGCTCACTGCAATACGGGTACAATTTGTATGTAAAGAGTCAAATGTGCTAAACATGGAAAGCAAGTGAATTATGTTAATCCTTTGAATCTGAAAGGCTAACACAAAAATCATGACTAGTCACATAACAATTCTCTAGAAGACCTTTTGCTAACTTGACCTGAAGCTGTTGCTGCTTAGGACAGCAACAGGTTCCTGTCAAATTAGTATTGCGTTAACTGTGGTGATCTATCTCGCTCAAACCATGTCATTCTTGATTTCTTAAACAGCCAACCATCACCATATCTGATTATACCTGGCATACCAGACTGTTGTTGGTACATCAAGTTCACAAGTGTGAAATTACTACAATACAGGTATGTAAACAGCCAAATGTATTGAACATGGAAAGCAAGTGAATTATATTAACCCTTTGAATCTGAAAGGCCATCACATAAAAAACAATAAAAAAACATTTCTAGTCTTACAACAATTCTCCTGAAGATTTTTGGCTAACTAGACCTGAAGCTCTTGCTGCATATGGCAGCAACAGGTTCTTGACAAATTAGTACTAAGGTACTCAAGAGATTACCTGCATGAATGCCCTAAATTGAGATCTTGGGACCTCATGCTCAAATGTTAAATGTACTAATTCTTGCAATCTCCATGCTTTTATCTGTCCTCTTTCTTTTTCCATCAATCTCCATTTTTTTCACCTACTGATAACTACCTTTTCCTTTTTGTTGCCAGTACTGATTATATATTAATTTGCTACTTTGTGTATTAATCATGTAAGTCCACTAATAATCACAGCAGACCTGAAATTATACATGGTATATTTACTCATGCCCATGGTCTACAGAAAGCTGATTTGATGATTACTATTTATAGTTATTGATGTCTATTATCCTGGCAATAGCCCATATGAAAGCACTTATGACAGAGAGGCTCCAAATGTAATGCGTGTTGTATCATCAGATTAAGCTTGATACTGATCTACCTCACCCAAACCATGCCATTCTTGCTTTCTTAAACAGCAAACCATCGCCTTATCTGATCATAGCTGGTTCATGTATATCAGACTTGTTGTTCCATGAAATTCACAAGTGTGAAATTACTCACTGCAATACAGGTACATCTTGTATGTAAACAGACAAATTTGTTGAACATGGAATGGAATTGAATTATGTTAATCTTTTGAATCTGAAAGGCCAACACAAAAAACATGACTAGTCACATAACAATTCTCCTGAAGACTTTTTTACTAACTTGACCTGAAGCTGTTGCTGCATATGACAGCAACAGGTTCCTGCCAAGTTAGTAATGAGGTAACTGTAGTGATCTATCTCGCTCAAACCATGTCATTCTTGATTTCTTAAACAGCCAGATTATACCTGGTATACCAGACTGTTGTTGGTACATCAAGTTCATAAGTGTGAAATTGCTGCAATACAGGTATGTAAATAGCCAAATGTGTTGAACATGGAACGCAAGTGAATTATATTAACCCTTTGATTATGAAATTCTCTTGAGACTTTTTGCTGACTTGACCAGAAACTGTTGCAGCCCACATGTATGACAGCAACAGGTTCCTGTCAAGTTAGTATTGAGATAACTGTATGAATGCCCTAAACTCAGATCCTGGAAACCCATGTTCAAGGGGCTAAGTGAAATGTACATGCATATGCTTGCAATCTCCATGCTCTTCTTATCCGCTCTCTTGCTTTTTTCAACGATCTCCATATTTTTTCACTTGGCGATAGCTATTTTTCCTTTTTTGCTGCTAGTACTGATAAATATATATTATTTTGCCACTGTATGTAGCATATATGTATGTAAACCTGCTTCTGCATATTTCTGAATATTGCTGCAACTCATGTTCTCTGCTATATGTTTGCTCTCTGTCTGTCCCATCTTCAGACTTTTTCACCGAGATGCTTCAACATATCCAACTGAAACTTGTTACATAGTACTTTAGTAGGAGTAGTTACAGATCAAATTCGCGTTTCACAGGTTTAGTCACAATCTGACAGAGTTATCCCCCTTTTTGACTTATGAAATACGAAAAATATCAGTTTTCCGGACTTTTTCAGAGATGCTGCGACATATTCGACTGAAACTTGGTACATTGCTTTAGTATGAATAGTTACAGATCAAGTTCGTGTTGCACAGACATTGCTGCAAAATTGCAGATTTATCTCACTCAGTAAGGGGACATATACAATACTTACAGAATGCTTGTTTTATTATGTCTCCTTTAGCTGTCTACTGAATCATCTTTATTTTTGGCATAATATAACAGTTCTTTTCATCACTGATTTATGTTTATGCATGTATATATACCCAGTTGTTTCTTAGAAGTCTACATACCTTTTCTTAACCATTTT
Organism: Chaetoderma sp. LZ-2023a; assembly: GCA_034401795.1. Lineage (NCBI taxonomy): Eukaryota > Metazoa > Mollusca > Caudofoveata > Chaetodermatida > Chaetodermatidae > Chaetoderma > Chaetoderma sp. LZ-2023a. The sequence goes on along the minus strand of CM067369.1, from coordinate 81,494,019 downwards.
CAACATGTTTAATGACATATTCAATATATTATAGATTCATTTATATCTATAATTACCAAATAATTAATCAACTGTCATATCATTTTTTTAAAAGCCATTTTGAGGCAGATCCTTTTTATTTGGGTAGCCCCTTGCACCAGCGGAAAAAAGATAACAGAACACCAGAACTGCAGTCTAAAAACACTATTGGTAATTTACTTCCCACCCGTCCCACATGCCCATTAAGTTTCCCTGTTCATCGTGCAAGAAGCCAGTAAAACTAAATCAATATGCCATCAAATGTGACCTATGTGATAATTGGATACATCTAAGTTGTTCTAAGCTCACGCTATGTGACTACAGAGTCCTAGAGGATGCAGATGACCCATGGTGGTGCATCACATGCAATAGAGTTGTTTCCCTTTAATCACTACGATGATCAATCAGACTTCAAGTTAAATATCCATGATCTAACCAGTGATCATGATCACATGAATTATAATCTCCTGCTTGATGCAGTCTTTAACGCATTTAAGCTAAACACATTCTACCAACCAAGTATACCGGATAACGACTATGACAATAAAGAAGTCAAATTACCATTACCAGACTGCGAATATAGCTTGTCAAAAGAATTCAACGATCTAATTGTCAAAAGCACAGAAACTTTTTCATTTTCACTCCTACATCTCAATATTCAATCACTCCTGAGGAACATAGACAAACTAACAACTTTCCTTGACACTAACTCTAATGAATTTAACATTATAGATATCTCTGAGACATGGCTGAAACCAATCTCACTGGTTAATCTAATTAATATCCCTAATTACACTTTTGTAGAATATCACAGATCTACTAAAACTGGAGGCAGAGTAGGCATCAACGTAAAGGAAAATGTGCAGTACACAATACGAGAAGACTTGTCAATGATAGAAAACTACATTGAAACTATTTTCGTCGAAACTACTTCAGATAAAGGAAAAAATAAAGTTGTTGGTGTAATTTATAGACGTTCAGGAAGCGACAATGTCAAATTCATAGGGACATTAAACAAAATTCTACATTCCATACAAAATCAGAACAAAATTGGATACATTATGGGTGATTATAACATTGACCTTTTGAAAGAAAACTGTTTCCACACCCAAAATTTCATAAATTTGTTGAACACATTCAGTTTCTACCCATTAATCTTTCTAAAGTCTAAAGCTTTCCACGCTTTATGCACAGATGTCTATGATTCAAAACTAACCCGACTAAACCTTGGCTGACGTGGGGTTTGATCACTGCCTGCCATAAGAAAAACAGTCTATACCTAAATTATATAAAACTTTCTACTAAATTCAATGAAATGCAATTTAAGAAATTTCGAAACAAGTCCTAGCATGCGAGATTATCTGTCAGGCAATTATCAATCCTCAATCTTTCTAAACCCTATTGACCCAGAGGAGATCTCAAAGATACTAATGCAAATTAATCCTAACAAAAGTCCAGAATTGATAACTTTAAGTGGGCGGTATTCAAAAAGTGCATGCAGGATATAATGACTCCACTAAATCACATTTGCAACCTATTACTAATACAAGGCATCTTTCCATCACGACTCAAAACTGCACGTGTAATCCCAATTTACAAAGCAAAAGACTGCTCTGACTTCACTAACTATTGGCCAGTCTCAGTACTACCACTGTTTTCGAAGCTCTTGGAAAGACTCTATTATAACAGGCTAACCAATTACTTAAATAAAAACTCTCCTTTCCCAGTCACAATACGTTTTTCGGGGAAAACACTCCACAATGTTAGCTCTTATAGATATAATGGAAAAGATAGTAAATACATTGGACAAAAAAAGAACATATTCTTTGAATTTTTATAGATTTATCTAAAGCATTCGATACAATAAACGTTAACATTTTAATAGAAAAACTCTCAAACTACGGAATACGAGGCATTGCACTGGACTGGATAAAAAACTACCTAACCAGTAGAACACTATATGTCCAGTATAATAGAGTCCTATCGAAGAGTGGAGAAATAGTCTGTGGTGTTCCTCAGGGTTCAATTCTTGGCCCGCCGTTGTTCTTACTCTATATGAATGACTAACCAAATGTTTGCAAACACTTGCCATTAATTCTCTTTGCAGACGATACCAATGCTTTTTGCAGCCAGAAAAACATTGATACCTTATACAAAAACATTAATAAAGAAATAGAAAAAGTAATTCATTGGTTTAAGGTTAACAAATTATCGCTCAATGTTGCAAAAACAAATTACATCACATTCACAAATAAAAAAATGAAAAGTACTGATCTCCCTAAAATTTATGTAGATAATCAAGAAATATGTGAGGCACAATTTGCAAAAGTCTTGTGTCAAAATGTTTTTAAAACAGAAAAACTATTGACGCTTGAAGATATAGGAAAGCTCCAACTATACTCCATCCTCAGTGACTGCTATAACAATAATCTACCAACCCCATTATTAAAGCTCTTTAAGAATAATGAAGACATACACTCACACAACACACCATCACGAAAAAATCTGCATACAACCTTCTGCCGCACAGAAGCCTCCAGACAAAAGCCATCAACAAAAGCAATATACCTATGGAACAACACAGAAACAGACATCCCCACACAGATTATCACCAAAACATCATACAAAAAGAACCACAAGACAATTATTATAGAAGCCTACTAACCCTTTCGCTGATGAGTCCTTGACACAATTCATTGCTTATGATACACATCTAGTTCTGTTGCGTGTTTTGAATTTGGTCTGACTGGAATCATATTGTTAGCTTCATAATAATGCTGTGGATGTAAATGGAAGGATGTATGTCTGTGTATTTTTCATAGTAAGCAAAGTCATCTATTATTTATATATTTATATTTGTAATGTGCAATAGTTGGATCCTTCGAAACGTGTAATTTAATGTTTGTATTGTTTGTCTGTCAGCTTCCAGTCCGAGTAATTTCAAAATAGTCAACAGTTTTCATAAATTGTTGCCGCTGGACTTAAGCGAGATATAGGATACTCATCATGGAAAGGGTTAATCAGCTATATGTAGACCCTTTAGAAGAACACATGAGGAGGGAGTATGGCTGTGGAAGTCTGATGGATTTACCAATCTCATTAATTTTAGGAAGATCATCATTACCACCATGGCTCCTCAAACATTATGGCTCATCATACACTATATTAGTATCAATAATAATAATAATAATAATAATAATAATAATAATAATAATACATCACATACTGGATTACTGTCTTTAAGCTCGATGAACGCCTTTCCCGACCCGACCCGCCCACCACCCACCCCCACCCCTTCCTAACCCTCTCTCCATTACCTCTAGCAACTTAAAACTGCAGATCTTCTAGCACTAAATGTTAAAAATTGATTAATAATGCATATGCACTGTGGGTGCAGGTGGAAAAATCCACATCTTATATTATTATAATTAACTGCTAATAACTTAATTGTGTTTTTGTGTGCGTTACGTGTGGTGTTATAATGTTGTTATTTGTAATATGTACAGTAGTTTAATGTTGTAATGTCTCTTTGTCTAATATATGTTAGGGGTCCATCACCACATAGGCGTTGCCTTTGATGGACTACCTGTCCTTTGTAATATAAAGGTGAAATGCTACTATAAAATAAAAAAATATTTGAGTTGAATTGAATTGAATTGAATCAATGAGCTCATTATCTCTGGCCAAAGTCCTTGCCACCAAAATGACCAATTTTACTTCACGTCAATGAGGGTTATTCATCTAAACTGATATTAGCCTTAGGCTCTGACAATGACCCACCCAAGATTAAAGTAGTACGTGGAGCTAAGCCATAAAATTTAACCAAGATTGTACACTATCACAGGTGTTTGATCTTTGACATCACATCTGCAATTTGGTAGTATATATATTAGAAGTTATGAACACCCCTGACACCACCCTGACTCCTCCTAGACTGCGGTGGTCCAGAATCCCGCCCCACCATCCAGACGAGACAGACCCGCCAAAGAGACAACAAGTGGTCTGATACATGACCCCATTATTCTGCCCAGGCATCGCTGTGGCCCAGGCAGGCCATCGAGTTTACGAGAATATCATACGTTCACACATACCGCAGCTCACAGCTGTAGCCGGCCCCACCCCAAGCTGGCCCCACTGCAGGAGATAAATCAAGTGATTTGGCATTACCGCCCCACCCCCAAGGTGGCTCTCAGAGGCCACTCAGAGTCATAAATCCTAGAGCCACAACGAGGATTGGCAATATCACATCCAGATTACAGGAGATAAATCAATACAACTCCCATTGTGGTCGATTTCCTACCTTGTTGCCATTCCAGGCGGCTGGAGTATAGAAATCATGCCACCATGCACATGCGGTAGGATGCTCAGTGGAATGACGTGGTTGTGGCATCTATTCCAGGTAAGTCCGAAATGCAACTCGGGTCATGTTTGATACTCTGTATGGTCTTAGTGTCTATTCCAGGTGCGCCAGAAACGCCCCAAGAGTTGTGTCTGATACATACTCTGTGTGGTCTTGGCGTCTATTCAAGGTGAGCCAGAAATTCAACTCGAGTTGTATCTGATACTGTGTGGTTTTAGCATCTGTTCCAGATGAACCAGAAATGCAACTCGAGTTGTGTCTGATACTCTGTGTGGTCTTAGTGTCTGTTCCAGGCGAGCCAGAAATGCAACTCGCATTGTGTCTGATACTCTGTGTGGTCATAGCGTCTGTTCCAGGTGAGCCTGAAATGCAACTCGAGTTGAATCTGATACTCTGTGTGGTCTTAGCGTCTGTTCCATGTGAGCCAGAAATGCAACTCGAGTTGTGTTTGATACTCTGTGGTCTCAGCATCTGTATCAGGTGAGCCTGAAACGCAACTCGAGTTGTGTCTGATACTCTGTGGTCTTAGCATCTGTTCCAGCTGAACCCGAAATGCAACTCGAGTTGTGTCTGTTAATCTGTGTGGTCTTAGCACCTGTTCCAGGTGAGCCCGAAACACAACTCAAGTTGTTTCTCTAACTCTGTGTGGTCTTAGAGTCTGTTCCAGATGAGCCCGAAACGTAACTCGAGTTGTGTCTGATACTTTGTGCGGTCTTAGCGTCTGTTAAAAAAAGGTTTTAGCGTCTGTTGCAGGTGATCCCGAAACGCAACTCGAGTTGTGTCTGATACTCTGGTGCCTATCAGATGAGGCCACAGCAGCTGCCACTATCCCTCTTAGAGACATAGGAATACCCATGAATATTGGCCACTATGGAGAAAGCAGTCCAAGAATTGACCAGGCTATTACGGGAAGGGCAGATTATCACAACCATATATGCTGAGGAGTTGGCAGACCTTGTCTCTGTGTCGGCCACCCCCGCCCTGACCCCTGTTCCATGATAGAGGCTAGCTGACACCCCGGATCCAGCTCCCGCCTGGAAGCCAACCCCTGCTCCACAACACATAGCTGACACCCCCGAAAGGCCCAGCCAGAATCAGAACGCTCCTTCAAATGCGTGCTCCAAAAGCTACCGCCACCACCATGGCAAAAACCACTGCCACATCTACAACCACTGCCTCCGCAGCTACAGTCACCAGACTCCTTCTGTCAGTACGAACGTATACATCAGCGTTCATCTCCTCCAGTCTGACTGAGAGAAGACTACACACCACTACGCCCACACCCCGACCCGAGGGGGGGGGGTGGTTAAAGTTCTGCCTTGCCCTCAGAGTGACACTGCATAAGGAGAACGACGGTGCAGATGTCTCCACAGATCCCCTGCTTTGGCCGAAACAGCAGGCTCTACTGAAGGGAAGCGACATTGTTGTGGCTGTGATGGAAGCCAAATCCAAGGTGCTGCAAGGCCTTGAGAACTACACTCCCGAGGCTGGTTGAGGCATCGATGGCTGGGCAGAAAACCTGGTTGAGGCACAGCACCTCAACATCACTAGATATCAACCACTCCGTGGTGGTAGTGGGTGTGGGTTATATATTAACACCCCAGCTTCCATCATGGGAAAGTGTATGGTGGTCAATGTCAAGAACAGGGATGCCCATTGCCTGCGCTGGTCTCTCCTTGTTGGCACACGACCATGTAGACAATCCATCAAAGTATGCGGCCTGCTTGGAACAGTCTTAACTTCCGTGGCATAGACTCCCCAACTCCTCTTTACCAGATGAAGCATGTTGAATGGCAGAATGGTCTAGCATTAGGGGCGGAGACGTCTGCAGACCATCATAGCAATAGCTTTACCTGACACCACTAGTGCTGTCGTCCAGATGCCCTTGCTCTGCAGCACTCTGAGCCATTCCAGAGCGGTGGTGGGCGCCAGCACGTGGTCATGCCGATGGTGCATAGTGCTAGCTTGTGGGGCACACAGATACTGGCTGTGTCACAGCACTATGCACGGGTGAATTGATGTCTGTGTTGAAGCCAAAGAGGACACCGGGGTAATTCTCCTTGATTATCATGTTTTTATAGTCCCTGACCACCAGGTCCTCGATATTCACAATCATGTTGCTCGGAATCAGCTGTAGGTGTGGAGATATGGCAGTCATGCTGCCGACGGGCCTTCGGCAAGGATTGTTGGAACTTGGAAATGAGGCTGATAGTGTCTGCAACGCTGATCATGTCCTCGGCCAGACTGCTGATCATGGCCTGCACCTCTTTCCCGCTCATCCCATCAATAATGTCGCAGCTTGGTCTGGGCTGTCAGGAGACAATAACATAATGCTTCTAAGGACTGGTTGACGATTCCTGCTGGTGTGAGCCCCAAGGTTGTGTGTGTGACAAAGTACTTTCAGGCATCTGGGTGGTGCTGCTTGATGCTGGTGATGTGCATATTCTGCACCAGGGCCTAGCTCCCCGAGTCTGGATCGAATGAGAACCTCGTAGTCTTCAGATGGCCAATTTTTCGTGGTGTTTGATCGGGGAAGCCTGAGTAGTCTGGTCTTGGGTCTCCGTACATAATTCATTCCCAGACAGCGATAGTCCGAGTGGACATTGAACTCTCGCTGTAGTCTGCTGGCCGATGACGGGCTGTAGTTGTTGAGCTGTGGGTCAGTTATTCGTATCAGGCAGGCTTGCGCTCAGTAGTACACATGGAATCTGAGCCAGCTGGCATCGAGCACCGCTTCGGGGGTACCAGAATAGGAGTGAAGCAAACTGGCACCAACTCCACACCCTGCCGTGGGGTACATACAGCAAAGTTCAGCCGTTGGTTCCCATTTCTAGGGGGAGGGTGGTGGGGACCGGTTGGAGGGTGTGTGTGTGGTGGAGCCGGGCCCAGTGGTGTAGACCAGACGTGGTCTGTGTGCGGTCTGGTCGGATTTCTTGTTTGATTGCTGTTGGGTGAAACCTGCCCCACCACCCACCCAGGAGGGGTGTGGTCCATAGGTGTGGTCTATGGGTGTGGACCAGAGGTGTGCGGTTCAGAAGCGTGTTCTATTGGTGTGGATCAGATGTGTGTGGTCCCGAGGCCTGACCTATAGGCATGGTCTATGGGTGTGGACCAGAGGTGTGTGGTCCAGAGATGTCTGGTCCATAGGCGTGGTCTATGGGCGTGTGATCCAGACAGAAGTGTGGTCCATAGGCGTGTGGTCCATCGGCCGGAGGTGTGGTCCAGAAGCCCCGTTATAGGAGGGCGGTGGGGCCGGCTTGGGGTGGGGCCGGCCCCAGTGGTGTAGAGCATCATAGGGAGGGTAGTTCAGAGGTGTGGTCCAGGGGGGGGGGGGTCCCACAGTAGTATGCATTAATAGGGGCGTGCCCCCACACACCTATTTACAGGAGGGTGGTGGGGGCCAGATTGTGGGGGGGGGGGGTCGGCATCAGTGGTGTAGACCATCATAGGAAGTGTGGTCCAGAGGTGTGGTCCATGGGGTGTGTGGTCCCATAGCCCTATTATACAAACTACTTAAAGCAATGGGCTTCAGTCAAATAAATCTCAAGATATCAACAGCTTTCATATATGGTTGCCTTGCAATGCAGATACTGGGAATTCATCGGTGAGAGTTAAGGTTTTATTCATACATACAGCAAGCCTGTCCTGATAGCATATAGGCCTATTATACACATTATGTCCGCATGTTAAGTTGTAAATACTTAGTAGTAACTATCCCCTTTTGCCATGTTTGGTCTCCATCAATTTAACACCCACATATAGCATACTTCCCTTTAACGATCCACCTTTCTTTTTCTTCATGTCTTTATATACATTAACCTTTCTTCGCTACGTTGTAGCATTATGAAATTCTAGATAATAACCAATCACAACTCTAGAGCCATGGGGATACTTATGTCGAGAATCCCCATCCATTTCACCCTATGTTATAGTGTTATTATAGTTTTATTATTGCTGTCATGCCAGAAACAATATACATGTATTTATCACATGTACAAATATGGTGATGCGGCATATTGTATTGTATTATACTGCGCTTCACTGTAGCCGCCACCGCCACCACCACCACCCTAGTGTCTCAAAAAATGGAGTCGTATACATCCTGTGTTTGTGGGAGCTAGATAGAAATAACCATAAATTCTGAATCTACATAAAGTTATCATTAAAATGAGCCCAAGAACTCCGCTCTACTGGTATTACTTTCGAAAAAATAATATTGAAGTCCTTTCACAACACTAAAATGTAACGTCACTACCATTTCTTATAGCTCAATTCTCACCAGTTTGACTGTATGCCATATGACAGTGCGTTTCATTTTGGTGACCTGCACGCCAAGTTTGCTAAGGATCCCTTCATTAAAACTAGAATTATTGTCCAACTAATTTTATGATTGACTCAGTGAAGTTGGCCATTCACCTTTCGACACAATAAACTTTGAGGCTTCTTTAGAACACAAATGTTAATCTCCATGCCGAGTTTGGTAAGGATCAATTAGACCGTGAAATGGACCTTTCCAGTTTATCTATCCATTATATGATGTCATAATGAACTATGTGACGTGTAGGATGACATCATAATCATTACGTCACAAATGACCCGATTTAGTCTGTCTTAAATGCTTAATAGTCGGACACGTACGAATTGTATGTATTTGCTATTTAGTAAACATGCTGTTGAATATTTTGAAACTAATTTGACTGGGCGCTCTTGCTGCCATAGGCAGCAAAAGCACCCAGTCAAATTAGTTTCAAAATCTTCAACAGCTTACCTGTATAGGTTTCTGGAAATTAAGTCAGGGAGTTCATGGATCAATCGATCCCAACGCGAGCGAGGTATGGGTAGAGCTAGATTTTGTTTCAATCCATCGATAAATGATGAAAAGTGCCACAAACATGCTGTTTAATATTTTGAAACTAATTTGACTGAGCGCTCTTGGTGCCATAAGCAACAAAAGCACCCAGTCAAATTAGTTTCAAAATCTTCAACAGCTTACCTGTATAGTTTTCTGGAAATTAATAGTCAAGGAGTTCATAAATCGATCGATCCCAACACGAGCGAGGTATGGGTAGAGCTAGATTTGGTTTTAATCCATCGATAATGAGGAAACGTGCCACAAACATATTTTCACCATAGGCTCCAATACGTGCAAATATAGCAAGGGTCATAACTCTGCTATTTGAAGGCGCGGCCACTTCATATTCATAACCCCAATAGATATTGCCTAAATGAAGATATCTGCATAATTTACTATTGTTTCCAATGGGAAAATTTACCCGTGACCTATATTATCAAGAAAGGTCAGACTGACCTACTTCTTATTTGGGACAGCTGGATGGCGAGTGATTGCTATAGCTCAGCTGACTGGGCTAAAAAACATATCTGGAATTTTTTTAACTCCAAAATGGCCTCCCAAAATATTGAACAGTCAAAATTCCTTTAAACTGTTAGACAACATTCCACCATAGGGTAATTATATCCAAGCTTAGTTGAAATTTGGCCATTGGGTAAAGGGGACCACAAACAGACAAGGGTCAAAGCATGCCAAATGGTGCTTTTGGATAATTTAAACAAAATAAATATTATTTGCATATTTTCGAATTTTTCAATATTAAATTTCTCCACGGTGTCATCTTCAAATTCTCACAGTGACGTCATCACGTGAATGATTGTTGTGGTATGATGTCATCACGTGAATATTATGTTGTTCCTGAGTGATATCGCCACATAAATGAAATACAAGAGAAAGACTATTGTTTGTTAAACAAAACGAATTAGACGCATGTTTCTTTTAAAACACGTGTGGAGTAATTTTAATTCATGTGGTTGACGATTCACGCGATGATGTAATACCGTGAATTTTATAGCATGTCAAAATGATATGAACGGGAATTTAATAATGACTACTTAAAGCGATGCTAATCTCATCTCAAATGTTGTATTGCACTGATAGAATATGGTTTATGGATTCCATATCCTGTCACATTCCCTGATCTGTATCGCAATTATCTGTTTTGTAATATCGAGTAAATGTTAAACAGTGATCGACACCATTTTGCCTCCTCAAGCTATTGTGTGTGATGTCATGTAAGCTCCAATGCATCACATTCTTTATTATGAAATGCTCATGACAGCCATCATAAGATGTAGAAATGTACCAACATTTAACTACTAAATCCTGAATATCTTTCCTTAGCGCCCTGATAAAAAGTTTAAAATTACCTGGATAGTTTATGATCGGCGTGTTAGATCACCTGAATAGCTATCAAGAGATGGGAATAGTTATCCTTTAATTTTTAAGAACAAGAATGCTGAAGCATGCAATGTCTCGCCTGCAAAGGCATGGATATTGTGGATTGCCAAAGCAAACTTGGTATGGTTTGTAATACATAAATTCAGTGAGGCACTAACAAGCAACCGTAACACATCAAACAAGAAAAGTCTTGCAAAACTTCAGATAGTCTGACCTTTAACAAATTTCCCAAAAAAGAAATTAGTAATGATGCAGATAGTACACCAGCATAGTATATATAGCACCGTTGAAAATTGTTCCTATATCGGGTGAGCCATTGTTGAAAGAGAATGGTCCATAAAAAATATAACCTAAAAAAAATTCTATGTCTAAAACCGTGAAAAAGCAGGCAAAATTCTGTCAAAATCAAATTAATTAAGCATACAAATTGAACACCTGTATGGTATAGACTGGCTTTGTAAGGTTTTATTGAAATCAGAAGTCATTGTTGTGTAATATGTTCAATAAAAATTTTTTAACCTAAAATACATCAAGAATTTTCTACGTCCAAAACCATGAAAAACGTAGTAAAGATTCCCCCAAATCATATCAGTAATGATGCAGATAATGGACATCAGGGTTGTGCAGTTTGATTGAAATCGCAGTGAATATTGTTGAGTTACACGGCAAACTTAAAACCTTAATCAAAAGTACACACAAACTTGTAAGTCAAAAACTGTGCAAAAGTAGTAAAAATAGCCCACATAGAAATCGGTTGTCATGCAAATTGCATCCCTGTATAGCATAGAACACTTCTATAAAATTCCATTGAAATTACACGACCCATTGTTGAACGGTAAGTGGATTTAAAAACCTTAATAAAAAGTACGAATACAGAAAATTCATGGAAGAATTTAAAGTCCAAAACCATGGAAAAAAGGAAAAATTACCCAAAATAAAACCCATTGTCATGCACCTTGCTTTATATCATAGTATAGATCACTTCTGTAAAGTTTCATTCAAATCGGATGAGCCATTGTTGAAAAATAAGTTTAAAACCATTAACCAAAAGTACAAATATGGGCATTGACGCCGCCAGAAATAGTGATCCCTATCTATCTCTTGCTTTCTGCTTCGCTGGCGAGACAATAAAAATGGACCATCAACTTTCTCGTTATAGGTTCTGAAGACATGCTAGATAGTCAAACAGTTAAACGCTTTTTTAGACTAGGATTATCTTCTATGGAGAAGATACGTTTTGAAATTTCAAATATTTTTCAGAAAATAAAAAATGGCCACACAAGAAATAGACCAATCAAATATCTGTAAACAAGTTTGGAAGTTTACTGTCATATTGTAATTCCAGCCAAGGTTGGTTGAAATCCGTCAAGCATTTAATGAGTAGTCTTTTAAAGCAGAAGTTGACAAATGATTGGCAGAAGGGTGATCGCCATGGCATAAGCTTACTTAGTGAGTTATAATTGAACAAGAGGTCCAAGCAGCCTGTATCGCTCACCTGCAATTATTGGCCACTTGTGCAACCGAACAAAATGAGATGACCATTGGAAAAATTGACCAATCAAATTTCTGTGAAGAAGTTTGATTAAAATTGGCCCAGTCTTAATGATTTTCTCAGAAATTTGCATAAAATACAACATGTCGGCCAAAAACGCTACATTTTGATTGATTCATGGCGGTGTTTATTTGACATATCAACTTTCCATGGACAAATTTTAATGGCGCTTCGGTCCTAATCATATCTGCCAAATTTCGGCCCGATCCGTTCAGCGAAAACTATGGTCATCCAACCCTCGAACAAACTTGTTGCTTCAGCTCTTGCCATAGATTATATTTCATGAGGTTTGCATCGATCCTCCAAGCAGATTCGGAGATTTTTAGACGTTTCTAAAAGTCAGCCAAAATCCAAGATAGCCGCTGGCCAAATTGGTCAATCGTATTCCTTTGAACAAACTTGTATCCCTATGCCCTAAGGACGCTTCCTGTCAAATACATAAGAAATCGGCCCAGTGGTTCTCGAGAAAACATTAAAAATTTCCCATTGCTTTAGTATGGGAATTTTTGGCGGGAAAAAGATCCAAGATGGCCAACAAACCGTTTTTAAGTCAATTTCGTAAAATGGCAAATTTGAAATCAAAATATCTAAAAACCTACTGTATATAAAAACAATTTCGGCTTCAAAATCTGTCAAATAAAAAAATCCAATATGGCCACCAAACACGCTACACTTTGATTGGTCCATGGTGTCCATGTTCTTTTACGTATCAATTTCCCTTGAACAAACTTTAATGGTCCTTAGTCCCTAACAATATTTCCCAAATTTGGGCCCCGATCTGTTCAGCCGTTATGAAGAAGTTGTTTTCACGAAAACTTAAGGTCTTCCAAGATGGCCACCGAATCATTTGCCAATCAACTTCCCTTGAACAAAATTGGTTCAACTCTGGCCCTAGATGATGTTTCATGATTGTTGAATCGATCCGCCAAGCGGTTTCTGAGATTTTTAGATGCTAAAAATTGGCCAAAAATCCAAGAGGGCCACTGGCCAAACTAGCTGATTGGCATTATTTGAACAAACTTGGATCTATATGCCCTAAGGATCCTTCCTGCCGAATATAATTGAAATCGGCCCAGTAGTTCTCGAAGACATTTTAAATTTCCCATTGCTTTACTATATGTGAGTTTTTGGCGAGAAAGCAATCCAAGATGGCCGCCAAACTGTTTATCCGATCGCTTTGATAGAGACAACTTTGAGATCAGCATACCCAAAAACCAATGCAAAACGAATTTCGGCTTCAAAATCCAACAAATAAAAAAATCCAATATGGCCACCAAACACTACATTTTGATTGGTCCACGGTGGCCATGTTTTCCCCGTATCAGCTTCTTTTGCAACAAACTATAGTGCGCCTTGTATGGTTACTGTATTCTGCGGCTGTAGTAGTAGTAGTAGTAGTAGTAGTAGTGTGTTTTAGGAGAAAGTATATTTGAATGATTTTACAGATGTGTGTGAAAATCCAAGATGGCCACTTGAACAAAGATTTTGTGGAATTAAAAATCTCGTCTGACGGATGATGGACGGTTGCGACGGCATAAGCTGACTTGGCCTTTTAGGCCAGGTGAGCTAAAAACTTGAATATGGCCGCCAAGAATGCTATATTTTGATTGGTCCATACTTGTTTACCTATCAATTTCCCTTGAACTAACTCCAATGGCTCTTAGTCTCTAATCGTATCTACCTAATTTCATCCCGATCCGTTCAGTGGGTCTGGAGAAGACTTTTTCGCGAAAACTAGTTCATCTAAGATGATAAAGTTCCCTTGAACAAATTTGGCTCAGTTCTTACCCTAGATGACATTTCATGAGCTTTGAATTGATCCCCAAATAGTGAGATACCTTAGCGACAAAATTCGAGCAGAGCGTTACATGCTGGACAAAAGCACCAAACTTTCACTTAAACATATCTATATTGATTTTTTCAATGGATCCAAAAAGAATATCCACTATTCTTCGGAGTACACAATATTTAAAATGGCGGCCATAATCCAATACATGGCACAAAACGGTACAGTTAAATAACATTTTAACCAAGTTGACACAACAATTCAAAGTAGAATGCATTTATAATCGATGTACACATCCATGCCTGATTGTATGGTATATTATTCATTATTTTAACAGCATTATTCACTAAATAGAGGAAAGCCTGTCTATGAAGACCACTTGTATTGGGACTAGAAGATGGTAGATCTTTATGATGGATTGCCGTAAGATCACCAGACTTAAAATGCAAGCATCTTGTAATCGTAAAAGCTTTTTCTTATAGGGATTGAAATGCAATAAACAATCATTTCTCATTAAGAGTCACCACATTATGTTGCCCCTTAGCGTCCGTTATAGACAGGTTTTCATGGAAAGTGTTTAAAATTGCATTTGTCATTGTATACATCACTCGACTGATCAGGGATTGATACAACTATATGCAATACATGTAGATGTAGATATACATAAATAAACATCCTGTAGACGACATGTTTATACTATCCACTATGTCTAGCATAAGGACACTCACACAGTTGTGTACATGGAAAGTCAGCCTTTGCACAACTACATATGAAATATCTGGTTGCCCTTTACTTGTGTGTGGATTTAATGATCAGTTCATTGCGGGCTACTGCAGCACAAGGTATTGTAATTGAAACCAAGCTCCTTCTTTGCCTCTTTCATTGACTAATCTTTCTTTTATTAGGTTTGTAGTGGCTGGTGGGACAGGTGCTTCTGCACACTTCACTGACACTACTGCTACGATTGTGTATAAATCTGAAAGATCAGGACTTCTAGAAGCCATTGTGAAAGGTGTAGGGCACTGTGTGATCATCACTTGCTCGCATTCTGTAGAGCTGAAGGATACTTATAGCCGTACCACAGAATGATTCCTATGCTGTTGTTGAGGATGGATTGTGGTCTATGTTGTCTAATGTACTGACTGAGTAAAGTTGCTTTCGAATGAGTTGAGGACACACCAGCCGATCTGCTAAAATTTGCTTACAAATAGAGTTAGCAAATGAAATCTCGATATTATGAACATGGCATTACGAAATATGTATGCCAATCTCTGCCAAACAAACCATAACAGATCGATTTCTTGTTTGTTGGTTTACACAGTCCAGTGTACACGACCATTCGCTGCACCCATATGAAGTCTGCACAGCTGTGTCCTCGTTTAAAGACCCTCTGGAAGGTTCCAGGGAATCTGGCAATGTTTTCTAGGATGTGGCATGGTATACATCTTCCAGATACTTTTAATGACAACTAGGATCACAGGTTTGCTTGTGGTCTAGGATGCTTCTTCGGTTTAGGCAGTTTGGCAAGGGTACATCACAGATGGGGTGGGGGGGGGGATTGTTGCACGAAGGCAGAATGTACTATGTGCGTATTAGGTTTGGAGATGCTATCACCTGCATATGTAAGGAGGGCATTGCTGATGTGGCCGGGTTCAAATGCATGCCCATTCCTCAGGGCCTTATACGCCTTATCAATCTCAATTGTAGTGACCTAGAATCACCTGCAAATGTCGTCCGAATCCGTGAACTGCTTTTAAAGCTATTCTCTGATCGCATCTGCTTTTCACTGGTCGGTCCAGACGAAGTTACCTTCAGTGTTATGCACAGATACCAATGGTGGTGGACCAGCAACTCTTCGAGTCCGAACAATCATATATGGCTGTGATATCTGCCAAAACAGCCTCCTTATATGATGGCGAGATCTTTCAGTCGTTCACTGATCTGGCAAAGTATGGCATTGCATTCTCGGCGTAGCTTTGCATGATCCTTGCTCTAACCATATTTATAGATGATGAGCTATAGTGCCTTCAGTTGTTCGGACAGTTTTCCGAGGAGTGAGTCTGCAGTGTAGTGCACAGCTCCGGTGTTATTCTTGACAACTCCTTTTACATTCGTCCAT
Source organism: Chaetoderma sp. LZ-2023a (assembly GCA_034401795.1). Classification (NCBI taxonomy): domain Eukaryota; kingdom Metazoa; phylum Mollusca; class Caudofoveata; order Chaetodermatida; family Chaetodermatidae; genus Chaetoderma; species Chaetoderma sp. LZ-2023a. The sequence continues at coordinate 81,477,934 of CM067369.1, read as the reverse complement.
GATGCACCAATGCATTTATGTACTGTTGATAAAGCGTTGTTTAAGTTTGAGTTCGTCAATGGTTGCTATCTGTTCATTGATGGTCTTCTTGAATGGCATTTGAGTGGTGTGTCATTGACGAATTCTCTTAATCAAAGTTGACATTGTCATGTTGGTTGCCATGGGGCTTATGCAGCAGAAAAATGGGCTTCATATGAAGGCGGGAGACCGAGTCTGGCTTATGGTCAGAGTTGAGGTCTGTGCTTCTGAAATAGTGGCTTTGCACTGATCTTACACATCACACAATCAATTTGGTTGAAGACAACAGTTGTGGGCTTTGAGTAGGTGTGTGCATTTGGAGCAATGCCAGTACTAGCTTAGATGGAGCGATGCCAGTACACGTGTACAGGTTAACTTTAACGAACGTGTACATGTATTTGCCATTTTGCTGCAAAAATGTAGTAATAATATGATATCTATTTAGCCTATTATTACATGTAGACAGTGGAATGTGGTGGGGATGGAAAAAAATAACTATTTATTAGCAACCAACCCACCGCCACCACCCTTGTATCAACAGCGCTCAATGTGATACTCCTTTGATTAACCGAATACTAAATATTAAATTTTTAATCTCCGTTAATGTCTATTTGCGGATCAAGAGACGACTATATTGTAAAACTATCACTGGAATTTACAAAAAGAGCATTTTGATGTCATTCAAATTGGATATTTCTCAAGATCACTGTAGATGATAATTAGGCTGGCTTTAACATTAAAACGAAAATGGGAATCCTACCTTTGATTGATCAGGATCCATTTGCATGCCAAGAGGAGTATTTTTAAACATTGCCACTGAAATGACTGATCGCCTTGGTAAATGCATTGCATTCGTAAATTTACAAAACTAATCTCTTTCCTGCAAATGGAAATTCATACAGACAATTGCCGATGCCGCTTTGGCAGGCCTGGCCATTCAGCCTTTGATGGTCAAGACTGGCTAAGAAAGTTTGAAATCTGTCATTACTGAATGGCCATTTGCGGGCAAAAGCAAGATAACCTTTTGAAAATTTAACAGTGGAATGACATTGCCGCGTTAATTTTACAAAAAATAGTCTTCTCTCATTACTCAAGACCACTATAGACACTGTTTAGGACGGCTTGGCCATTAATGAGTTGACCAAAGGCTGGCGGCGATCATCCCACTGTGAGCTTAGATAAGTGCCACACACCACAGTATTCAAAGTGATAATCTGTGATGATATGATAAGATCACGCTTGAATAGTCAACAGTAATTCACACCTCCGCAATCTGACAAGAAGTGTTGGTTTCTCAAAGGAATACATGCGTACTGTCGTCGATGCTGTGTGGGTAATTGGTTAACCGAGTTGACTCTGAAAGTTGTTCAAGAACATTTCGATTTTCTCATAAAAATCCCCCATGAGCAGACCAAGAGGTGATTGTTTTTGAAAACTTATATAACAATGACTGGAGTGGTAACATTTAAAAACAATACCCGGCTCCTCTTGGTCTGCAAATTGACATTTCACAAGGCCACTGTAGGATCCGTGTTTTGGCAGGCTTGAGTGTTAAGGGGTTAATTCAGAAACTGGACAGCATTGACAGATAGAGAGCATGGCGCCAAATGCGGAGAATTAATTTGTCAAAAAATAGACCCTATATCATTTTCTTTGAGGGCTATCCTACATATTTCACATAAATATGTATCCTTTATAAAACAATTTCCCGTGTACATGTTTACAAATTTTGTAACCATGTACATGTCACCTGAATGTGTACACGTGCCCAGCACTAGCTTGGAGCCTGTCTCTGCTCTAAGGTCCTGTTAATGTTGTTTGGTGATGAAATGAGTGCTTGAAGCACATATTTTGGCATTGAGACTGTGAACAATAAAGCCAGAGCATCTCCATTGCTGTTATGTTTGCCCATAGCGTATGACGCCAATCATGCACATGGTGTGTCCTGCATCATTGACCGCTTTGCTGGGTATGCCTAGGTTGGAGTTGATGGTAGAATTCAGTTCGCTCAGTTCGGTATAGAAGAACTTGATCCTGTTTGGCTTTTTCAGTTGGACAACATGCCTTCATAGTGTGGCACTTGGTGGAGGTACCATTATACAATTGCACGGCCAGGTCAATCATGTAGCATGATTGCTGATGAATCCAAAATAATGTAGGATGTGATACAAAGCCCAGACCGCGGTATGTTACCTGTTACTGCTGCTTACAGATCAGCTTGTGACCAGTCTACAGTTACTACTCTGAATGAGTGGATATGTTTCTTTCTTGAATCAGTGTTATAGTGTTCAAGGTTCTATCTTGATGTTTCTCGCTTAAATGCGGTGGTCAGGCCACACACATTTCATATTGTGAAGGTAAACTCATGAGGAGATTATGACGACTGAAGATGTTGAATACAGTTTCTTTGAAGAAGCTTAGACATGATCAGAGTTGCCTCTGCATGTGGTGGTCAGCCCGCAAACCTTGATGATGTCGTCAGCAGTATGAGTTTCACGAATATGGGACTTTGTGGGCCTGTTACAAATGTCTATATTTAGTTAGGCAATCAAAGGTGTACTTTGACTCAATGAGATCTAAGTCACCTGCGGATATTTTTGCAAGAATGGCTGTATCCCTCACTGATGTTGCCATATATGTCAATGACTGTTCTGCACACCTAGTAGAATACCGTATCAGGTTCTGCTGTTCAGTGTCACAAAAGAAATGCATGTTGATCTTCGTCGCTAATGGTGTCGCCATTCTCTTTGATCTTCTTTGCTTGCTGTTTGTACTGGTATGATCCGGTGTAATTTTTTGGACTTCTGTATATGGCAAGAGCATCTTGTCTTCTGCTTTTTGTGCATGTCGTAAGAGGTGTCCCACCATCCTTTTGGCACACTTGACATACGTTACAATTCATTACTTGAAATGAAAGAGGACAAACATTAACAGCCCTTAGTCCCTAATCAAATCCGCTAAATTTTGGTTCAATATGTTCATTGGTTCTGGAGAACACAAAAACTAGGCCACCCAAGATGACCGCCGAACCATTTGGCCAATCAAGTTCCCTTGAACAAACTTGGATAAGCTCTTGCGCTAGATGACATTTCATGAGTTTTGAAGGGATCCCCCAATTAAAGCGGTTTCCTTTGAATAAATCTTGGATCTGTATGATCAGTCCAGTGGTTCTTGAGAAGCCATTTAAAGAAAATGTTGATAGATGGATGCGCGGATGATGGACGGTCGCCACAGAATAAGCTCACTTGGACTTTTAAGGCCAGGTGTGCTAATGTAACCATTATTTTGGGAAAAAAATATCCTCCTAGAATAATTGTAAGTGTTGTAGTATGTGTAATTTAGTCTTTATATGCTCAACCCTTACATTAGCAAATTGTATGTTCTTAATTACTCTGCACTGCTAAAATACCCATAAAATGTAAATGACTACATGTATAACATTTTGTCCTTAAGTGAATTTTTTGGGACTTTAGACTCGTCATAGAACTCGGAACTGCGCTTCCAATGAAACAAAATTACGTTTTTACCATTTTTTTTCGCGGTAGGGTCTATTTCTGGGGTTCAATGATCAAACCAATATCCCGAACTTGACAATCCAAACATGTCATATCGAAAAGATTGTTACCTGCCTCCATGTCTGAAACTAGGTGGGAGCCACTATTGTCTTTGTACTGGAGTATAAATATCAGCCGTTGACGTATCAACCATGAACAGACTATTTTCGGCCATGGTAAATTTGCTTCCAATCCTATAGCGTATCTGATTTGCTATTAATAAATTCTTGATTTTATCAATGGAATTCCAAAATCATACCATCGTTTGATCACGTGGTATTTTTCTTGATGGCTTAAGAAATCAAGAATCACATCATTTTATTTTACGGGACGTGTTCATGTATCTGACCAACTATGGTGTTGATTAAAGCATATTTAAGTTAAATTCCTGTGAATCATTGCATACATGTATATGTTGTCAATTTATAATAGTCTCCTTATTATGGTATCAGAAAATATCCAAACAGACAGCTTTCGTAAGCATTCTTGGCCCATGGGAAGTAATTTCCTGTGAAATGTATTTTTTGTGGATGAAAGTCGTGCACAGTTCAAGGCAATCAGGGGACGACACATTATTGAAGGTTATTGAAGAGTATTTTGGGATCGCTAGAAATAACTGAATACCAATTAATTGAGTCTACCACATGCTTAAATTAGATTGATTTCAATAGTAACCCAAGTAGCTACTCAATAGTAGGAGCCTAACCCCACTCTAATATATCCAGCTTCATTAGTTTCACACATTAGATTTTAAAAATAGTAACGATGCCTATCAGTTGCCTGATCGACAGTAGCAAATGAAAACAACAACGTATTTTCATATTCCAAATTATTTTCAATCATCCTAGCCCCTGAAACTGGTTTTTAGGTTAAACCAATTTCTTCAGTGAGGCCATCACCGGTTTTCATTTACATGTAGCCCAAACCGCCCAGCCCTAATTTAACCCTTATTGTGGCTACAGCGCTCAATATGCTAATCTTATCAATTAACCCTTTAATGCTTAAGACTATTCAAAAAGATTATAAGCCTACTTTTTGCAGGCCAAGAGGATATTTTTGTAAATTTACCATTGAAACTTACAAAAATAACTTTGTTGTCCTACAAATGGGCATTTCCATAGCATGGCTACATGTGCCGTTTTGATTGGGTTGACAACCAAATGGATAGTGGTAAACAAAATCAAGTTATTGTTTAGCCAGTGTCCAGTTGCAGGTCAAGAGAATAGTATTTCTGAAAATTTATCACGGGACTGACTGGCTCGGTTACCGAGACAGTCATTGCAGCGGCAGATTTTCAAAAATACTATTATCTTCACCCGTAAATGGCCTGCTCAAGGACATTGCAGATGCAGTTTTAGCCGTCATAAGCATTAAATGGTTATGTTGACACAAGTGGTTAACGCCTATCAGTAACATAGTTATTATATATTATGAGTCCAGGTATTGCTACTTTATATAAGACCCACCTAAAATTCTGTGCGCAAATATTATAAATGATTCGCTCAGTTCATAGAGCTCAGAGGCAGCCGGTAGCTGTTGATGGGAGCACATGGCAACTAAGTAATACACAGGCAACAACTCTACATCCCCATGTGAATTGTTTTATAGCGACAAAGAACTGTTTACACAAGTTTTGTTTAATGCATCGTCGCCAAGACGCATAATAGTTACTGAAAACAGGAATTTATTGATAGCTCCATGTTACAGGTAGGGGTTAAGCAATGGTTATTTGAGCTTGACCGTTCAGCTTTAAGCACAGTATTATCTCAGCTAAGTGGTCACAGCATAATCATTTATAATATCTAGCAAGATGGTACACGTAAACGTAACCATATAGTGAAAGCTGATAATTCAGCACCACAAGAAATATAGTGTTCGATATTTAGAGAGTAATTTGCCTGTATTGCTGTAAATGGTTACTGCACAGTCAGGTTATTGTCTAAATATTCAACAGCTTTCATGTGGATATGTCTGCCTCAACATTGAGATAAAGGGGTTTCATCACATTTTCATCATTGAAAGGTTTATTTAAGAAAAATGATAATGTTCAGTAAAATTTCACACATAATATATTTGTATTGATCAACATTTCTAAACTTTTACTGTTCAACATAGACTAGATTACTAAGGCATGCGTCATATAGGCATACGATATAGATCCGATATAAATGCTTATGTTCAACCCTTTCAACCCTTAATTCTCAAAATCACTATTTCAAAGTAACTATATTTACATAAGCAGTTGAACATTTTGAAAATAATTTGACGGGTTAAAAGGGTTTAACTAATAGCCATAAAAATTAGAAAGGCTGTGACCTGGATGTTGAGACAGTTTGTTTTGCGAAATTGTTACACATCTCACCATTAAGCTCGTTATGTTGAGCCGTTGTCAGGTTCCCATAGAACTAGAGAGAAATGAATGGACCCTTCCAGTTTATCCATCCATCATATGATGTCATAATCAACTAATGACGTGTAGGATGACATGATAATTAATGACGTCATGAATGATATACATGTAGATAGGTTTATCACGGATGCTTAATTGATGATGGACTAAGCATTGTTGTACGAATTGTATGTCTTTACTATTTAATAAACATAGGCAGCTTCCAGTCAAATTAGTTTCAAAATACTCAACAGCTTACCTGTAGGTTCTTAAGAAAACTGAGATTCAGGGAGTGAAGGCATCGATCGATCCCAACAAGGGCGAAGGGTGAGTTGAGCTTAACTAGGGATGGGCAGCCAGCGAATAGCTAAAACTGGATTGTTCCATTAGTCGCTAACAATCGATGTCATCTGAATGAATCTTGGCTATTCTCTGATGGTGCAGGTTTCTGAGTCTCATTAAGTAGTTCATATAGTTGTGTGATTTGGTCTGGAAGAAAGCAGTCTAGAAGTTCCGGTGAAAGACTTTCACCGAGCCTGTATTTTTCACTCCACACCAGACTTTGTTGTGGTTTCTCTGTCTTCATACTCAGTTGTTCTACCATGGTCACATAGTATTTCTGCAAAAAGAATAAACTGAGTAAAATAATATCCACTTGAATCCTGAAATATCTGTATCGTAATTTAATAGCAACCATACAGTTTAAAGTTGGTGAGTATTTTGAAAGTAAATTCCTGTACAGCCATGTGATTAAATGGGATCAAATGAGAAAATTTATATGCTTTGATCGAAACCTGACCAAAAACATGAATTGTAAGGGAGATAGAGACTATAAGTCTTAGAACTTAATGAAGGGGGTCTGGTAAGAGAGGGAACAGGAGTTAGAAAACAATCCAGGATGAAGCTTCTTTAGTATAATACTTGCACAAACTTGAACAGGATATTTCCCAGGGTGTACCAAAAAAGGCTGGAAAAGGTTAACACTGTTGAAGTTATTTTCAAAACTCACACAAAATTGTCAGTTAAATAGTGAAGTTCCCATACAGCCAAACCAATTTATGTTTTTCAATCCATAAAAAAAGATTTTGATGGAATTTTAAAGTATTATTTCCAGCATTCTTTCGACCGTATAATACAGAGCCAAATCATCATTATTCAGACCTGGCATTTTCTGTAATTCTGTTCTCAATAGCTTTACTATCACCCTTTAACCATGAATTCCCCATAACTAATTTTCAAGGCAAAATACAGAAAAACTTAAATATTTTGAAATTAATTTGACTGGAAGCTGTTGCTGCCAGCAACGTCTTCCAGACAAATTAATTTCAAAATATTCAACAGAATATGTTTTATATCGTATTGAATTTACTTTTTCCAGGATTTGTCATTAAAAGTGAATGGTCAAGTCAGTCAAACTCGGTCTCTATAGTTGTATTCGGAAACATTTATTTCCATGACTGCAATTTCCAATTCCCTGGAATGACTCTGGTTCGATAAGTCATTCCGATGGTAAATTTTCAAAAATATTTTCTATTGGCATGATTGGCATGCAAATGGCTATTCGCTAAGCAAGTTTCAATTTACCTGACAAATCTTGAGCATTAAAGTGTTAACACTATATTAACTCCGGAGCTTGAAATTGTGCATGATGTTAATTTTTCACATCTCCTACATGTATCTTGTGATTTGTGTGGGAATTTCTATGCAGCAAAAGATTAAATGGATTTGGCCTAATCATACAAATTTCAATTAGGCATATTAGAAAATACCATATGATACATCTTAGCTGGGTCGACGTAACCAGTTTTTATTTTGAGCAGAAATGAACTCCCCTTGTGCAAAAGTTGAAATCAAAAATATTTCTTTTTAAAATGGCCACCAAGAAATTTTTCATCTTATATCGACTTAAATATGGACAACTTCAAGGTCTTAAGCCTTGATTTGGAATCAAATCCATTTTGGATCCCTCCAATGGTTGTTGATAAATCCGCTTCTCTGTGTTCAAATTTGGTTCCATAACACATATATGAGTAATTTTTAAGCACATTTTCTGACACAGCGTTTGACTGAGTGACTTAATATTTGGTAGGTGTCTTACAAGCTAAGTGCACTTTAAGACAATCTGTTTCAAAGAAACTGTTGTTACATATATTTTTGAAAGTTGATGAAATATGCAATCTTAGGTGGGCATTTGTTTGTGACCAATAAAACTTGTTAGAGACGCTAACTCATTGAATCATGAAAGAAAATCTGTAGCGCTAATTGTAAAATTAACCATTTTCTCCATCTGCATGATACACCAATAGGCATAAGAGGCAGCGTGATTATCACTGACATGGGTAATCCAATTTGTAGGTAATATAGTCTATGATATCCCTAGTACGTATTCCACGTCTAAGTTTTTCCATATGAAGCTATTTACTGAATAAAAATCAGCCAATCCATTCTCAAGATGGTATTTTATTGAAAAATATATTTTTACAAGAGGCTGAACCGCTAAAGGGACTTGATACTCAGCTGCCTAATATTGCGACTGCATGCTCTATATGTTACGCTAAAGATAACTTCTTTCCTCTTATTGGTTAATAGTAATACGTTATTGGTTCTACTAGGATTTACATTCGACCTCTACTCTTTACAAGTGGTTTCAAAGATCTTTAAACTTACATGTAACATGTTACAAAGAAATTCCAAATTACCAATCAGCTTCATTTGAACAAAATTTGATCTCTATGCCTTGCGTGGGTGTACTGTACATGTATTTGTATTATCTTAACCTGCAAATGGACATCCCTCAAGCCCATTGCTGTAGTCAGTTTGACAATTAAAGGGTTAAAGCAGTGTTTCCCATAAGGGTCCATTTATATACATGTAACCCCAAAACTGAGCATAGGACCTCCAATTGTTTATGGAAGGGGTCCCTGGGATCTCATAAAATTGTGAATTCATGATTGTTAATTATTGGTTTAAAACTTAGTTTTATGCTGGGTTTTGCAGTTTGTAACCCATAAATTCCAGCATCCAGGGACCTCCAGCTTTCTGAGTGAGGAGTTGAACGGATTCCCAAAATTTATATGTCATGCTAAACACTGAGTCAAAGCCATTTTGTTCATTTACTAGGCATATATACATGTATAAAACATAAATTATATTTTACTTTTAATAAGGACTAATAAAAGAGAAATCAAAACAGGACTGAAAATTAAAAGATGCAAGGGTCTAGTAGCATAAATTTACCACTTGCATCATGTAATAATTTGCCACTAAAGTAAATGTTTCAAACATGGGAGTCTGGCCGGATTGACAACAACTATCTATTTTCCGAATAGTGCCAAAAGCTTCTATTCAGTTGGAATGGGTCCGATACACAGGCACAGCTAATAAGCACAGTCGTAATCTATTGTCCTAAATCCTACCGTCCACTCCAGCATAAACACCTGGGTCTGCTCTGTCGTAGCCACCTTGTTCCGTCTAAATTCGTCTTTAACATACTGGTTACCAAGAGCTTGTAACTGTATTGGCAATCCCCGATGTATGCGTAAAATTGCCTTGTATAAAGCTCTCACTCGCAAAGCATGGGCTGTCATTATTGCATTAGCAGCCATCGATAAAGATTAGAGCTCCTGAAAGCAGATAAATACAATTGCTGTGATGTTGCTGTATGGACTATAAATAATGTTTTAAACCCTCCCATGTTTGGAATATTTTTGTCATTTATTTGACTGATGTTCAAAGATTTTCGAAATACAATGCACCTACCAGCTTTCCGGTGTTGTTGCCATGAAAGTGATATAACGGTAATCAAATTTCAGAGATCAAGTTACGTAATGGACACAGGTAGAGCGCTACATGCCTGTGATTCTCAGTAAAATCATGTGCCACCACACACACAACAGAACGACTGGGACAAATACATGTATTTTCATTACATAGTGCCATCTGATATCAGGCCACTATAACCCGGCACACCCGGTTCACTCCCAATCATGTCAATCGAATCATACTCAGTCGGAAAACAGTACAGCCACTGGATGTCATGGTCAGAGGTGACCAGCTTTGCCAACCTTTAGTCGTCAGAATCAGCTGATAATTATATTACAGAATTTGGAGCACGCCCTCAAAAGCACTCATATGTTGTCACATCATCACTTTGGGATGGCTCAATCATGTCAAAAGTGTACTTATATATGCTCTTTATATGGCTTAAAGCTCACCAATACGCTATTGGGGATTTAGTCTATGAGGTTAAGTCCATGACCAAGATTGGCCAATCTAAGAAGTGTATGGTACAGTTAAGAAATTACTTAACATGTTTCCAAAACACAAATAGAAATGTGTTTGTTAGTACAATTTTGAACACAATGTAAGTAATGCTTTTTGGTTTTATTTTGCTCTGGAAACATTTTAAGTTATTTTTAGCTGTACTGTAGCCAACACTGGCTCAGGCCATTCGTAGTTAGGAAATGTCTGTCAGATAGAGCTTGCTAAAAATCAAATGGGTTTCGATATAGCTTTTCACACCGGTATAACCACGAAACTGGTATTGCTTTGTGGTGAGGTGGGGTGGGGAGTCTAAATGTCTAATTACTGATCTAGTACTGACCATCTCTCAATAGTGTAAGTAAATCGACACTGATTATATATCATTTCCAAGTTTGTTTTATATATATACAAATACAAATGTACCTCTCTCATTTACCCAAAATGTGCCAGATGCTGTTGTGAGTACATGTAACTAGTAAGCGGTTAATGACACAACAGATAATCATAATAATGTGGCTATACTCCGCTGATCAAATAAATCGCCGGTACATATAGCATAATTTGAATTACTTAATCCTAATTTTAATGCAGCAATACAGGAACGATGTATATTTTAAAAATCATTTGACTGGAAACTGTTGCTGGCTTAGGCTTCCTGACAAATTAATAAATTAAGTTCAAAATAGCCAACATATTTATCTTTTAACCCCTATTACATGTGTATGTCAACTTGTCGTTATAATGGTAACACCGCCTCTGGAGTAGTCTTGAGGTCTGTCTATTTGCGGGTCAGGAGAAGACTGTTTTTGAAAATTTACCTCTGGAATGACTGGCTCGGTTAGCGAGCCAGTGATTCCAGTAGTAAATTTTCAAAAATAGTCTTCTCTTGGCCGGCAAATGGACACTGACTACGCACAAATTTAGATTTCTTAGATGATTAACCCTATAATTGCCAAGCCGGTCAAAAGACCAACTCTTCCTAAATTCCAGCGGTAAATTTATAAAAAAACCAGTTCTCTTGGCCAGCAAATGGTCATTCACTGTGCAAATATTTGAATTTTCTTGAAAGGGTCAATTGATAAAAGTAGCATTTTGAGCGCTTTGAAGCGCTGTTGACACAAAAGGGGTTAAACTATATAAAATTTGTTGTACATGTATCAGCAGGGACAGCCCCCTACCCACCCTTCAACATTACTGTTTAACTCTCGGACTGCTGCTAGTCACGAGAAAACTCTAATAGGTACAGTATCGATTCTGGACCTGCTGAATGTTTTGGGGACAATTTGACCGAACGGTGTTTGTGGCATAGCATTTCCATCAAATTCTTGTCACACCTGTTTTATTGTATGCACGATTTAATGTAGTTTTGTAGTCTGTTCTACTAAGTTCACTTGCTGTAATAAAATATCTGAACAGAAAGCAAACAGCCAAAGAGAAATAAACCACAGGCCTATTTGTGCATACCAATGTACAAGTAAACGGCTAGTTTTGACACCCAGCAGTAGTAGGAAGCAGGAGATAACTTTAGACCACAGATCGCACACAATAGGGCAGTCACTACCAGGTTTGATCTCAAGATATGTACCAACATTAACAGTGCTAAATTGATGTTTGTTTCCAGAAGCTAGTTTTTGTTACTGAGCTGGTCGCATCAGCTTTGTTGTAATGTTGTATTCGTCGCGTCTGTTATGGGTTGTAGTATGGACTTGATGAGGATCCCTTGGTGGCTTTTGTCTCCTTGTTGATGTAGGGTTTTATTTCACTCGCCCCTCAGTGTCCGTAGTTTTTTCCGCTCGTCACGCTGTTGGGGTGTAAGGTTCAGGGCTATGAAAATCTTATTGAGGTTACCTGCAGCTGTGCACAGGAGCTTTCCATTTTTTAAGATTGACTTTCTTTCACAATATTGAGGGATCTACACCCTTAGGGGACAGTTTCTTGATCCTTCTCTTGAGATGGCACCGAAACGACGTATGTCCTTTTAAAATTTCTCTGTCAGGGTGGTGTTGTTCAGCACAGATTTTCTTCACAGTTAGTGAATTAGCACTTCTCATTTCTGTTGTCGAAGTTTCTGTGCTCTCAGGGAGATTAAAAAACCCCAACAGACACCACCCACCCACCCCCCTGTGGGTTGGTCTGTAGTTTTATTAACCACTAAAAACATACTTACCGTTTAATCACTACTTGCTAAATCAAACTATCTGCATTTAGCACCAGAAAAAGATTTTTATGCTTGCTTTCATGCCCCCATATGCCTATACCTGCTCATTGTACCCTCAACCAGGCTTCTGGTAGAGTACACTCTCACCATACAACCTGCATAAGACTGGCACCAGTCTATACTCACTTCTCTAAGACCTAGGCAAAAGTGCATGTGCGCACATGCGCAGAGGAGACTAAGAGTAACATAGAATCACTTTCTAAATTTAGATGCAAGAAAGAATAAAGAGATTCTCAAATCATTCCCACGTGGGGTCGCTGAGACCGGGTCGTAGTGATTGAATGGTAAGTATGTTTATAGTGGTTAATAAAACTATAGACCAACCCACAAGGAGGGGTCTGTTGCGGGTTGTTATTACACCACAAACCTCCATTACCGTTCAATCACTACTTGCTAAACCCATAGAATTGGTCAGTGCCCCACTTAATAACCCTTGGTGGGTGAAGATTTGAGAATCATAAGCAAGGATAAAAATTAAACAACTCATATCCAAATGTTAATAAATTAACATAATAGTGCATCCATAACAAATCACCCAGTGATTATCAAACAAGGAAAATTGTCAACTCAATGAAATAAACAAAACAAGAGAATATTCTCACCATTTCTGACAGACATAGACTAGCGAAATTGGTGAGATGTGCTTAGTAAATGGTCTTAGGCATGTTTTGTTAAGATCGTTATATTTCTAAAAAAGGAAGCTGCTGGGCTCTGATCCTTTAAATAGAAAGAGGAAAAGTCAATTCAGATTTCCAACCTGCAACTTACATGATGTTGTCCAATGATGAGCCGACGAAAAGAGCGAAGGAGGGAGCCATATCATGAGTCGTGCGCCTTGACATGGGCAAAATTTATCTCAACAGGGGAGGCAATCTCATAGCATAATTTAATGATCTCACAGATCCATCTGACAACTGAGGCCTTAGAAACTGATCTAACGACCTCCGCCGCGTACGGGACCCATAAGTGCGAAGAATCAGATCTTTTAAAATTGGTACAACATTTATAGACTTTTAAGGCCCAGACAGGACACCAGAACTTGTCGGACGGCGAAAAAGACGATAAGGATTTAAGAATAATCGGCTTGGCTGGAAAACGGTTAGACTGGGTCTTCGATAACAAACCCCTTCTGGGATATAAAACTAGACCGTCTCCAGATTCGATAAATCTGTCTTTTTCTGCATAAAGAGCATGAATTTTGGATCTTCTAGCTGACGTGGCGGCAACAAGGAAAAAACAGCCTTAAGAGTCAATAGTTTGAGTCTGATAGATCCAATTGGTTCAAAATGGAGACCTGCCAATACTAGAATAATCAAGGCCAAATTCCAGGAAGGTAAAGGCTTAGCCACTAGAGGACGAATATTGCGCAAAACTCTAATAAAACCATTGAGAATCTGTGAATCCTTGATATCGTCATTAAAGAGACAAGGAAGGGAAGAAGCCATGGAAAATCTAAAACCCCTAACAGTGTTAGCTGATAGTTGTAAAGAATCTAAACATATGATAACAAATCTAACACCTGGGAAATAGAAAAAGAATCGGGCAAGAAACCATGGTTTGAACACCATTTTCCAAAGATTTTAAGTTGACCCTTGTAAACTCGACGTGTCGACGCACTCCTAGAAGACTCAAGGATTTCTTGAGATCTTGAAGAAAACTCGATCTCAGGGACTGGACACTCGATATTCTCCAATTGCACAAACTGAAGATTTCTGGATTTGGATGAAGACACATTCCCCTTACTTGAGAGAGAAGATCCGGGACACTGGAAGAAGACGAGGAAAGTCTACCAGAATATCGAGAAGGTCTACGAACAAGATTCTCTTCGGCAAAAATGGGCTACCAGAAGAATTTCGCAGATCTGGTCCCTGACATTCTTCTTGTCTGCAGTTGGAAGGATTGGAGATGGCACCCTCCGTGTAGTTTGAGCCCGCTATGCAAGGCTGCTTGCATAGTGTCCTGCCCATGCTGGTGCCATCTTTAATCCCAATGACTCTGGTGGAACCTATCCATGATTGGTACACATGTATGGACCCTTTCCTTGAAATCCACACATATAACACTAGGAACAAACATGATCTCCACATTAGATACACACGAACAGACACAGGGAAACATAGAATTTCAGTTGGTATCGTCAAAGCATGGAATAGTATAGATAAACACACACGCGAAAAAATACTAACACTAAAATCATACAAAGACATAATTAAAACTAGCATACTCAATACATACTAGATCTGGAAAACACAATGCCAAGATAACTAAGATCACACACTCCTGTATCATTGCCATAGCTACTATCATAACAACCACCCACTACTACTACTACTACACCATAATGCACTATTACAGCTATCGTGACTACTGCTTCCTTCAATCTGACGCACTTCAACAAGTGCTACTACTAAATAGCAACCTATGGGTTGAGCTGGGGTAATTAGCATGCATGACCCCCATCCTCCTTCCTCCCCCTCCAAATATAAATCTCTAATCTCAATAACTAAAAGGAAAAACATAGATGTATTGTATCATTTGTTCTTTTTTCTATGTCTCCTTAGCTCAGTACAATATCTGTACATTCACAAGTATGTCTATGCTAAGCTGTGTGTATAATTGTCTATGTATGTTTAATGTTAGGTGTCCGCCACCACTATAGCCAATGCCTTCGGCGGACAACCTGTATTGAAAGTATGTAAATTGGTATCCAAGAAGCAAATAAATAATATTGAATCTTGAATCTTAACATGCTTTTTAGTAAGTTTGCTATGCAAACAAGCGTGTTGGCTCATGGTAGTGGGTACCAGTTTGTTGGGGTTGGTACCAGGTTCCAGGAGACGGTTAGAGCTTATCAAATCTGAAGATTCATAGGTGTTAGACCGTAGGGCTTTGTTATCAATAATTAATGTAATGGACATGTAAGTATAAGCTATCTCGGAGTTCCGAATGCGCATGTGCAGCATGCGTCGGGTCAAAGGTCAAAGCACATAAACAAACCACTTTATGCGCCTTCGCTTAGCAAAAATCACACAGCTTTTACGGCGTTTTCAGCTAAATACATTTTTTACAAACATCTCGCTTCATAAAGATAATATTCTTACGTAGTAATCACTGCGTGTTTATAAAAGAAATTTCATATGGCTAACACGAATCGCACGAAATACCCTATTTTCATATATGCCCTATATAGTTAGCCCATATAATATGTAGTACGGCTATGTTTGATTCCAGCGACTGTCGCCGCGTATTATATATATATTTTTAATTTCATACCCATATTGATTAAAACCTACAAAATCAACAGTTTGTAACTATTATTTTTTTATTTATATATAATTAGCAGCCTCGGCGGTTAGCGCACCAAACCCACCCACTCACTCATCCACTCACCAACTCACTCACTCTCTATCTCTCTCTCTCTCCCTCCCTCCCTCCCTCCCTCCCTCCCACCCACCCACCCACCCACCCACCCACTTACTCATCCACTCACTGACTCACTCACTCACTGGCTCGCTCACTCACTCACTGACTGGCTGGCTCGATCGCGCACTGGCTCGCTGACTCACTCGCTGACTCACTCATTGACCAACTCACTGACTCACCGACCGACCCACCGACTCACACGCTCGCTCACCCACTCACTGACTCGCTCACTGGCTGGCTGGCTTGATCGCTCACTGGCTCGCTGACTCACTCACTGGCTCACTCACTGACTCACTCATTGACCAACTCACTGACTCACCGATCGACCCACCGACTCACTCACTAACTCACTCACGAGTGAGTGACTGATAAATTGTGTGGGTGATTGAGTGGGTGAGTGAATGAGTGGCAGGACGATTGATCAACTGGCTGGTCAACCGACCAACTAACTGGCTGTGTGGGTGGGTGGGTGGGTCAGTGGTGGATTGGGTCATAGGTCGATGTCTGTCTGCCGCTGTGGCTGCCACGTACATGCCTGGTTGTCTGGCTGCCACCCTGGCTGATTGCCTGACATGGCTGCCTAATTGCGTACCCTGTCCTACACTACACTGCCCAGCCCAGCCCAGTCCTGGCTACATGCCTGACATGCCCTGGCTGCCTGACTACCTATCATGCCTTGACTGACTGACTGCCTGCCCTTGGCCTGATTGCTTGCCCTGTCCTGGCTGCCTGTCCTGACTGCCTGCCCTGCTCTGGCTGCCTGTTATGCCCTGACTGACTGTCTGCCCTGGCTGCCTGCCTTCCTTCCTCCCCTGGCTGCCTGATTGCATGGCTGCCATGCCATGCCCTTGCGGCCTGCTCTGATCTGGCTGTCTGATTACCTGCCATGTCCTGACTGACTGCCAGCACTGGCTGGCTGCCTGCCTGCCCTCCATGGCTGCCTGATGCCTGCCTGCCCTACCCTGGCTGCCTGATTGCCTGCCTGCCCTCCCCTGGCTGCCTGATTGCCTGCCTGCCCTGCCCTTGCTGCCTGATTCCTTGCCCTGCTTTGGCTGCCTGATTGGCGGTAAGATTACATAGTGCACTGGTCCTGCCCTGGCTGCCGGCCTGAGTGGTTTGTTTGACTGATGTTTGTCTATTTATGGATAATATGATAAACATAATTAAACTCTGTTTGTTTATCAATGAATAGCGCAATCTACGCGCACGTATTACCTTGAATGATTACATTAGGTAGCCTAATAGTGCCTTTAGGAGACTAGAGAATTATATAGTGTTAAATTGGGAATATTAGATCAATGAAATTGTAAGACCCAAGTATGCGTAGTACCATACACACAAACTATATAGTCCTAACTATGAAGATGGTGTACGTGTGTAGGCCTACACTGTCAGTCTCACGTAATCGCTGACATTACATAGACTTAAAAATAAGCATATTGTAATTGTACTTCTAAAATACATATAATAATTACATTTATTTATTGAATTTATGCAAAATACACTAGTGTGAATCCACTTCTAATCGGAACAGCGAGTTAATAGGCCGAATTGGCACCGGGCCGAATGCGCTTGACCGCGTTGTTTTCCGCCTCCAGTTGCGTAAATATTATTTGATTCTCTAATTCTGCTGCATAAATATCTTGATATGATTCCATATCAAGCTGTCGCTAAGAAGTTCACACATAAGAACACCATAAAACACGCATGTATGAGGAGGAAAATTCGTAGCGTAGCATTCATAACAGCAGAGCTTTCAGACTCGAGAGATTTGTTTATGTGCTTTGACCTTTGACATTACTCATAATTCTTTGCGACGCCGTAACTCCGAGTCCGAGGTAGCTTATTGATCGAAGGAGAAAGAGCAGACTCTGACTAGTACAACCCCTGTGTACAATATAATCGAAAATCGCGATTATTTGTTCAAAATGATTGCGATTATGAAAACGGAATAATCGTGCAACCCTATGTAGAAAACAAACCATGAACTAAAGTAACTGAATTTGAATTAGGACAAAGTGAATGTTCGAAAACGGGTTATTATTGACAGTTTGCTGCGTTACAATGATATATTGCAGCTATGAAACAGTACCTGAACACAAATACAAGTATCGCATTAATCCACGTCCATTTAAGACAGCAGTTTACTAAATTAAAGTAACGTTATGATATTATTAATTTAAATTATAGTATTCTTCTTCTTTTTCTGTATATTCCTCCGGTCAGTTAGTTTGCTAAGGACGACCGTTTTATCCTCATTTATAAGTGCTGTCCAAGTTAAATGCAGCGGCACTATTTACAGGTGGAGCATTTTTTGGATTGGACTGTATATATTGCGAAGTCAGGATACATAGGGTAGGCAGAACTAATCATTGACCGATACTATTCTATTCGATAACATTTAACATAGACAGGAAATTAGTCTGTGGCGTTCCACAAGGATCAATTCTTGGACCTCTGTTGTTTTTGCTATACATGAATGACCTACCCAAAGCATGTAATCACCTCTCACTAATATTGTTTGCGGATGATACCAATGCCTTTTGTAGTCACAAGGACATAGACACTGTATACAAGTATGTAAATAATGAAATGAAAAAATCATAGACTGGTTTAAAGTGAATAAATTATCTCTAAATGTCGATAAAACTAACTATATACTTTTCACAGAATCTAAGACTTTAAAACAAATAGCTCTCCCAAAAATGCATGTAAATAATCAAGAAATTCACGAAGCACAATTGTCAAATTTCTCGGCGTCTATCTGGATAAAAGCTTAACCTGGGAGAAGCATATAGAAATAGTGAGATCCAAGGTAGCAAAGAACATAGGTATCATGCGCAGACTTAAGCCATATCTTCCCCCTAATATTCTAAAAACTCTATATTGTACACTGAGCCTTCCACATTTCACATATTGCAATGTAATATGGACTAACACGCATAAAACTAAACTAGCACATCTAAAATCACTACAAAAGCAGGCAATCAAATTATTCGCACAGCCAGCAGAGGGCCAGGATGTCTTTAAAACCGAAAAAATGCTAAAACTTGAAGACATTGGAGCTGTCCAACTATACACTATCTTAAGGGACTACCATAATGGCAATCTACCCTCCTCATTATCAAACCTTTTTAGGAACAACTTCGATATACACTCGCACAACACACGAACTAAGAATAACTTACACCAAACCTATTACAGAACAATGACAGCTACACAAAAACCATCTCACCAAGCAATACAACTCTGGGACAACACAGATATAAATATACGCACACAAATTCTAACACAAAGCTCTTTTAAACAAAATATTAAAAAAATAATCTTAGAAAGATACTAAAAATCCAAACCAATGACATGAATGCAGAAGTCACCACCATGGCAGTACAAAAACAAGTATGTACCCAGTTGCCAGGATAACAACTAGAATGTAAAATACACATCTGCAATAATAATAATAATAATAATAATAATAATAATAATAATAATAATGCATCCGTAATTGTTGATGTGGATGATGCAGTTGTGTATAATAATAATAATAAATGCACCAAGAAATGTTGATACAAATTAGGCCGCATTGTTATATATAATAATAATAATAATAATAATAATAATAATAATAATAATAATGGTGCACCTAGAAATGTTGATACAAATTAGGCCGTATTATTATATATGACAATAATAATAATAATAATAATAATATTGTAAACAAGATATGCATGTGTTTTCCCCATTCCCATGTGTGTGCGTGCGTGCGTGTGCGTGCGTGCGTGCGTGCGTGTGTGTTAATTGTCTATTGTCTTAAATGTATACATGTAAATATTATATTATCTTCACCCATGATCCAACTATTACTGAATTATATGTTTATTATATGTTAAATGTAAGGGGTCCACCGCTGTATAGGCTCAGCCTTTAGTGAACTGCCTGTTGTGTAAATGTAAAATCTATGTGTTATATGAAAATAAATAATCTTGAATCTTGAGACAAGACATTCATAACTCAACGCGCATGTGACATAGCAAATGTAGTAGAAGACCCGGAGCTGACAGAAGAGGGTACAGTCAGAAGAGGACCTGTATGTAAACCTGCACGTATTCTATATCAACCAGTAGGGGCTTGTTAAGCATGACGTCACTGCATGTGATTTGCAACCCTGAAGTGTGTATTTTGCATTCTTACATCATAAATACGTGTTTATGACGTCATCAAACAAAAATATTGTTTGTGTATTTATAATTGAGCTGAACCCGGAAATATGTCATCACTTAACAAACCCATACTGACCAGCATATAAATATTAGGCCTACTGACAGATATACTGTTTTAACTCAGTAGTATATTAACCTCCTCATACATAAATATATGAACAAAACCTCAGGGTTGGGGGTTTTAGGGGGGGGGGAGGGGGTGGTGGTTTGGGGTGGGGTGGAATTGATTTTCACCCTGATTTGATGAAGATGCAAACTTCATCTCTTATCCCTCCTGTGGATGCTTCCGAGTCCCCCCATCCTATACCCAACTGAAATAAAGCGCTCCTCTCCTGACCCCCAACCCACCCTCGTACACTGCATCCAAACCTTACACTAGCCAACAACAGTTCATTAGGCAACAACAGGCAATGCATACACCCTAGCGTCATCTTAATGTTTGATTATTTCAGTTTTAACTTGATTTAAGCAACACTTCGGCGGAAGCAATGCAACCCTTCGTTTGTTTTATATATATACAAATACAAATGTACCTCTCTCATTTACCCAAAATGTGCCAGATGCTGTTGTGAGTACATGTAACTAGTAAGCGGTTAATGACAAAACAGATAATCATAATAATGTGGCTATACTAAGCTGATCAAATAAATCGCCGGTACATATAGAATAATTTGAATTACTTAATCCTAATTTCAATGCAGCAATACAGGAACGATGTATATTTTAAAAATCATTTGACTGGAAACTGTTGCTGGCTTAGGCTTCCTGACAAATTAATAAATTAAGTTCAAAATAGCCAACATATTTATCTTTTAACCCCTCTTACATGTGTATGTCAACTTGTCGTTATAATGGTACATGTAACACCCCCTCTGCAGTAGTCTTGAGGTCTGTCTATTTGCAGGTCAAGAGAAGACTGTTTTTGAAAATTTACCTCTGGAATGAGGAGCCAGTGATTCCAGTAGTAAATTTTCAAAAAGTCTTCTCTTGGCCGGCAAATGGACACTGACTACGCAACAATTTTGATTTCCTAGACGATTAACCCTATAATTGCCAAGCCGTCAAAAGACCAACTCTTCCTAAATTCCAGCGGTAAATTTATAAAAAAAACCCAGTTCTCTTGGCCAGCAAATGGTCATTCACTGCGCAAATATTTGAATTTTCTTTAAAAATCTTGAAATGGTCAATTGATAAAAGTAGCATTTTGAGTGCTTTGAAGCGCTGTTGACACAAAACGGGTTAAACTATATAAAATTTGTTGTACATGTATCAGCAGGGACAGCCCCCTACCCACCCTTCAACATTACTGTTTAACTCTCGGACTGCTGCTAGTCACGAGAAAACTCTAATAGGTACAGTATCGATTCTGGACCTGCTGAATGTTTTGGGGACAATTTGACTGAACGGTGTTTGTGGCATAGCATTTCCATCAAATTCTTGTCACACCTGTTTTATTGTATGCACGATTTAATGTAGTTTTGTAGTCTGTTCTACTAAGTTCACTTGCTGTAAAAAAATATCTGAACAGAAAGCAAACAGCCAAAGAGAAATAAACCACAGGCCTATTTGTGCATACCAATGTACAAGTAAACGGCTAGTTTTGACACCCAGCAGTAGTAGGAAGAAGGAGATAACTTTAGACCACAGATCGCACACAATAGGGCAGTCACTACCAGGTTTGATCTCAAGATATGTACCAACATTAACAGTGCTAAATTGATGTTTGTTTCCAGAAGCTAGTTTTTGTTACTGAGCTGGTCGCATCAGCTTTGTTGTAATGTTGTATTCGTCGCGTCTGTTATGGGTTGTAGTATGGACTTGATGAGGATCCCTTGGTGGCTTTTGTCTCCTTGTTGATGTAGGGTTTTATTTCACTCGCCCCTCAGTGTCCGTAGTTTTTTCCGCTCGTCACGCTGTTGGGGTGTAAGGTTCAGGGCTATGAAAATCTTATTGAGGTTACCTGTAGCTGTGCACAGGAGCTTTCCATTTTTTAAGATTGACTTTCTTTCACAATATTGAGGGATCTACACCCTTAGGGGACAGTTTCTTGATCCTTCTCTTGAGATGGCACCGAAACGACGTATGTCCTTTTAAAATTTCTCTGATGTCAGGGTGGTGTTGTTCAGCACAGATTTTCTTCACAGTTAGTGAATTAGCACTTCTCATTTCTGTTGTCGAAGTTTCTGTGCTCTCAGGGAGATTAAAAAACCCCAACAGACACCACCCACCCACCCCCCTGTGGGTTGGTCTGTAGTTTTATTAACCACTAAAAACATACTTACCGTTTAATCACTACTTGCTAAATCAAACTATCTGCATTTAGCACCAGAAAAAGATTTTTATGCTTGCTTTCATGCCCCCATATGCCTATACCTGCTCATTGTACCCTCAACCAGGCTTCTGGTAGAGTACACTCTCACCATACAACCTGCATAAGACTGGCACCAGTCTATACTCACTTCTCTAAGACCTAGGCAAAAGTGCATGTGCGCACATGCGCAGAGGAGACTAAGAGTAACATAGAATCACATTCTAAATTTAGATGCAAGAAAGAATAAAGAGATTCTCAAATCATTCCCACGTGGGGTCGCTGAGACCGGGTCGTAGTGATTGAATGGTAAGTATGTTTATAGTGGTTAATAAAACTATAGACCAACCCACAAGGAGGGGTCTGTTGCGGGTTGTTATTACACCACAAACCTCCATTACCGTTCAATCACTACTTGCTAAACCCATAGAATTGGTCAGTGCCCCACTTAATAACCCTTGGTGGGTGAAGATTTGAGAATCATAAGCAAGGATAAAAATTAAACAACTCATATCCAAATGTTAATAAATTAACATAATAGTGCATCCATAACAAATCACCCAGTGATTATCAAACAAGGAAAATTGTCAACTCAATGAAATAAACAAAACAAGAGAATATTCTCACCATTTCTGACAGACATAGACTAGCGAAATTGGTGAGATGTGCTTAGTAAATGGTCTTAGGCATGTTTTGTTAAGATCGTTATATTTCTAAAAAAGGAAGCTGCTGGGCTCTGATCCTTTAAATAGAAAGAGGAAAAGTCAATTCAGATTTCCAACCTGCAACTTACATGATGTTGTCCAATGATGAGCCGACGAAAAGAGCGAAGGAGGGAGCCATATCATGAGTCGTGCGCCTTGACATGGGCTAAATTTATCTCAACAGGGGAGGCAATCTCATAGCATAATTTAATGATCTCACAGATCCATCTGACAACTGAGGCCTTAGAAACTGATCTAACGACCTCCGCCGCGTACGGGACCCATAAGTGCGAAGAATCAGATCTTTTAAAATTGGTACAACATTTATAGACTTTTAAGGCCCAGACAGGACACCAGAACTTGTCGGACGGCGAAAAAGATGATAAGGATTTAAGAATAATCGGCTTGGCTGGAAAACGGTTAGACTGGGTCTTCGATAACAAACCCCTTCTGGGATATAAAACTAGACCGTCTCCAGATTCGATAAATCTGTCTTTTTCTGCATAAAGAGCATGAATTTTGGATCTTCTAGCTGACGTGGCGGCAACAAGGAAAAAACAGCCTTAAGAGTCAATAGTTTGAGTCTGATAGATCCAATTGGTTCAAAATGGAGACCTGCCAATACTAGAATAATCAAGGCCAAATTCCAGGAAGGTAAAGGCTTAGCCACTAGAGGACGAATATTGCGCAAAACTCTAATAAAACCATTGAGAATCTGTGAATCCTTGATATCGTCATTAAAGAGACAAGGAAGGGAAGAAGCCATGGAAAATCTAAAACCCCTAACAGTGTTAGCTGATAGTTGTAAAGAATCTAAACATATGATAACAAATCTAACACCTGGGAAATAGAAAAAGAATCGGGCAAGAAACCATGGTTTGAACAAGATTTTAAGTCGACCCTTATAAACTCGACGTGTCGACGCACTCCTAGAAGACTCAAGGATTTCTTGAGATCTTGAAGAAAACTCGATCTCAGGGACCGGACACTCGATATTCTCCAATCGCACAAACTGAAGATTTCTGGATTTGGATGAAGACACATGCCCCTTACTTGAGAGAGAAGATCTGGGACACTGGAAGAAGACGAGGAAAGTCTACCAAAAGATCGAGAAGGTCTACGAACAAGATTCTCTTTGGCAAAAAAGGGCTACCAGAAGAATTTCGCAGATCTGGTCCCTGACATTCTTCTTGTCTGCAGCTGGAAGGATTGGAGATGGCACCCTCTGTGTAGTTTGAGCCCGCCATGCAAGGCTGCTTGCATAGTGTCCTGCCCATGCTGGTGTCATCTTTAATCCCAATGACTCTGGTGGAACCTATTCATGCTTGGTACACATGTATGGACCCTTTCCTTGGACAGGGTTCTGGACTGGCTACCAGGGGTGCCATCTCGTATGGATCCCTAGCGGTCCCGTCGGGCTCCAGGTACTGCTTCTCCGCAGCCACCTCAGGGTTATATATATATAGACAGCAGGATCTTCCAAGCAAAGTAAATTAAATATATTCCCAAACCTTATTTAATCATAAAGAATTTGTATCTGCCTTGTGGTCCTGAAACCCCTTTGACCACTGAAATATCAGTTTCCCAAAGTCAATTTCATATGTTAACTGGGTACATTCTGGAAACAAAATTGCTGTAAACTGTTGGTATCTAATGTGACAGCAACTCATTTAAAAAACATTGTCAAATCTACGCCAGACATTCTTTTACTGACCCTGTATTAATTATGTTTGGCATTAATGTGATAAGGGTTAATATAATAGCTATAATATATGTCAGTTTGTGAAATCATAATCAGAACAAACAATATTAAATGCAATCTTTAAAATAAATAGTTACATTTTCTATATTGCTTTTTCATATACTGAATTTGGGATGTAATGGGTTAAATTGTGCATATGAGATGTTAATTCCCACTAAGCAACAGAGCTATTTAGAATCAAACCAAACAGAAAACTAATCTTGAAGACAATTTGACTGGAAGCCAGTGCTGCCTAAGGCAGCAACAACTAGCATTAGTTTCAAACTATTCAATAGAATTTGGGT
This sequence comes from Chaetoderma sp. LZ-2023a, assembly GCA_034401795.1. Classification (NCBI taxonomy): domain Eukaryota; kingdom Metazoa; phylum Mollusca; class Caudofoveata; order Chaetodermatida; family Chaetodermatidae; genus Chaetoderma; species Chaetoderma sp. LZ-2023a. Next base: position 81,452,791 of record CM067369.1, on the reverse strand, counting down.
GTAGAGGTTATGTACAGAACTGTTTGTCTATAGGGTTAAATGATTGTATGAAGTAGTTGAGCACATACCAGTGTGATTATAAGTGACCATGTGTTTGTGGGAGAATGAAAAGAAAACAGCAGGATGATGTTGAAGAGATAAAAGTACACTCCAGGTGTGGGTATATAGATTTAAACATCCCTTACCTTTTCAATGATGCAATTAATTTTTCAGAACATAGCAAATATTCTGTTGAATATTTTGAAATTTATTTATTTATAAGCTGCTGCTACCTAAGGCAGCAAAATATTCCAGTCAAATTATTTTCAAAGTATTCAATTGCTTTTCTGTGTGGTTGCTTTGAAAATGTGATTTAAAGTATTCCATCTACCTCATTCCGTGAAAGGGCTAATGAAATAAATTTCGCAACAAGGTGAATTTCTCACTGAAGAATGTACATTTGACAACAATTGGACTGTTTTGGTTCCTGTGGGAGAAATTGCTTTCTGTCAAATAATTTTCAAAGTAGCAAAATATTAACTACAAGAAAATGAATAGGCTATTTAACCCATTCACCGATAAAACTGGCCTTTAACACAATTTGAATGTAAACATACAGGAAAGCTGTTGATTGTTTTGAAATTAATTTGAATGGAAGGCATTGCTGTCTTAGGCAGCAACAACTTCCTGACAAATTAATTTCAAAATAGCTCCAAAAAGTTCTCATTAAATGGGTTAAACAAAATTTCATAATGAAGGAAAATATAAGAGAAGGTCAAGTATAGGTGGAATAATGTGAGTTTGGCCAATGAGGGCAGGTGTCCTTAGAAGTTGCATGGATGTGTGTGGGAAAATTAATAGAATAGGTGAATGAATTCCATACAGCATATCACAGCAATAAAAGGGGATTTGTGGATTTAAACTATACAAATCAGTGTTTAACCATTTAATGGAATAAATCAGTCATCAATGTAGAAAATTTTTCATAAGGAATGTCCATTTTAAAACAAGTTGACTGAAAGGCATTTATTCCTAATCATGCTAATTGAGAAATTACTTGCAGTGCAACCATTTCCAAACTAAAAACATCATAGTTCAAAGAATGTGTATAATTTATTTAAACTTCCGCTGCTAAGATATTTATTACCGTAATGAATAAGTTGCTGTCAAATCTGCTTTATTGACTACCTGTTTATAATATCCAATAGAACATATGCCCGCCTGACACAGCAAATCTTCCAGTCAAATTATTTTCAAAATTTTCAACAGCTGTCCTGTCCTAAGAAATCACCTGCCTTAAGGTCCCTTCTGTTAAATATTTTGAAAACAATTTGTCTGGAGTGAGCCTCTGAGGTAGGATAACCTTTCAAAATCTGAGAAAAGAATATGAAGGTCACAGTTTAAAATGTCACCAGCTACCTGGAAGAAAGATTTTGCAAGAAATATATAAAGACACTTAGAAACTGAATAGGAGGGTTTACTTTCAAACAGACAATTTTCCACATGTACCTCATACAAAATAGGACGTTTCTTCTGAGTTAGTGCTTAATTCCATGTTATATCATTCACAGTAATCCCTCAGATGTGCAATAAGAGAGCTATCTGGTATATACACCACTTATTTCAATTTGCAAATCCAATTTAAAAGCAATACATTTGACCCTCCACGTTATAAGAGAGCATGCATTAACTCTAACCTTCATAGAAAATGTCCATGTGCAGACCAAGAGAAGAAATCTTTTGAAAATTGATCACTGTAATGACTGGCTTGGTTACTGAGCTACATGTAGTCATTCCACGGGTTCAGAATTTGAGTGTTAAAGGTTTAAGTGAGAAGCTCTAAACTCTCCTTTGGATTGTCTGTTAATACGAGTTTGACTCTATATGGGTATATGTCACTTTTGAACAGTTGGAAATCAATTTAACTGAAAGATACTGCTGCCTGGTACATGTTATAATACAGTGTACAACTGTTTAACCCATTTCCTCTCAGAAATCTTGACAGTTATATCTGATATGGCTACTATAGTAATGAAAAGCATTTGAAAGTATTTGCAATACTTTTAGAAAAGTATTTGCATTTGCACTTGCATTTGAACAAAGTTGAAAGTATTTGCACTTGCATTTGAACTAATGTGAAGTATTTGCATTTGCATTTAAATACTTTTGAAAGTATTTGACCCCAGGTCTGCCACCAAGACGGCTCCAGTGTCTCCACATCTGGTGACAACTCATCGGGGTCAGAGGATGAGGAGGCCAAGGAGGAGAGGTTTTTGCGGCCCGGGATACCGCGGGTGAAGCATATGGAGGTTGATTCCGTCCTGGACGGAACCGTCCTCCATTTGTCTGGTTTGGCACAAGCCAGGGCAGCCGCTCCGCTCGTGGTTGAGGCCGCACCAGTAACGGGCACATGTCCAGTGCTGGTTGGTTTGCCACCAACCGACACAGCGACGGGTGTAGCTGGCCAGGCATGGTATACACCTATCCCGCCTGGTCCAGCGGCTACACACGGGGTGCCATTGCAGCTCGTATATATGGCCACGGTTCTGGAACTGTCATGGGTCCGCATGGTTTTCCGTGTGGACCTACAACATGGAACAGCCCCTTTCATGGGGTGGCGGCGGAACCGCACGGTACCAGTGTTGTTGGCTATCCAGCAGTGGCTCCTTGCCGGGAGGCCGCTGCTGGTTTACCCATAGGCACATCAACGGGTGATGTGTTTATGGGAGCGTCTTCCTCGGAATTGGGCTGGTCTGATGCTCTGACTTGGTTAGCCAGGATTGATCCGTCCATGGTCTTGACCACATCTGAGGAAGACATGCCCCATCCATCGGTTGCGGACGGGGGTCTTGCCTGCAGCTAGGATCCAGTCCATAGGACTGGATCCAAAATTCAAAGATTTGCTAGAAGCGATTTATGCGAAACAGCTATCTTTGAAGAACCAGCTCCCTGCGGCCTCTAGGGAGGTGCGGGCAAGGTGCCGTATTCCTAGGGTGGAATATGAGTGCTATGGTGCGGTACCGACAGGCACGGAGGATGACCGTTGGGTTCTTGGTGTCCCTAGTGCTGGAGCAGGTAGCTCCACTCAGGCATTAGTGGATAGAAGCCAGGCGCACTTGGAAGAAGTCCTGGCACTATGCGATGAGGGTGTGAGGGCAGCAATGAATGCTGTCAACCACTCGTATCGTTTGCTTCAGTCTGTGTGGACTGAAGCAGGGGCAGGCCACCCTGTGCCACCTGCAGCGCTTTCATGCATCAATGACGGCCTTGTGCTGTCAATGGACGCGCTGGCACGGGTGCAGACGCATGTGACCAAATCCAGGAGGAAGATGGTCCTTGACCATATGCGTCCGGTTTCGGCTGTCAGGGAGAAGTTACTTGGGATTCACCTGAATGGACCAAGCATCCGTGGTGGTCAAGCGCCACCAAAGTCGACTGGCAGTTAATATGCAACTGGAGCTAGTGCGTCAAGAGCACGCACTAGGGGTTGCATCTAAGCCGTCAGTCGCGTAGCCTGCTTCCAAGAGGCAGAAGCAGCATAAGAGCAAGGCGAAAGCTGCGCCGGCTTCTAATCCTCTTGCGGGGCCTTCTCAGCCGCCTGTGGCTAAGAAGGCGAGGAAGGCTGTAGAGGCCCCTGTCCACCCTAGTCGTGGCCCTGACCGCCCGAGAGGCCATAACAGCAAGACTAAGTCCTAAGGGTGGAAAGAAGGGAGCGGATCATAACTGAGGGTATGGTAGCTCCATTCGCATCCATCTGGACTGCGCCTGTGCAACGGGAACAGAGGTGCCAGTCAGACAAGTCAAGCAGAGACCAAAATGGTTATCTCTCTCCCTCGTTAAGAGGGGGCAACCGCATTGCCAGCCAGACACCCTCCTTAAGCGTTCTTGCACCTATAGTGGGTGGAAGGCTCATGCGTTTCGTCGAGGCTTGGCGAAGTGTGACGTCAGACGGTCTGGTGCTGGGATGGATATCCCAGGGGTATATGCCAGAGTGGTGGGACTCTCCACCCCCCCCCCCCTCCACCAAATCTGTTTTGGTACCAGTCTAGACTCCCGTACCAAGGGAGCCAGTCAAGTTAGAAGCCATCCAAAACGAAATGTCAGGCTTGCTTCTGAAGGGAGCAATAAAACCAGTAAACCAGAACACTCCAGGCTTCTATGTTCCTTGTCCCCAAGAGAACAGGGGGGGGGGGGGGGCGGTGGGGGTGGAGACCCGTATTCAATATCAGGCCATTAAATTGGTTTATCTATACACCTCGGTTCAAAATGGAAACACTGAGGATGGTAATGGCAGGATTGAGGAAAGAAATGTGGCGTGTGTCAATCGATCTGAACGATGCATACTTCTACATTCCAATGAACAGGGGCTGTCACAGGTTTCTGAGAATTGTGTTTGGGAGTTTGTAGTCCTCCCATTCGGTCTGTCGACAGATCGAAGGGTTTTCACCAGAGTGTTGTCAAGACAGACATGCCAACCAGGTTAGAGGTGGATACTGCTCTGACTCTGAAGTTACTTTCAGGTCTAGGCTAGATAGTCAACAAGGAGAAATCTGAGTTGACATCCACTCAACACTTCATTTATTTGCGGATGCGATTCGATCTCAAGGCAGGGTATACCCATCAGCGCCCAGATTGGAGTCTCCGAAAGCCATCCTCAAGAGCTTTCGCTTGGGAAACCACATTCAGGCAAGGAGGTTTCTTCAGATGCTGGGCATGATCGTCTCCATGGCGCAGGTAATCTTGTATGCTGCTCTAATATGAAGACCTATCCAGTTGTATCTGATGTCTCTGTCTCTGGATAAAAGTTTTGGAGCCGACAATGTCACATCTTGCATGGTGGAAGGAGCGTCAGAATCTCCTAGTAGGAGTTTCGCTTCACCTACCCCACCCCCAGCTGTCTGTGTACATGGATGCATCGCTGGAGGGGTGGGGGCCTGCCTGGGAGAACACCAGGTTTTGGGCACATGGACCCTCCAAGAGAGTCAGCTGCATATCAATCTGTTATAAATCATGGTAGTAGAACTGGCACTGGAGAACTTTCTTCCAGAAGTCAAGGGCTAGGTGATATTGATACGGTCGGACAATTCGACAGTAGTATCATATACAAACAATGTACATGTACATAAATCGCCAAGGAGGGACCAGGTCTCCCACAATGTGAATGAAAGTGTGGCGCTTGATCCAATGGTGCAGAAATTGAACATTCTGGCACATGCTTTGTCTCGCAGACAGAGAATTCTGCCAACAGAATGGTCTCTCAACCCTTCAGTTCTACGAAAGGATCTTCGAGCATTGGGGCAAACCGAATGTAGACTTGTTCACCACAAAGGAAAATGTGTCTCGCCAATTCCAGATCCAAGTGCCGTTGATACCGAAGGTCTTGGTGAAGATCAGAGAGGGGCCGTGTCTGGTCCTACTAATAGCCCCTTTTTGGCCCAGCAGGGCGTGCTTAATGGATCTTCTGGTGGACAATCCAGTGCAGCTGCCCGAAATTCCGAACATAATCTCCGAGGCCAAGGGCCGCTTCCTACACAAGCGGCCCGAAATGTTCAAATTGACTGCGTAGATGTTATCAAACAACGTTCCACGTCGGAAGGCTTTTCTCAATAGGCTGTGAGTTTCATTGAAGCCGCGAGAAGGAGGTCAACCTTCAAGTCATATAACCACAAGGTTAACAAATTTGCAGAATGGTGTGAAGGAAAGGATATCGATCCCTTTCAACCCACTATTCAGCAAATAGCAGACTTTCTCTGTGAGCTATTCTTTACAGGATTAGCTCCATGTCATGATTGTTGGATACAAGTCAGCTTTGGCATCAGTTATCCCTTGAATAGCCAACAGGGATAGTTCAGAGGTGGCCCAGTTAAACGTGATGGTGAAGGGAATGAGCAATCTCCGACTGAGACAACCAGTAGTCATTCCAGCCTGGAGTCTATCTTTGGTGCTTAATGCGCTAGCCAAGCACCCTTTCGAACCTTTGGGTTCGGTTAGTCTAAAGCATCTCTCTTAAGGCGGTCTTTCTATTAGCAGCTTCCTCAGCTAGAAGGTGCAGTGAGATCCATGCGCTTTCAGCAGAGAGAGGACGATTTATTGTCTCTGGAGAGGGTCTGCGACTGCTGCCAAGAGCAGAATTTATGTCAGAATCAATCTTTGAAATATCCCGGCAAACCGATCGTAATACCAAAACCAACTAGGTTTGATCATGATGCCAGTGCCTGGTGTCCAGTCCCTGCCGTGACCAAGTACAAAAAACGGACGGACTCTTTACGGTCAAATGATACATCTTGGGATCTGCCATAAGAAGCCATATGACGCCGCATCCATAGATTCTATCTCTCGTTGGGTAGTCGAATGCATTCAGACTACCCACGAGATTCCGACTGGTCACCAGGTACAATGTGCCAGGGCTCACGATGTTAGAGGAATAGCCCCCTCGACCACCCTATTCCGTGGTGTCCCGTTAGAGGACATCATTTTCCAATTCCATAAAGCCTAGATGTTGAGTCACAGCCAAGGATAGCATGGATAAATAACAGCTGTGAGCACAAACAGAACCCAAGTTTTTCCTTTGCCATTTTGATATTCCAGTCAGGGTTTCTTTGCATTTTGCTTTGGCTCTGGTCTGAAAAATAGCTGACAGCCATTCATATCAGTATGGCATAGAAGCAACACCAGTAGGTCGGTATCGTCTCCAACAAGAGCAGTATTTGTTGACTTTGAAGCCAAGATAGCCGTTTGTGTAATTAAGACATCAGCATCACCGCTTGCCTTTATCGTTAAGCATCCAGCCTGTTTGAAAGATGAACTTAAGATTGATATGAACCGATGTTTGTTCTGCTTGTTACTAAGAGAATCAGGCTTACTCAGAGTTACAACTGTTTGCGGAGTCAGTACAACAGTTGCGCCTGATCCACGAGTTCGCCTCTTATGTGTTACATCTTTTATGTCTGGGCCTTGGTCATAACTATCAAAAACTACTGTAGCCTTTCCATATTTGCTTATGCAATATTTTACATATCTTTGACAAACATTTGCAAATGTCTCTCCACGCTGCCATGGAACACGGTGTAATAGAGCTCCTCCATCAAGCACATAGTGGACAGAATCTGGAAGGACTGCATCTTCATTTTGAATTAATTTCCACAATGCATCAGCAAGTGCCGGCTTATTTGCTTCCCATGGAAGAGATAAATTATCAAAGAGTGCGGGCGGATGAGTGCACAACTCATACTCAAAATAAGATGCTGGATTCCCTTTTGATCCATTTGTAGCAATTAAACTGAGTCTTTGAAATAGGAGTTGTGGATCAATTTGTACACATTCATCATCAATCTTGAGAGATGTTTTGGATGCTAAGGTAATAGCTTGTCTCTTTCTCTGGAACGAAATGCTTGATACACATTGGCCACACATCGAATTAATAATCGATTCTCCAATATCTTTAGCATCGTCAACATTGACTGATTCATGTGCAGACAATCCACTAACAAGTCCTCTAAGAGAAGGGTCTGGTCCAAATGGATTCAGTTCACTAAGGATTTTGAGAATTTTGTAAGTATCATCCATATCACGCTTTATTCGAGATTGTGTGGAATCTTTGTGTTGTTCACTTGAATCACAGTTTACCCCAGAGAGCTCTTGCATTGCATTACACACATCTGCACATGCGGGCATAGACAACAACCAAACAAGACGCTGAAGTTCTGTCATTCCACGACCTCGTGTTAGACCACCACTTGACTTTACACTTCTCATAAGGACCTGCTCAATTGAAAGTCATGAGTACTTACTGGATAAATATCATAGCCACGTTTCTTTCCATCTTGAATTTTTGCAGGGTATCCGCATAGCAAACAATGTTCACTAAAATTGAATGTTGGACTTTCTGAACGGAGTGTTCGCATGGGTGGCGGAGATTGTTCAATTTTCTCTGCGTCACGGGCAATCCGCTTGGGATCAATGAACTCCCGTCGACATTTTACATGAACCCTCTGTCCTACTTCAGCTATGACATCGCTTTCACGGGCTCTGCTAGCATTGTTAATACCGTCACAGCCTTTAACTCGAAGCTTAACAGTTTGTGAGCCATTTTCTAGGCTCTGGTTACAAATAATGCATGTATCTAAATCCATGTCCATATTCTGATTGAATTGTATAGAAATTTATTCAAATTGTGAGATAAAAGTGAAAATTAAAATGCAATTTATTTCAGATAAAATTTTAAAAGCGAAAAACAAAATTAAACTTACTTTAAATATAATTTTTTTAAATTACCCCGGCCCTGTGCATACAACCATATTTAATCTGTGGTTTGGAGAATTTGTACAAGTGGTTCAAGGCAATATTGCCAATTGCTTACTGTCTTCCGTGACCATGAAATTCAGAGCTTAGACAACATTTCTACTTCGTTTATTTGCGGAATGAAGCAGGTAAGGGAAGTTTCATTATTCGGATAATGGCGGTAGCTAAATATGCGAATTTACCCACTTTCCCATCGAGGGATTTTGGAGGACTTTTGATATGTGACACCTGGCAGTCCCATGAATGCCGCAGAAAAGAAATAAATTCTGTTGCAATTTGTTCTAGGTTAATTTGTAGTTTTACTGGACTATAAAGGATACACAATATTTAGGCGCCCCATTTAATAATTTCACTTCCACATGATGATTTTGAGGTGTATATTAAACATATTAAGTTTTACCACCTTATTAGTTTAAAGGGTTACCAATCCGCATGATTAATACCGATGGGATCCATACAGTGGAGTTGGTTGATCCAGAATTTCTCACGATCCTTGCGGGAAGCCGTTGCTCCTATGCTATCAGGGTCGTGATGGAGTACTTCTATGATCCTATAGTTTAGGGAACAGTGATTGCTAAGATTAAAATGGATGGCGACAGGTGTGTCTTTCTTATTCTTAATATCCCTAAAATGTTCCTTAATACGTACTTGGAATTCACGTTTTGTTTCTCCAATGTACTGTTTATAACACTTGTTGCATGTTAATAAATAAATAACATTGCTAGTTTGACAGAATGTTTTTGTTTTTATATGATATTTAAGCCCGGTGTGTGAGCTTCTGAATGAGTGAGATTGGTCCATGTTTTGGCAGAAAGTGCAATTGCGTTTGGTGCATGGTTCGATTGGATTGGCTGTGGCTGTGCCCTGTTGTTCTGCCCTTTTTAGGTCTGTGAATTTGGTGTTGACTAGTGTGTCTTTGAGAGACGGGTTGCGTCTATAGCCAAACAGAGGCTTCTCTATGAAGGTGGCTCTACACTTGGGGCTGCTTTGAAGTTGGTCCCAGTGTCGTAAGATGATTTTTTTGGCAAGTTCACTGTGTGAGTGAAAGTCAAAGATGCACGGTATCCTGTTATTTTGTGGTTTCTTTTGTTTGGGTTTAAGGAGGTCGTCGCGTTTGGTTTTAGATGCTTTGGTCAGGCTTTCATCTAGCTCATTTGCTGGATAGTGGTGACCAGTGCTGTGGGCATGCTTGAGGAAGTCTTTCTCGTTGCTGCAGATTCGTTTTAATCGTAAAAGCTGATCGTATGGGTTTGCTTTTTTGGTGGATTTAGGATGGGCTGACGAGTAGTGCAGATATCCATGAGTATCCATGGGTTTGGTGTGTAGGTCAAACCCAATGGTTTGTCTGGTTTGATGTAAACACGTGTGTCTAGGAAGGTGATAGATGTGGCCGATTTCTCTGCTGTAAATTTGATGGTTGGGTGCGAGTTATTCATATGTTGTATGAATGATTCTAAACTTTCAAAGCCTGACGACCATATTATGAATATGTCATCTATGTATCTGAGATAGAGTGCAGGCTGATGTTCTGCTTTTGAGAGAAGAGTTTCTTCTAAATTAGCCACGAAAATTATGGCATAACTGGGTACCACTTTGGTGCCCATAGCTGTACCTCCTATCTGGAGGTAGTGTTCGTTGTCGAATTCAAAGTTGTTTCATGTGAGGACGATTTTGAGTAGCCGTAGTAAGGAGCGTGGTGTGGCGTACCCAGGTGTTCCATTCTTTTGTAGAAACTGCGCTACCGCTCTTATGCCTTCTCTGTGGGGGATGTTAGTGTATAGTGAGGTGACATCCATAGTGACAAGGATAGCATTGTCGCTGACATTGCCAAATTTGTCAAGTTTGTTGATGGATTCAGTGGTGTCACGTACATATGACTTAACCTTGTTGAGATTAATCTTAAGATGTTCATCTATGAAACTGCTGATGTGTTCAGTTGGACTACCATTGCCACTTATTATGGGTCTTCCAGGAACTCGGTTGTCAGGGTGGTTTTTATGTATCATTTGGGAGAAGATAGAACCTGGCAGTGCGTGGGTTATCAACTCTAATGCCATTTGCTATATCTGTACTGATTTCCCCACTGAGGACCATGTCTGTAATGCAGTGTGTTTAAGATTGCTAGGCGACCAGTTTGGGCGGTGACAGTAACGGCGCAAATTTTAAACTCGTCTAGAAAATTTATGCTAGCCACCGAACATTTAAACGCGCCTAAATAGTTTGAACTCGCTGAAATCTTCTTCAAAACGGGTCTCAATGTCTTTTTCCAACGCATCCACGCGTTAAATGAAATTCTTTGTGCGCTAAATCTTCTTTTCCTAATGCATTAAAATCTTATAACTGACGCAGCGCAGAAACTGTCCCGTTTTTTGGCGTCATGGTCCCGGTTTTTTCGCGTTTTCTAGCAAAGTTATTTTTGCGGTGTACTGTACAAGGAATTATTTTGGTCTTGAGTCAAACTGAGGGTAGGGGGCGGGGTGAAAAGGTCCAAAGTGGGCACCAATCGATTGTAATGCAACTCCTCCTAGATCATTTCAGATTGAAACCTGAAGCCTTCGGTATGATTATACATATGGACAGGGAAGTGCATGGCACTTTTGAAATTTTGTTATGAGACACACCCCTCCCCTCTTCCAGGGGGTGGGGACTGTGGGTAAAAAATTAAATTTATCCAAAGGTGGTCATGTCACATCATTTTCAAGCCAATGATGAGTAGACTACAGTACAAGGAATTATTTTGATCTTGGGTCAAACTGAGGGTCGGGGCAGGGTCAAAAGTGGGCACCAATCGATTGTAATAAACTCCTCCTTGTGCAATAATCCCCAAGGTTTCAAGAAAAAGTATTTTTTCCAAAATGGCCGCCATGAAAAAATTTTGTCCAAAAATACCCTTTTTCGTTTTTTTTGCAGAAATCAACTCGGAATGAAAAATGTTAAAAAAAAAAATTCTCCATTGGTAATCCAATTATAATCCAGTCAAAGAATCAGGTACAGAAGCACAGAAAATTATCACAAAACTTTAGATATTTCATTGCACAAAAAAGGCGTGTTGCTGTTGTTGTTATTATTATTTGACCTTATTTTTAGAGGGTAATATGATTAATGTATATAACATTATCTTCCTCACGGCCCTCTTTATCTAATTAATTTGTTCAATTATGTGATGGTAGTGTGTAGTTGTATTTTCTATCTGAAATGCTCAGTACATTGGGATTTGAATGAATTGTATGTTTTGGCTTGCCTAATTTTCAGTGGTAGATCATTCCTGATTTGTACTCCAGAATTTGCCAAATTGGTTTTAAGTGCTTCGGATTGGGGCTTGGGTAGTGAGCATCTGATTGGTGGTATTTCTAGTTCGCATGTTTCCTGTATTTGCATACATATACTGTGATGTTAGGTAGCATGGTGGTGCATTATCGTACAAGATCTTATATATATCATCTTTGATTTATATAGTCTTATACGTTTGGAAATTGGCATGATGTTTGTGTTTTTGAGGAGGTCGTCTCCTGCTATCCTCTCATGGATGTTAGTCTTGATGCACACTTTTGTAGTTTTCTATTTTTTGTTAATAGCCCCTGGTTGCAATTACCCCATCAGAATTTGCATAATCAATTACTGTCAAAATGTAAGCATTATAGAATGTTTTTATTGCTGTAAATGTCATATATTTGGCAATTCTGGATAGCAGATGTATTTTGGCTGCTATCTGTTTGGTTAATTGCTTAACATGCTCAGACCATGTACAGTTTTTCGTCTATTACAAGCCCCAGCAATTTAGTAATGGTGACTATTTCTATAGATGTTTTATTGATAGAGATTTGAAAATCATTAGACGAGAGAAAACAAAATGTGATCATGACTAATATAGAAGAAAACAACCAAGAAAATGATGAAGCAAGGAAGCTTGCAGATAAATCGAAAGTAGATCAGGTAGTACATGAGATGACAGAGGTGGACCCAAGCGAAATTCAATCCTTCTACCGGTTAAGAAAAAATGGTGACAAGCCTAAGCCGATCAAGGTGGTATTAAAGTCAGAGGAAAGTAGGGACAAAATAATCCAGGATGCATTAAAGTACAACAAATCCAAAAAAGGCAAAGGATCAAGAATTTACATCAACCCACATAGAACCCCACAGGAGCAAGAAGAAAACCGTATCTTGAGAAGGCAACGAGCAGAGCAGAGAGAAGACAATCCAAATGATCTACTGATAATCCGGAATGGTAAGATCATCAAACTGGACCAAACTAAGAGAGGACCCAGAAACTGACTGAATCAAAAGCCAGTTAAAACACATGTAAATAGTTCTTGTTCACCATGCACTTCTATTTATATATACACTGACAGTGATAATTTATTAAATAAAAGACAGAAGCTTGAACTTCTAGCAAATGAAATCCAGCCAGCTGTGATCTGCATAACAGCGGCATTTCCAAAGTACACACAGACAGCTATCAAACACAGTGAACTGCAGTTGAAAAATTATGACTTATTTACAAACACCAGCCCTTTGCAAGGCGTAATTGTTTACACACACACAAGTCCCATAGTGCTCAACCATGTGACTCCTTGAATAATTCTGACTTATTTACAAACACCAGCCCTTTGCGAGGCGTAATTGTTTAAACACACACAAGTCCCTTAGTGCTCAACCATGTGACTCCTTGAATAATTCTGACTTTAATGAATCTGTTTGGTGCCACTGGACAACGGGTAATAATGAGAAGGTCCTACTGGGATGCGTGTATCGGAGCCCGAGCTCCAACAGTAGCAACAACGACAACCTAATTAGCCTGTTAAATAATACTGACAAGGAAAATGCAACGCCTTGTTTGATTGTCGGAGACTTTAACTACCCTAACATAAACTGGGATACAGATACCTCAACTGATCAGACCGGTCAATGCTTTGTAGACACTCTACATGATAATCTCCTACAGCAATTTGTTCACAAGCCCACTAGACATAGGGAACTTCAAAAAGAAAACATCCTAGAATTAGTTATTACAAACAATGCCAATGTAACTATCGACATTTCACATGAAGCCCCTCTTGGCAAGAGTGACCATGACACGCTAGAAATACATATACACCCTAACCTAATCAGCGGTGACAGCTTCACTCAGGAACCAGACAAATTACTTCTCCACATATGCAACTATGACAGCATGAGAAGTGAACTGACTGAAATTGATTGGAACATAATGAATAATCTAACCACAAAGGATGCAGCAAACTTCTATCAGAAATTGACGGACATAATGTAAAAAAACATCGCTACAGCAAAAGCAAATAAAACACAAAACAGGAAACCCATCTGGACCAACAAATCTGTACTTGATACGATTAAAGGAAAGCGTAAAGCTTTTAAGAAATTCAAGAAGACTAAACGTACTAACGATTACAACAATTACAAGCATGCGAGAAACTTAGCCAATGCAAAAATTAAAGGAGCAAAAAGAGAATTCGAACATAAAATAGCCACAGAGAGTTACTTACAAACCCAAAAGCATTCTGGAATTACGTGAAGAGCAAAACACAATTAAAAGACAACATTGGCAACTTGAAGGATCCAAACAGTGGAAACATTGCAACAACAGATACAGAGAAATCGCGAATATTTAATACATTTTTTTCAGATGTTTTTACTATTGAAAACCTTAACGAAATCCCAGAACGTTCACAAAGAAATGGTGAAAATTTTCTAGCCAACATTGCAATAACTCCAGTTGGTGTAGAAAATAGACTGAATCCAACTTAATCCAAACAAAAGTAAAGGATCATACAAGATACCACCAAGAATTCTAAAAGAGACAGCCAAAGAAATCAGCACACCAATATGCATCTTGTTCAACAAGTCGCTAGATGAAGGAACATTACCAAGTATATGGAAAACAGCGGATGTGACATGTATCTACAAAAAAAGGCCCGAAAAATGATCCTGGAAAGTGGAAACTACAGGCCTGTTAGTCTCACGTGTATACATGTACTGTGCAAAGTATTGGAATCATTTGTCCGGGATGCAATAATGGAGTACGTTGAACAAAACTATCTTCTATCTGAATGCCAGCATGGTTTTAGGTCCAGAAGATCGTGTAAGACACAGTTATTAGAATATCTAGAAATCCTAACGCAAACCTTAGATGCCCATCAGCCAATTGACGTAATCTACCTACATTTCAAAAAAGCATTTGACACGGTACCGCATGTAAGACTACTAAACAAACTGCAGGCGTATGGAATGGGTAGCCACATAATAAACTGGATTCGTGATTTTCTCACCAACAGAAAGCTCAACTAAATCAGATTACAAGGATGTAACTAGTGGGGTGCCACAGGGCAGTGTCCTGGGTCCTGTACTTTTTGTTCTCTTTATAAATGACCTGCCAGATGTTATCGACTGTATCTGCAAAATCTTTGCTGATGACACAAAGTTATTTGGGAATCCTGAAATAACAGATATACAGAAAAACATCGATCGGACATGCCATTGGTCACTTTATTGGCAGCTTAGATTCAATTCGACAAAAATCCATGTTCTCCATCTGGGCAAAAATAACACATTAATACAGTACAACATGACAGATACTCCAATTGCCCAACCAATAACCAAAACAGATTGTGAAAAACATCTGGGAATCCACATCGACAACAAATTAAACTTTGACTACCACCTAAACACTAGAGCTGGGCGGTCTGACGGTAGTACCGTGAGGACTGCGGTATACCGTGAACCGATACCGTGACCGTTGACATTTCCAAATACCGTGAATACCGTCCATAATGTTTGAACAATATTTGAGAAATATATTCATAAAATCTGACTTGACCAAGGGTAAATAAGTGCTAATAGTGCCAAAAATACAGGCATCCCTACCTATTAGCCGAGTTCAGGTGAAAGGGTTGTTGTAAAAACAAACGTCAAAACGTCAATTACAAAATAATGACAGGCAGAATTGTATGTCAAACGTACGTCTTGAAAGTCTCACGGTAAAATTGCTTTATTTAAAACATCTAAACTCATTCTCTGGCCGTCCGCCGGTACTAATTACACTATAATATATTCCCTATTCCCGTTTCTATTATTTGTAATTTATTACTCCAAGCATTTTGTCACCGAGCAAACACGCTAGAATAACAAAATAACATACAAACTGCGTGCTATTCAAACACAACAGCGGTCTCGCAAAGACGTATCTGATTGGTTGTTCATGAACTAGACCGTGGGAAAATACATTACTATGCTGAATTTATCAATGAAAATTTACTAAAACGTAGTATTTGCTCGCGCCGTTTTGATCACGTGCTAATTTATTAACAACGAGCAGCGTTGAAGTCGTAATTTTTTTTTTTCTGGCTTGTTTTAAATTTCTTTACGGATTAAATCCAGTTTAATTAACGACACCTAAAAAGTATAGTGTTTTAGTTTTTGTAATTCATTTTTCAACTGGCTACACGTCGGAAGTTCGCGGAAATAGCTTTTTACACGCATTGTTCACGTGAAGCATGGCGAGTAACGAGTCTGCACATCGGGTACTCGGTAATTATCAGAAGCTTTAGAATCGGCTATATTCAATGTCGTGTTATATGTATGTGTATAGGCCTGTTTTCGCGAGTAACAGAATATACAACTCCAACAGAAATAAAAGCGTACAACACTCGCCCCGTTTAAATACTCGCATGTCTGGACTCTGTTTATCAAAGCGCTCGACTGCCAAAATAAAATTTACCGTTTGCTGGTCGCACGCATTAATAGCAAGAACAATCCAGATTGAAAATAGTGCACCCCAATGTCTCAAACAGCGGGTTATAGTTAGCGAGTCGACCACACCCTTTGACCGATATTCCCGTGAATGATATTACGTCAATAAAGATAGTGACCTAATAAAATCGTGAAACTAAACAGTCGCAATAGCCATGTTTTTCTTCTCTAAATCAGGAAGCCGATTTATTTATTTTACCTATATTTACCGTTGATTGGAGATGGAAGTGAAAAGGAAATGGAAAAAATTGTTCTAATTTCGTGGCATGCCTCAAGCTCAGATGACGGTATACCGTGGTACCGCGGTATTTTTTCATGGTACCGGTACCGTCATGTAAATATCAATACCGCCCAGCTCTAGTGGGCACCCCATCTTCTGAAACAGTCACGGACACTAGAGAGGGTACAACGACGAGCGACCAAGTTGATCCCTGACATACATCACCTCAGTTATGAAGGGAGGCTAAGATCATTAAGTTTGTTCTCTCTGAAGTACTGCAGGAAACGTGGAGACCTGATTGAGGTGTACAAAGTGACGAGAAACATCTACAATGTTGATCCATCCAATCTCTTCAGTGAACCCTCCAAAAGCATCACCCACGGTCATAGCTTCAAACTAGGAATTCAAAGCTGCAACACTAACTTAAGAAAGTACTTCTTTACAAAACGTACTGCACCAATCTGGAATCACCTACCTGCACACATCGTGGAAGCTAAGAATTTAGACGAATTCAAGGCAAAACTGGACTCATATATGACAAACTCATCATATCTCTTCGACTAATATTTTGAATGTGATGTAGAATGTAGACATGATAACAAAAATGATCCACAACTAGTTTCTCCGCATACAGTCAATATACAGGATATCACATACAGAAATTTTGAATGTAAATTGGAAGCGCAGGCTGGACTTAAAGTGCAGGCAGCACACTGCAGCTAAAACTTAAACCAGTGCCTAGCAGCTGTAGGCGGCACACCGCAGCTGGTGGCTGTTGGGCAGGCGCATCCCATAAAGCAACGTTTAAAGCCAACTCCAGCAGCTGTAAGCGGCACACCGCAGCTGGCGGCTGCTGGACATGCACATTCCATAGTAACAACTAGCAAATATTAAGATATGTAC
The DNA here is from genome assembly GCA_034401795.1 of Chaetoderma sp. LZ-2023a. NCBI lineage: Eukaryota > Metazoa > Mollusca > Caudofoveata > Chaetodermatida > Chaetodermatidae > Chaetoderma > Chaetoderma sp. LZ-2023a. The sequence goes on along the minus strand of CM067369.1, from coordinate 81,435,624 downwards.
AATATCTAGGACTAATAAGTAATACCACGTAACAATGTCATATCCTCTCTTCCGTATTCGCTAATTATGTTTTAAGACATCGACGGGACTAGACGAAAAGCCTAAGGCTTAAGTCCTGAGAAAATGATGATGATGATGAAGGGTCTCAGGAGGTTTCGGCAGCCATGTAATTTCGGCAGCCGCAAATATTAATTCGTTTTCGGCAGCCTACCGAAACAAAAATATGGTGCATAAAAACATACATTTTCGGCAGCCTCTCACATTATTACATTTTCGGCAGCATGTTCAACATCGTAAATATTGTTGTAAAATATTGTAATGTTATGAATGTTATTAAAATTGTTTTAACGGCGATCTGTATAAGTCTGTCTGTATCTAATAATATTTCCTTTTTTTAGGTTAATACCGTGATTAAGGAACCATAGATCTGAAATTCATAGACCTCATTTTAATTGATGTTGCTTCTGCAACATTTGCATACACCTGGTCTACATCTGTGAATTGAAAAAATAAGGTGAATAAATTGTGTGTGGCCAACAAACATCTAACAAAAATTATTACCAGATAATTCCTAAAATAAAAATACATATTCGGACCCACGCGTTCATTTTATATTGTTCAAGGGAAGTAACTGTGTGAGGCTAATGTTAGCTAATTACCGATACGATTTACCTCCCTTGTTAATTAGAAATCGGAACGTGACTTCCACAACACAGTGTTCTTTTTCTGTTTTTATTTGTGTGATTTATGGCAATGGTAATGATGAGCTTAGTAATACGGTTAAATATGTTGCTGAGGTATGAGTCTCAGTAGGTTCTTGTATATTTTTTCTATCATTTATCATAAATCTGTCAACACATTATTGGCGGTTATAGCCTGTGTAGGCGTGCACATGCTACGGCTTCAAATTATACAGTACAGTTTTTGGCGCTACATGTACCTTAGGCAGCAACAGCTTCCCGTCAATTTAGTTTCAAGATACTCAACAGACCGTGACACATTCGTAACAAATATATTATTTTGTAACAGCTCAAAAGCAATATTTCACTCACTTTTACGGTTATTATTATAGTTAAGTTTGTGAATATTTTGAAACCAATTTGACTGGAAGCTGGCGCTACCTTATATACATATTTAAAACCTGCACGAAAGGGCACCTGTTGAATATCTGTAAATATTTTTTTTGCGTCGACGTTGTTGATGCAAACATAATCAACATGTTCCAGTCAAATTAATTTTTTTTATACAGTCCAGCCCGAGGAGTATGTATTTGTCGGGATCTGGTCAAAAATTGTGTAGTTATTTTTTAACAGAAGCTGTTGCTGCAAATGTCCGCAATAGGTTCCAGTCAAATTATTTTCAAAATATATGTCCAGAAACTTTATTTAGATAAGTGGTCATTTAATGAATGCGTGAGTGTCTACGTGCGTATATGTTCGTCGCCATGTAATATGGTGAAATATGTTGCACTTGTAATATCGTGAAATATGTTATATTTGAATATTTTGAAAATAAATTCCTTGTTAATAAGTAGCGCGTGTGTAAACTTGTATTAAAGGTCATATTCACTCCAGAATATGCACCAGAGTGTTGAATACCGGTTCCAGTCAAATTATTTCCTAAAAATCTAGCAGGATTTACATTTGTCAAATTGATTTTCTTTTCTTTAGATAGCTAGCTGTTCACTTATTGACTAAGTCGATTTGTTGGGATAGGTTGAATATTTATGTAAATATTTTGACCGGACGCTGTTGCTGCCAATACCAGCAACATGTTCCAGTCAAATTAATAAAAAAAATATCCACAATTCCATTAGATATATATATGGTCGCGTACGGAGTGCCCGCGCGTACAAGGTGCGTGAAAATTAATTTTGTTACAATTAATTAAAATGTTGAATACTTTGAAATGAATTTGTTTGTTAACGGTTATTTGGTTACAAGGTATGTACGTCATACTGAAAGTAGTTGCTGTGCAAGCGAAATGTGTTGTTCATTCGCACAAGAGATCGCATCTTAACATTTTTGGCGCTAAGACAGCAGGGATTATAAACTGAGGACATTGTTATCACCCGCCGAGTCTAGCTAACATGGACTTTAATTGCAGGAAACCATTACAATGGTCGGAATACACACAGACATGGATTACAAATACAATAGAGAGAGAGAGCTCTAACCAACCAGCTTTCAGGAACAACGTCAACAAATCAAAATGCACGTGCAATTGCTGGTCGTACTTGTGATTCAGATCGTTAGTCAGTCTGTATTAATCTTGAGACCATCACAGACGTAGCATTATAAGAGTTTCTTGCAGATTTTCGAAATTATTTATATTTTCTAATGAGCATTTCCATTAGGTATTTGGTAGATCTTAACGAAAATAGCAGGAAATCTACTCCAAGTCTCAACCCGAAAAATAATTTTTAAAATTCTCATTTTCATGTGATCAGGGTTCCCACACACCTTGGGGAGAATATTTTCCCATACCTTTTCCATACTTTTTCCAGAGAAAATTAAGAAATTTCCATAGCCATTTAAAGACATTTTAATAGTGGACATTTGGGGAAATTAAAAACTGAAAAAATTATTTCTAACATTTGAGGCTTTTAATTGGTTCTATTTTGTACATCATATCACAGTTAAACATGAGAAAACAATGCATAAGTAAATTTCATAATTAAACTAGCAAACAGTTTTAACACTACCCGCTCTGATGGCATTGTGTACCTGGTATAATCCACAGCTACCAATATTTATCATCGGCTTCTGATTTTCATCCTCTATGCCCTTTGAAAGGCTATCATATGTCTTCCAATTGACATTGCGGCCATCCATTGACAGTTGGAACCTGCCACAAAGACCTAACTTATCACAACATTCTTGGAGTTTTTCATGAATATCTGTTGCTGTGACATGGCCGAGGAATTCTGATGTGTAGAATCGAGTGGAAATCTGATCCGCTTGCCAGAACCGAACATGAACATCCATTTGTTTAGACTGAAGATGTCCATTAAGGCTTTCGTCGAATAATAAAACATAATCCGTCTCAGCCTTCACCTTTGACAATAACAGTGACTGAAAATATGGTGCAATGCCAAAAGTAGAAAGATAAGCACACTTCGTCTATCCACAAGAGAATTTCGAGGCGATCATATTATCTGGAAACATTATACGGAATAAATCTCCAACCTTCCCACAACTTTTGAATGAGAAATGATTCTGTATGACATTAAGGCACCAGTAAATCTCAGATGAGAGGACTTCATTTGTTGCTACGAATGATCCTAATGAGGCTGATGGTGTAGAAACGACTATAGGTTGCTTGGGAGGAATGACTGCTGGAGTTCTGGAGTTTTTAAAAATTTACAACAAATTTATTTGACACAAATAATTATTTTCCTTTCTAAGGGGGAAACATAATTTAATTTAATTTAAAAAATCTTTATAAGTTTAAAATTTTTTTTTAAATTTAATAAACTTTTTTTAATTTTTACGTTCCCGGTAATCGCAATGTATTGGAGCTTGGCGGTTACTGGTACCCAATCCAGACTTGCGAAACCAGGAACAAGGAAGTGTTTGTTGACAAAATGGCTGCCGGAAAAAATTATAAATCCCGATATTTTAATTTTCCATACCTTTTCCATAGCGGTACCGCGAAATATCAAATTTTCCATAGCTTTTCCAGGCCTGGAAATGGTTTTCTTAAATTTCCATACTTTTTCCAGACTTCCATACCTGCGTGGGAACCCTGTGTGATACATGAATTACATGACACATAGATTTTCCAAATTGGCGCTGCTTTTCAAATATTATGTTACGCCGTAAATATTCTAGAATTTCCTTTTAAATTTTTTGGCATTGCAATTGAACTTAAATTTGTAACAATTAGAGGCCAACCACTTTGTTAAAGAATGATCGATATAGGCCTACGTCTTTATTTCAAAATAATATGAAATTATATTTCACAGCGTCGCAACAGTATGCCTAATCTTCGTCACGGCGCTTGACTTTCATCACAGCAACTGGCTCTTAGTAACTAAGAGCCAGTTGCTGCGATGAAAGTCAAGCGTTAGCTAAGTTAGTTCGTTTTGCTCTTAGAGTCGGCATGGCTGAAAAAACAAACATAATAAAATTCGTCATCCAGCAATTAGTGGTAATTAGATATGGATTTCAGTCTAGCTGAGTCGATATAACAGAAATATATACTATTACTACATAATACACACGTATAGTATTAGTATATAATACTGTTATATCGACTCTGTTAAAGCGTCATGGATATAGGGTAACATATAGGTAACACAGGGATAATAATAAAACACACTAATATAGGCTGCCGAAAACGTACTCCAAGCTGCCGAAAATGGTTGGCTGCCGAAATGTCTATACACCTGATGAAGTCTTCGCTTTTGGCAGGTGGCGATTAACATGCTTTTAGTAAGTTTGCTATGCAAACAAGCGTGTTGGCTCATGGTAGTGGGTAACGGTTTGTTGGGGTTGGTACCAGGTTCCAGGAGACGGTTAGAGCTTATCAAATCTGAAGATTCATAGGTGTTAGACCTTAGGGCTTTGTTATCAATAATTAATGTAATGGCCCAATCCCAATGGGCATGTAAGTATTGATTGATCGACGGAGAAAGAGCAGACTCTACTAGTACGACCCCTGTGTACAATATAACCGAAAATCGCGATTATTTGTTCGAAATGATTGCGATTATGAAAACGGAATAATCGAGCAACTCTATGTAGAAAACAAACCATGAACTAAAGTAACTGAATTTGAACTAGGACAAAGTGAATGTTCGAAAACCGGTTATTATTAAGTTTGCTGCGTTACAATGATATATTGCAGCTATGAAACAGTACCTGAACACAAATACAAGTATCGCATTAATCCACGTCCATTTAAGACAGCAGTTTACTAAATTAAAGTAATGTTATGATATTATTAAGTTAAATTATAGTATTCTTCTTCTTTTTCTGTATATTCCTCCGGTCAGTTAGTTTGCTAAGGACGACCGTTTTATACTCATTTATAGATAGACCTTTGTCTGCAGCTGTCACTACTGAGAGGGCTTGGCAGTGTCTGGACGCAGCCAGAGCTTGTCAGTGCTGGGACGGCGAGCCGCGTTCTCGGGCCAGCTTCCATATGCGAAATTACCACCATTAATTTTCACTTGATACTGTCGCTACAGATAAGCGTGAAACACTAGGCTGGAATAACGGTATGTTGAACACAGACGATCGTACTTAAATCGGCCTCTATGTATTATCTATGGACCAGATTATACATGTATAATACATGGCCGTCGGTAAGAAAACATTGCCTGCTCTGCGTGTATAAACTATACCTAAAACATTGGGAAAATCTGAAAAAATAATTAACAATAAATAATGAGAAGACCGTGTCCAATTTGGTTTGTGTGTGACTCTCCAATCATTCTATTCCATTTCATATGATATTTGGTGTTCATTTTGGAAATAAATATGTTTCTGTCTAAGACAGCAACAGCTTTCAGCGCAATTGTTCACAAAATGAAAACCAGGCTGAGTCTTTCTTCGGAATTCTTCTGTCCCTATAACAATTAACTTGAATTATAAACCATAAGTAAAGAGTTAAATATAGGCGATAGGTGCGGGTGGTATATATCCATATGGCAGAAGCGTAATATATACCATAATAATTCAACACATTTATTCAACATGTATATGCCATGAAAGTTGTAGCACTCAGAGTGCGGGCACATCTGTGACATGGCCGTGTTAAAATTCTCGTATTCATGACAAAGCAGTCATAGCCATGATATCGCAAAATTAGCTGTCTAATGGTTACTATCCCCATGCGTTTTGAAACATGGAGGAATAATTGCAATCGCCCCTGTCTGTCTGTCTGTCTGTCTGTCTGTCCGGCTATCTCCTCCGAAACAGTTTGGAGGAATTCAATCAAATTTGTTATGTAAGTTACGACGATATTATTGGGTACTGCAAAACACCATTTACATTAGCCCCCACCCCACCACCACCCTCCAGCCCCACCCCCCATGCACCTGCCCCCCACCCCACCCCACACCCACCCACCACCCGCAGTGGGGTGGTGACAGGCTGGAGCTAGCGAGCTACCTGAAAGTCAAATTTGGCGGAATTCAACTAAATTTGCTATGTAAGCTACTTGAATGCAAGACAATATTTATATTATATTTGTAAACGGCCCAGGCCCATATGCAAATTGGTTATCAGCGCGTCCATTTTGAAACATCGCAGGCTCATATGCAAATTGATTATCTGCGTGCCCATTGGTAAGCAATTCATTCAGTTGTTCAGACACGTCTGTCCATATTTATGCACATGTTCATTCATGCCTGGTATTTTTAGCTTGTTCATGTGTTCATCCATTCATCCATATGCCCGTTCATTCATTCAGTCCTTCAGTCGGTTAGTCAATAATTCTGCATTGGGCGCAAATATTCTTGTGTATACATCAACAAGCCTGTGACAATTGAATCGATTTAAGCCGCTGATTAATCCATTGTTTTGTGATTACACATAATGTCTGTACTTAAGGATCAAAGTGACCTGTCATTAAGTAGTATGTGGCTAGTAATGTTACCTGTCATTAAGTAGTATGTAGTTGGTAATGTTGCCTGTCATTAAGTAGTATGTGGCTAGTAGTGTTGCCTGTCATTACGTAGTATGTGGCTAGTAATGTTGCCTGTCATTAAGTAGTATGTGCCTAGTAATGTTGCCTGTCATTAAGTAGTATGTGACTAGTAATGTTGCCTGTCATTAAGTAGTATGTGGCTAGTAATGTTGCCTGTCATTAAGTAGTATGTAGTTGGTAATGTTGCCTGTCATTAAGTAGTAGGTGGCTAGTAATGCTGCCTGTCATTAAGTAGTATGTGGCTAGTAATGTTGTCTGTCATTAAGTAGTATGTGGCTAGTAATGTTGCCTGTCCTTAAGTAGTATGTGGCTAGTAATGGTGCCTGCCATTAAGTAGTATGTAGTTGGTAGTGTTGCCTGTCATTAAGTAGTATGTGGCTAGTAATGTTGCCTGTCATTAAGTAGTATGTGGCTAGTAATGTTGCCTGTCATTAAGTAGTATGTGGCTAGTAAAGTTGCCTGCCATTAAATAGTATGTGGTTGGTAATGTTGCCTGTCATTAAGTAGTATGTGTTTGGTAATGTTGCCTGTCATTAGGTAGTATATGGCTGGTAATGTTTCCCGTCATTGCAGGTCGTATGCGGTTGGTAATGTTGCCTGTCATTGCAGGTCGTATGTGGTTGGTAATGTTGCCTGTCATTAAGTCATATGTGGCTAGTAATGTTGCCTGTCATTAAGTAGTATATGGCTGGTAATAGTGCCTGTCATACGTAGTATGTGGCTGGTAATGTTGCCTGACATGGACGGACCTGAAATTATCACAATCAAGATAATTCCAGAGAAACATCCTATCACTGTTGTCAACTATTGCTGCCCTAATAATCAACCATTGAATCTCAGAAAAATCCGAGTTCACCCAGATTCAACTATCATTGCTGGTGACCTCAACAGTCATTCTCAGCTTTGGGGCTATCATTCTACTGATAAGAGGGGTGAGGACATTGACAATTGGATGGATGAGCAGAAGCTGATTCTCTTGAATAAGGCAGATGACCCCCCCCCCACCCCCTACATTCTACTCAAGACGATGGCATACCTCAAGTTCTCCTGATTTCTTTGCGTATTGTTGGGGAACAACTTGGAGGCAGTGATCACCGCCCTGTTTTTGTTACCATTTACATTGATGTTGAGATTGACCGGAATCAGATTCCTCGATGGAACTATAAGAAAGCAGACTGGGACAGATATCAGAAAGAGAGTGACACATTGGTAAAAGACATGGATGTAAAAAACCAAAATATCAATAACGTTGTTAAAGAGCTGGCAAATGCATTCCTAGGGGATCCAGGAAAAATTACTGACCTTACTGGAGTATGTCTCTGCAAAAGTTGCATGAAGAAATGTCCAACGCAAGGGAAATTGCAGAGAATATCCCAATAGAAGCCAACCATGTGAGACTCCAACAATCCAAGGCAAAATATATGAAAGCCAAAATCACAGCCACCAGAGAATCGTGGAGAGAAAAAACGTCAAGGTTAAATCTTGAAAAAGATACAAACAAACTCTGGAAGCTTGTGGAGCAGCTTAACGATGAAAACACCAGAGTACCACCGAACATAACTCTTGAAGATGATTGTGAAATCAAAACAGGAGAGGCTGCCGCTGAACACTTTGCTTGTATGTATCAGAAAGTAAGCAATCTAGATGTGCCAGTGAGTCATAAAAAAGTTGCAATGAAGTCTGCAAATGGGAATGGAGACACAAATGCATGCCGCGGGAATGGATGAGCTTCTGACCATCAGCGAGTTGGAGAAAAGCTTGAAAGTTCTGAAAAACAGGAAGCCCCCTGGACCAGATGGAATAACCAATAAGATGTTGAGGAATCTGGGTACTATTGGAAAGCACAAGCTTTTGGAGAGGCCAACATGATCCATGTACTGAAGAAAGGCAAGAATAAATCCAAAGCGGCAAGTTGTCGACCTATCAGTCTGACTAGTTGCACTGTCAAAGCCATCGAAAGAATCCTCAACCAGAGACTTCTTCGACATCTTGAAAGCATCAATCTCTTAGCGGATGAACAAAATGGCTTCAGAAAGTGTAGATCTACTGAGGATCAAACAACATATCTGACAGTCTATTGAGGAGGCGTTCCAACAGAAAAAGCATACCATCACTGTGTGGGTTGATCTGCAGAAGGCATTTGATAAAGTATGGAAGCATGGACTCTTCCAAAAGCTCAGGACCAGTGATATTTCTGGAAAAATGTACAGCTGGATACGCCAGTATCTCCACAACCGAAAGACATCAGCACAGCTGAATGGGACTAGCAGCAAGAAAGTCCTGCTACGACATGGTGTACCTCAGGGTGGTGTAATCTCTCCCACCCTCTTCACAATATTCATCAATGACCTGGTGAAGAACCTTCCAATGGGAGTCAGAGCTGCATTGTATGCTGACGATCTTGTGATGTGGAGCAGCGAGGAGTACGTGTCAACAGCCAATTACCGCATGCAACTCACAATTGATCACCTCAATTCTTGGGTTACAAGATGGTTTGTCCAGATCAACAAAGAGAAGACAGTCGCAACTTTATTCACACTATCCACTAAAAAGGAACACAAGACAAGTCTTAAATTTGGTGACTCAGTTCTGCTCTTTGAGGATGAAGTAACTTATCTTGGTCTGATATTTGACAAAAGACTAACCTGGAAGGCGCAAATCAGAAAAGCTGAAGGTATAGCCAAGCGAACACTGGCAGTTATGCGGAAGCTCTCTGGAACAAAATGGGGAGCTAACATGAAAATTCTGAAACAGGTTTACTCTGGATCAGTTAGGCCCATCATCGAATACGGCTCATCCATGACCCTTCAGACATTGGATAAGGTACATAATCAGGCTCTTCATATCATAACAGGGTCTATGAAGACCACTCCAATAGCAGCGATGGAAGAACTTACCAATATCCAGCCACTCCAGCAGAGACGAGAAATCAAGGCCGAGATTCAATCCGAGAAGTTCAAATTGATGCCTCACCATCCCATGCATATGCGGACTCACCAAATGTCTAGAGGAAGGCTCAAAAGAAATAATTTCTTATTAACGTCAAAGAAAATTGACAGAAACAGAGAGTGGAAAGGAAAGTACACATTTAATTCATGAAGATCTTACGCAACTGGCTAAGGAGAACAATGTCAACTTACAGTGGATCCCCTTGCATTGTGGCATATTAGGAAATGACAAAGCTGATCAACTGGCTAAGGAAGGGTCAAATAAAGAACAATTCAACCGCGAGGTTGACTTTGAAGAACTGAAGCATATCATTAAAGCCACAAGAACCACCAGCAGGGGGCCATAATGATGCAATACACAGCCTCAGTAGGGAGGATCAGACATGTATCTTCAGATTGAGGACTGGTCACAATCGTCTCAATGCACATCTTCACCGTCTCAAGATTACAGATTCTGCACTTTGTGAGTGTCAGCAGGCAGAAGAAACAACAACAGAACATCTCTTGCAGCACTGCCAGCGATATGAACAGGCTAGAAGCTTCTGGCCTATTGACGTATCTTTTGAAGAGAAGATCAGAGGAGACAGAGACAGTTTGGTGACCACTTCAGCTTCATGCACCAAATAAGGAAAATGGTCTAAGATTACTGTCATGAGAAAGATGAACGCAAGAAGAAAAAAAATAATAACCAAATATTTCTAACCCTATGTATTCAAGGCAGCGACAATTTTCAGCAGCGTATTGCTGTCAAAGAGTTTTCAGGCGATTCAGCATGGATTTAGCTGTCTCGTGTCTTAATGACCAGCTTTAGCTATGCCCACACCACGCTTCTGTTGAGATCGATCGGTCCGGGAACCCCATGACTATTAATTTCCAGAAAACTATGCAGGTAAACTGTTGAATAGTTTGAAACTAATTAGACTGGATGCTGTTGCGGCCCAGTCAAATTAGTTTCAAAATGTTCAACAGCATGTTTATTAAATAGCAAAGACATGCAATTTGTACAACGTGTCGGACTATTAAGCGTTAAAGACGGACTATTTGGAATCATTCATAACGTCATGATTATGACGTCAGCATATACGTCACTTAGTTGATGGATAAACTGGAATGGTGAATTAAACATAGGTGTAATTAACACATTATGGCAGCAACAGCACCCAGTTAAATTAGTTACAAAATATTCAACAAAGTATTTATTAAATAGTAAATACATACATTTTGTACAACAACGCATAGTCCGTCTTCAGTTATGCGCTCGTGACGTACTTATTTATGATTATGATGTCATTTTACATGTCACGTAGTTGATTATGACGTCATATGATGGATGGATGACGTAGAAAGGTCCCTCGTCATCATCTAATCAATCCAGAGTATGTAGTAGCGTTAGTGGTGTTGACAGGCGTAAGTTCAACCGCCCGTACATGTGTTATATAACCGCACATATATTTATTAAAAAACGTGAACAGTATTAATTTCGTTATCTAAAACAACCATTTCCGATAAATGAATTTATCTAAAACGACTATTTCCAAGCGTTATACACGAGACACTAAGCATAGTAGAACGGCTCTCCAAGTGTGATACCAGCCATCGAAAAGAAGAAGAAGACTAAGCATAGTAGCATTATTCATTAGGGCATACCATGTACCTTCTACATATATTCTCCAAAATATAGTGAAAATAAATTGATAGAAGGAACACCTGCCTGACGCAGCAACACATTTCAATCACATTATTTTCACATATAATGCATTCTCAGTGAGTTTATCCAGAGATTCTTTCAATGGGATTTTAGCTAAGAAAGGATTACCGACCCGAAACCGGGATATGAAACCAAACAGGATATGAAACCTCGACCGGTATGAAATCTGCCGTCGAAGATAAAGAGATCACTCATGCGCGTTTCTACCTATAAAAGTAATTTTAAAGTGATTTAGGGGGGGGGGGGCTGGGTTCAATTGTTCGAAGTTAAACGTCCGTCCTTTGCCCATAGGTACTATAGTGTAGACGGCTGTATCTAGGCGCTATAGACTGCTGTTTTAAGAAGCGGAGGTCGCATTTTTTATCAAGAACTCAAGTAAGTACTTAGATACATTTTGTTATTTCAGACTTAATAAAGGCAAAGTTCGTCTGCCTGTCCATCTTTCACGGCCGTCTAGTCGTCCGTTCGCCCGTCTTTCGCCTGCACGTCCCTCGCATTCTTGGCAGTTCTGCCAAAGCTGCTTAAATCGTACCTATAATGTGTCGCATGTTATTGAGTTAATTTAGTTAATAAAACATTAATGTTTAAAACAATTTGACTGAAAATCGTTGCAGTCCAGGGTAAAATTATGTTTATAAATGATATTATTGATTAGATAAGAACATACAGCGCTTATACTCAAGTCGTATTTTCTGCAATTTTTTTTAATGTTCAAAATGGATTTGAAAACAAAACTGAAATTAAGTTTGAAATACTTTTTTCGTAAAGAAAATGTAAAAGTGTTAACATTAATTAGGGCTTTCTACTTGTATTTTATAGAGAGTAAGATCTTTTACTCTTGGATAAACGCAATATAACTGTTAACATAGTTCGTACTGAATAACCACGTGGTTTGGTGTCGTATTCAATAATGGAGGAATCCCGTTTTAGCAATGCCCCGCCCATCTCTAGCTAAGCTTCGCGCGCGCGCACACACACACACATACACACACACGCACGCACGCACGCACGCACGCACGCACGCACGCACACTTTGCCTGTGTTGGGATTGAGCGATCCTTTGAGAACACTATACAGGTAGACTTTGGCAGCAACTGCGCCCAGTCAAATTAGATTCAAAATATTCAACATAATTCTTCCAAGACATACAATTCGTACAACAATGCTTAGTCAGTCATCAAGTAAGCGTTCGCGATGAACTTATTGATTATGACGTCAGCATACACGTCACGTAGATGACGTCAAATAATTCATTGAGAAACTGGATTCATGAATTCTGAAACCAGTTGGATAGTTAGAAAATAAATACAGATAGCAACAACTAACAGTCAAAGTGTTTTAAAATAATTATACTTTAGATACGACGATATATTAACTCTGTGAATCCTCGCGCATTAGTACAATACAGCTTAGAAATAACAGCAATTGTTTCACAAACAAATTAAAAGTACTGTTGAATATTCTGAACATAGGCCCTAATAGATGAATCCAGCCTATTGATCAATTATATGACGTCATAATCAACAAACACATGTAGGCTGACGTCATAATCAACTACGGCATAATCAATTACCCCATCAATGGCGTAATTAAGTCGGTCATAAACGCATACGTGTGATGTTCAATTTATTTTGTCGCAATTGACCTTTCGAGTTTATCCATACATATGATGACGTCACAATCAACTACGTGACGTCTATGATGACGTCATAATCACTACGTCACGAATGACTTGATGTACTCCGTCCACAGGCAGCAACAGCACCCAGTCAAATTAGTCTCAAAATATTCAACAGCATACCTGTATAGTTTTCTGAAAATTGAGATTCGGAGAGTGCATGGATAATTGAGCCCACTACGGGCAAAGCGTGGGCGGAGCTTAGCTAGAGATGGGTGGGGCATAGATAAAAGTTGATTCATCAATTGGAAGCCAGTAATGTCTTCCAATCCAAATATCTTCAAGATATTCAACAGAACATTTCTTACATTGTGTTGAAAATTGGCAAAATCATATGTCCACTAAAATCCACCTGCAAATTGTGACCATTTGGCGCTCATAAGGTAGTCGTTTAAGACAGGTTAGAGTAAGATTTTATTCATAGTATCTTGTTTCTTGCATATAAATTTACAACTATGTGTCTGCAATAGCTATTGTATGGGTCATCAATAAGTGATCATTACAGACAGGTGGTCACTTTGTATACCTCAATTCGCAATGATAGATAGCTTTTGGTACTAAATGAGTATGGTTCTTATGACGTACACACGCACGTACATTTGGCCGTGATTATGATGATGCGCCTGTTACCCGTTGCCAACTAAAACTATAAATTCTAGTGCTTTCTGAGCAGGAGTATTTTCTTCATTCGAAGAACATGGCCGAACATAGACCATCGCTGTTGCGCTACCCTCACGGACAGTGATTCTGTGTTACACAGTTTGTAGAGTGCTGCATCTGAGATTAGACTGTGTGGCCAGCGATCATTTGTAAAGGTTCGCAGATGTCTGTGGTGACATGCATCAAGTTTGTTCAAGGGTGCTTTTGGAGCTGACCAGCTTTGTGTTTGCCATTAAGCCTTAGTCTTACCAGGCGTAGTTCATCATCATCATCATCATCATCATCATCGCAGCCATCTTGCTGGAGAAATTGATGGATCAGTTTGCTCTTGATGGTGTCGTTTTGAAGATAGGTTTAAATATACATATATTACTTTATATTTCAGAATGGTGTGCATTAAGCAGTTCGTCGTTGTTTTCTTGGGTGTGTCAGTTGTTAGAGCTGGTGCTCTGTATTTTGGAGGTAGGAATAAAGTACCTCACACCTAGTATTTAACACACTACTTCTCTCCGTGTGATTTTTTTATTCATATTGATTTGTTCATTCAATAACTAAACCTACGAAGGATACGCTAAGTATTAGATACCTGCTTGCTTGTTTGAATGTCGTTTGATGAGAGACTGAAAAACGTATGTACGTACGTCCGTCTACTGGTCGATCCTACAAATCAGTTTCAGAAGATAACTGAAAGCCCCCCCCCCCACACACACACACCAAATATTGCCAATTATAAAAAAAACCATATTGTTTTAGCTATAATTGCATTCCGTAAGGATATTGGATAGACTGTCCTCTATAACTTGTAGAATTCATGAGAATACATTATTATAATCATTATAGAAATCAAAGCCAAGGTCAACGCACTGCTACCAATATATGGTCTTAATTCTACCTAACTCGATAACCAATGAACCTTTCCAGTTTATCCCTCCATCATATGACGTCGTAATTACCTATGTGACGTGTAGCATGACACCATAATCAACGACGTCATGAATGGCATAGATAAGTAAGTCACGAACGCATAATTGAATACGGACTAAACTTTGTTGTAAGAATTGTTTATCTTTCCTATTTAATAAACATTCTGTTGAATAGTTTTAACAACAGCACCCATTCAAATTAATTTCAAAATATTCAACAGTTTACCTGTATATTTTTCTGGAAATTTATAGTCAAGGCGTTGGAAATTGATCGATCCCAACACGGGCGAAGCGTGGGTGGAGCTTAACTAGAGATGGACGGGGCATAGCTAAAAGTGGAAAGGTGCATTATGTTCAGCCAACGAGTTTGTTACAAGGATATATGAGTACGAGTTTGTTACAAAGATACATGAGTACGAGTTTGTTACAAGGATACATGAGTACCAGTTTGTTACAAGGATACATGAGTACGAGTTTGTTACAAGAATACATGAGTACGAGTTTGTTACAAGGATACATGAGTATGAGTTTGTTACAATGATACATGAGTACGAGTTTGCTACAAGGAAACATGAGTACGAGTTTGTTACAAGGATACATGAGTACGAGTTTGTTACAAGGATGCATGAGTACGAGTGAGTTCAGTTACTGTACGCAGAGTGATTATGTGGTCAGTGGCAATTCTGTGTCATATTACTATTATGATGATTATTATTATTATTATTATTATTATTATTATTATTATTATTTATAGATGCCGCATCTGATAAGAAGGTGGATAGGGTGGTTAATGAAGTGTCCGATGCTGTGACATCATTTCTGGCCAAGGCGAACAACTTCTCACTGGAACTCAGCAAGTAAGACATTTAGCTAGATTAGATGCATCATCATCACCAGCATCATTATCATCATCATTTCCGAGACCTAAGCCATTGGTGTGTTATGGCCTCGGTGTTTTGCGATAGTATGACTTGCTCAGTCAAATTCAAAAGTTCATTCTTTGAAATAAAGATCTAGTTTGTTCTTGAATGATTCGACTATTGTCACCTGATATTATAGGTGTTAGTGAATTGTACTGTGGTACATTGCACTGTGGTACAACTCTATTAGCGAAGAGGTCCTTGCGAATATCATAGTTACTGCGTTTTATTTTGAGTTTGAAAAGATGAACTCTGACGTCTGCTCGGTGTAATACTGGGTGGTTCGAAAAAGTAGTTTTTATCACTATTATATAGATCCCTAATGGGCCTGAACGTTTCAATTAAATCTCCTCAAAACCGTCTATATATTTCAGCGATATTAAATTTAGGGCTTTAAGTTTTTACATGTAGCTGTACTCTCTGGTTTGCGGGACGAGTTTTGTTGCTCGGCGCTGAACCCTCTTCAATAGCTGCGATCGCCTTTTCAATCTCGATGACGATGCCCAGTTGCAGTATTCGAGAATAGATTTCACTAATTCGAGACTAGATTTCATTAGACTTGTAGAGGAGAGTGAACGTAGGTGGGCCAATATTGGTTACGGTTGACTAGTCATATTGTGCTGTTCGCTTTAGATACAAAATTACTTATATGTATATGAAAAGAGAGGTCTTTAACAATACTAAGTGTTTTTCGACATCTGTATGTAAGTCGTCACAGACACAGCTATCCTTCAGCATAGATAAAACGCATGTCGGCGAGAACAACCCACAAACTAAATACTATATAATAGATAGGTCCGATATGCATCCTATGTCAACATCAGATGTCGAAAAACACTTAATATTGTTAAAGACCTCTCTTTTCATATACATATAAGTAATTTTGTATCCAATATTGGTTACGGTTGACTAGTCATATTGTGCTGTTCGCTTTGGATACAAAATTACTTATATGTATATGAAAAGAGAGGTCTTTAACAATACTAAGTGTTTTTCGACATCTGATGTTGACATAGGATGCATATCGGACCTATCTATCATATAGTATTTAGTTTGTGGGTTGTTCTCGCCGACATGCGTTTTATCTATGCTGAAGGATAGCTGTGTCTGTGACGACTTACATACTTCGTCTATGATATATATATATATAGTATATATCATAGACGAAGTATGTAAGTCGTCACAGACACAGCTATCCTTCAGCATAGATAAAACGCATGTCGGCGAGAACAACCCACAAACTAAATACTATATGATAGATAGGTCCGATATGCATCCTATGTCAACATCAGATGTCGAAAAACACTTAGTATTGTTAAAGACCTCTCTTTTCATATACATATAAGTAATTTTGTATCCAAAGCGAACAGCACAATATGACTAGTCAACCGTAACCAATATTGGCCCACCTACGTTCACTCTCCTGTACAAGTCTAATGAAATCTAGTCTCGAATCATATATATATTAAAACGCATACGTCCCAGGACACTTCCTCATGGCACCAAGGTGACGAACTCTATCCAGTCTGATGTAGTATCATTGATCCTTACTCACTGTTTTCTATTATTTAGGTAGTTTTCTAGTCACTTGATTAAATTCTCTTCAATTCCATCGCTTCTCAATTTTGTTTGGGTCGTCTGCGGTACAGTATTGAATGCCTTTGAGAAAGATAAATATACTGCATTATCGGTTTCATTTGAATCAAATTTGATTACTTGAGTCTTATATGATCTATTATGTCTGAATCCGTGTTAAATAGATTGGTAATTTTCAGAAAATTAATAATGTAATGATTGCGCATCTGTGGACAAATATCCAAATTTGAATGTATGGACGGACTGACAGACCGACGGACGGATATAATTGAGAGAAGTAGGATACACTAATTATCAACGTGTGTTCTATCTTTTCTAGGCATGCCATAAAGGAGCGATGTCAGTCTGTTCTTGATGTCGAACTCGAGGCTTATCACAAGGAGTTGACTTTGACCAACAATGTGACAGTTGACGGTGAGGAATATTATCAACTGTAACTGAGTGATATGTCACTAACTATTCATCTCATCCTCCCCCTTCCCATCATTATCATCCTTTTCCTCCTCCTTCACGTCCTGATTATTATCGTCGCATTATTATTATTATTATTATTATTATTATTATTATTATTATTATTATTAGCTCACCTGGCCTGAAAGGCCAAGTGAGCTTATGTCATGGCGACCGTCCGCCGTGTGTCCGTTGTCCGTCCGTCAACTTTTCCTTTAAACGACTTCTCAAGAACAGCTGGGCTAATTTCAGTTATATTTGGCAGGAAGCATTCTTACGGCATAGGGGTCCAAATTTGTTCAAATGAAGCCGATCAGCCAATTAGGCCGGCGGCCATCTTGGATTTTGGCCGATTTTTAGAAACGTCTAAAAATTTTCTCCGAAACCGCTTGAGGATTGAAGGAAACCTCATGAAATATGATCTAGGGCAAGAGGTTAACCAAATTTGTTCAAAGAAACTTAATTGGTCAAATAATTTGGCGGCCATCTTGGTTGACCTAGTTTTAGCGAAAAAAACTTCTCCAGAACCGCTGAAGGGATCAGGCTGATATTTGTGATATATAATTTGTAACTAAGGGCGATTAATGGTTGTTCAAGAGAAGTTGATTCGCCAAAAAACATGGCCGTGGTGGACCAATCAAAATATAGTGTGTTTGGCAGCCATATTGGACTTTTTTATTTAATGGATTTTGAGGCCGAAATTCGTTTTATATAGGTTTTTGGGTATTCTGATCTCAAATTTGCAATTTTCGGAACTGTCGAATAAACGGTTTGGCAGCCATCTTGGATCAAATGCTTCCATACTAAAGCAATGGGAAATTTAAAATGTCTTCTCGAGAACTACTGGCCCGATTTGAATTATATTTGGCAGGAAGCATCCTTATGGGATAGAGATTTCATTTTCTTCAAACAAAGCCGATCGGCCAATTTGGCCAGTGGCCATCTTGGATTTCGACCAATTTTTAGAAATGTCTTTAAAAATCTCGTTCTCCGAAACGGCTTGAAGAATCGATTCAAAACTTATGAAACCTCATCTAGACAAAGAGGTAAGCCGAGTTTGTTCAAAACAACTTGATTGACCAAATGGTTCGCCAGCCATCTTGGATGACCTAGTTTTCCCGAAAACGACTTCTCCAGAACCGCTGAATGGATCGGGCCAAAATTTGGGAGAATGTCTTCTCGAGAACTACCAGGCCGATTTCATTTATATTTGGCAGGAAGCATCCTTAGGGCATAAGGATCCAAGTTTGTTCAAATGAACGCGATTGGCCAATTTGCCCAGCGGTCATTTTGGATTTCAGCCAAATTCAGGAAATGTCTTTAAAAATCTTCTCCGAAACCACTTGTGGAATCTTCATCTAGGCCAAGAGGTAAGCCAATTTTGTTCAAGAGGACTTGATTGACCAAATGGTTCGGCAACCATCTTGGATGACCTGGTTTTCACGGAAATTACTCCTCCAGTACCGCTGAAGGCATTGGGCCAAAATTTGTCCAAGGGAAGTTGATCCATAAAAAAAACAAGGGCGCCGTGGGCCAATCAAAATATAGTGTGTTTGGCGGCCATAACCACCCAACAATTTTGACAAAAATTGATGGTGCTCCAGGTGAGCGATGCAGGCTTCTTGGGCCTCTTGTTATTAGTATTAGCTCACCTGGCCTAAAAGGCCAGGTGAGCTTATGCCGTGGCGAACCACTGGGCTTATTTCAATTATATTTGGCATGAAGCACCACCCTTAGGGCATAGGGATCCAAGTTTGTTCAAATGGAGCCGATCGGGCAATTTACCCGCTGGACATCTTGGATTTCGACCAATTTTATGAAACGTCTTTAAAGATCTTCTCCGGAACCGCTTGGAGAATCGATTCAAAACTCATGAAACATCATCTAGGGAAAGACGTAAGCCAACTTTGTTCAAGAAGACTTGATTGACCAAATGGTTCGGTGGGCATCAGGATCTTGGATGACCTAGTTTTCCCGAAAACGACTTCTCCAGAATCACTGAAGGGATTGGGCCGAAATTTGGGAGATATGATTAGGGACTAAGGGTCATTAAAGTTTGTACAAGGGAAGTTGATCCATCAAAAACATGGCCGCCTTGGTCCAATCAAAATGTAGCGTGTTTGGTGGCCATATTGGATTTTTTTATTTAATGTATTTTGATGCCAAATTTGGTTCTATATGTTTTTGAGTATTCTGAGTTCAAATTTGCAATTTTCAAAACTGTCGGATAAACAGTTTGGTGGCCATCATATGTTCTGGAGAGCTACTAGGCCGATTTCAATTATATTTGACAGGAAGCATCCTTAGGGCATAGGGATCCAAGTTTGTTCAAATGAACCTGATCGGGCAATTTTCCCGACGTGAATTTTGGAATTCTTCCGATTTTAGGAAACGTCTTTAAAAATTTTCTCCGAAACCATCTAGGCCAAGAGGTATGCCCAGTTTGTTCAACAAGACTTGATTGGCAAAAAAGCTCGGCGACCATCTTGGATGACATAGTTTTCCCGAAAACGACTCCTCCAGAACCGCTGAAGCGATCGGGCCAAAATTTTGGCGGTATAATTAAGGACTAAGGACCATTAAAGTTTGTTCAAGGGAAGTTGATCCGTCAAATATGGGTGTCGTGGGCCAATGAAAATGTACCGTGTTTGGCGGCCATATTTCACTTGCAAAAATGTCCACAGACTCATTTAAAAGACTACTAAACCACCCACCAAGAATTTTGACAAAAATTGATGGTGCTCCAGGTGAGCGACACAGGCCAAAAGGGCCTCTTATTATTATTTTTATTATTATTATTATTATTATTATTATTATTATTATTTATTTATTTATTTATTAAGGCATGTGCTGTAAGTGTAACCGGTGTCAGAGACCATGTAGTGCTTGTGGACGTAAATGTTGCTGCAAAGGTGATCAAGGATGCAGGTGTGTTTCATGTGGACAAGGTAGTGACTCGTTTATGGTAAGGCTCTAATCTCAACAAAAGCTGGCCATGAAAGATAGGTGGCCACTTTTTATAATATACATGTATCTGACATACAAAATTGAGGGATCACATCTGCCACTCACGTATATGACGATATTATCAAATGTCACCTTTTAGCTGATGCTACAATCAAAATGCTGTAGGTCCATCCGTAGGCCAAAAATCCATTACAAATGTATAAATTGCATGTCCTTGATGCATGTACAATTTATTAATCATTTTCTTGAAGATTTTGAAACTAGTTTGACTAGGTGCTGCCATAGGAAGCTATAGCCACTAGTCAAATTATTCTGGTGGTAATGGACTTTTCTAGTTTTAGCTAGGCCCCGCCCATCTTTAGCTAAGTTCCACCCACACCTCGTGTTGGGATCGATCGATCTCTGGACTCCCTGGCTATCAATTTCCAGAAAACTATACAGCTGAGCTGTTGTATATTTTGAAACTAATATGACTGGGTGCTGTGGCAACAGCATGTTTAATAATAGCAAAACATACAATTCGTACAATGTGTAGGACTATTAAGCATTTAAGATGGACAAAATCAAGTCATTCATGATGCAATGATTAGGACGTCATCATTCACGTCACATAATTGATTATGACGTCATATGATTGAGTGAGGATATGGATTCTTGAATTGCAACAAAATAAGTTGAATATTACATGTATGCGTAAATGTCCATTACACTGACAATTTATCTTTTTAATTGACCATACTTTCATACGAAGACACCTTCTTAATGGAGGAATTCAGTTTTAGCTATACCCCGCTCACCCCTAGCTAAGCCCCACCCACACTTTGTTGGGATCAATCGAACCCTGAACTCCCTCATTCTCAATTTCCAGAAAATTATGCAGGTAAGCTGTTGAATATTTTGAAACTAAACTGACTGGGTGCTGTTGTTGCAAATGGCCCAGTCAAATTAGATGCCAAATATTCAAGAGAATGTTTATTAAGCAGTAAAGGCACACAATTCGTACAGCTGGCTGCCCTTTAAAAGATACTGATGGACCTAGCTACATCATTACGTAATTCATTGTAACATTATTGATTATGTCAGATTGGGTTGCCCTATTACTATGTGCTTTCTAAATCAATTCATAAGGCAGATACGAATATTAGGACAAGGTCGCTAGATCTACTACTCTCATGTTACTCAAGGCTTGTCATGCGCTGCTACTATCTGACGTAATACATGGATTCAGTAGAATGTCATTTTATTGTGTGGAAATAAAGCAAACCAGATCAAGATTTTAACCCTGTCTGCATCTTGTGAAATTAGTGTATAATAACCAACAGCCTATTTATATATAGCTGTTCTTAAATTCTTAAATGGAGATACAAATCTAGACAAGCAAGGAAACTAACAGACAGAATACATTTTTAGTTTATCTTGACTCTGAGAACTATAATTAGAAAATAGTAACCGGCATAGAAATAACTATTGCCAAGACTGCAACAGTTTGCGGCCATCCCATTTCCAATCACACACACGCATGCGCGCGCACACGCACGCACGCACGCACGCACGCACGCACGCACACACACACACTTAGCCCAAAAAGCTGATGGCTGAAAGTTTTCACCGAGGAAATGACCACAGTTGTAAAAAAGTAGCACAACTGTTATTTATTCACAGCAAATGAATGAAGTGAGTTTTGTCTCTGCCAGTACATCCACACCTGAGTGGTTGAGCAAGGCGAAGTCACACTTGAAACAGGTTATCACATCGTTCCTGGAACAGGAGATGGTCATGCTCCAGTTCTGCTGTAGCTGCCGCACGTGCACGCGTAGGTGTTCGGTGTGTGGTCGGAGTTGTTGTTGCAGTGGCTCTGGTGGATGTTCGTGCATTTCCTGCAGTACTGGAAGCCCTCTATTCGTAAGTAGTCAGATGATCTAAATTACAGGACTTATGAATAAGCTGTTGTTGTTCATTTGCAGACAAAGAGAATAATATTCTTGAAATCTTAATTTCGGAATATTCTTATATTGACCTACAAATGGGAATATATGGGAAATGCATTGACCAATTGTGCCGATATCTCTTTCAATATTATATTATATTATATAGAAACTTGCTTTCGAAGGAAACTAAATTTGAAATCTGACAAACATTTTGCAAATAAATTTAATGATGTTGACGTTGTTTAAATTAAATGAAAATCTCTACTAGCAATTTAGCATATTTATAGAAAATATGTGCATCAGTTGTTTCATTTACACTATCTTTAATCATAAATCTTGTAGTAGTAGTAGTAGTAGTAGTAGTAGTAGTAGTAGAATGGTGTGCATGTGTGGTTCTTTTATTATAGTTAAGCGTTAGTCATATGAACCTTGTTGTTGATGACACACTGGCACTAGGATATAGCTCATTCCTCATCTGGAATGTAATGTTTACCTTTTTCAATTTTCGACCTAAGTGGGGTTCGAACCAGTGCACTCTGTGGCACCTTTTGCCTAGCATTTTGGGAGGCAGGTGCTCGCTCTACCACCAGACCAGCATCCAGAGAACAAAAATCCTCTCACCGGACTAGCTTTCAACCACCCGTCTCACAGCCACACGAATTGACTAGAATTGATGGTGTACATTCCAGATATTTTTACTTTACATTTCTGAGATCCACTCCTGCTATATCACTAAGCACTCGCAAGTATGCCGTTTTTTATTAATGCCAAGCATTAGCTCTATGAACCCTGTCATTGACGACGCACTGGCACGAGGATATAGCTCATTCACCATCTGGAATGTAATTTCTACACCTTTTTCAATGTTCGATGCCAGGAAAATGTGCACCATTAACTGATGCAATGCATCGTCAATACATTTTGTATCGCTGTTTTAAACACTAAACCACGTACATACAAGATTTCTAAATTCCATGTTATTTCCTATGATTATTTGCATTTACTTTGGAAACAAAGCCAAGAAAACTTCTTTTACACAACTATTGTAAGATATATACATGCCAGAATTACGTTTACAAATGTGTACACACTCATAACAGGTAATTTGAATGTTATCCATTTTTCAGTTAATTCATATCTGTATCGTATACATGTATTAATGTATAATTCTAAACAGGAGATGAGCGGCGTGAGCAATAACCTGGATGCTAATGATATCCCTAGTCATCCAGAAGTGAAAGCTATTCTGGTTATGGTAGAGGAGCTTGTGAACAACCTTGTCACTCCTGCATAGAACATTGCTATGGCAAATAAATATTTGGTAGGTATCAATAAAATTATAAAAGATTGTTTTAATCCCCAGAATCTCAATTTCAACAGATCTCACAAGCTGTTGACGATTTTGATAGATTCCAGTTAAATTAGCTTCAAAATATTCAACAGAATAGCTCATTGCATTGTAAATTATTTTTCATATTTTACCGCTGGTTTTCAAATGGTTCAAAGTTTTTTACTTTTATTGATAGATATCAACGGTTCTAGATCAAAGCTAAATAATCTCCATATGAGTTGGTAATTAAACTTTAAATACATAACAATTACTATCAAATAGATTAAAACTTGTCTCGGGTGAGCACAATGTTAAGCAACAATAATTGGTCACAAAAGACAGGTGGTCTCTTAATACACGCCGCTCACAACAGAGGGATCCAATTCTAGCTATGTCCCGCCCACATCTAGCTACGCTCCGCCCACTATTTACATGTGTTGGAATCGAAAATTGAATTCCTGTAATCTAAATTTCAGGGCGAACCTACAGATAACTGTTGAACATTCTAAAATTAATCTGACTGTGGCTGATGCTGCAGCAGCGCATAGTCAAATTAGTTTCAAAATATTCAACAGAATATTTATTAAATAGTAAATCCATCAGACATACAATTCGTACACTTGATGAACTTCTCAATGTTCATGACGGAGCTAGATACGTGATTCATTACGAATTTTGAGTGTGACGTCAGCCTACATGTGACGTATTGTATTATGATGTCATATAGTTTACTGGTAGACCGGATCCATCAACCTCTTATGAAAATGGTGTGTTTCTATGACAATTAGTCGATGATAATTACTCATAGTTCATTAGTTGACCACACCCCTAATTATTGAATGTAATTTGTTATGTAAATACAACTTAACTGCATGTTTTATTATCTTATGCACAGGCCACGATGTACCGAGATACATAGACGTGTTGAAACATGCCGTGACGACATTGTCAATATGCGACATCGTTGATCGCCGAAGATTAACACACATTTTAAAATATATATATTTTTGTACAATGTACTATGCTTCCAGAAAATACACCAAAAAAGTTTGTATTAGAATTCCGTTTTTATTAACACATTAAGGTGCATATTCACACCAGAATGCCTGAAAATAAAATTGTTAAAATTGTATACTTTTATAGGCTTAAATTGTGTGCCTAGATGTAATGAAACAAAATATCTTAACATATAATAATTTCATTCCTTAAAAATTAATAATTTTTTTAGTTGAGAATTTGATTTATGGACTTGTGTCTCTAATTTCACAACCTAAAAATTAGATTAATTTATATGGAATTAAATCATCATATGCTAACATATATTTCGTTTCACTACTTCTAGAGACACAATTTAAGCCTCTAAAAGTATACAATTTTCAAGCAATTTGGTGTGAACATGCACATTTAATTTTAATTAGATATTAACACAGTTGTTGCTATAAGCAGCCGTATATTGATATGTCTAGTTAATGCCTCCATAGAGTATTATGTAATGTTGACTGTTGTATTGTGGTCAATAAACTTATGTTAAAGGAAATCTCACCTTATCTTATACTACCCATTCAGGTGATAGAATTTACCACCCATTATCCATCCCTGACAGTTTAGCTTTTTTATCATGCCAACAACGAAAGCTATTCAGACTTTGGTAGCTAAATGTTGCTACATTTGTACAGCCTATGATGGCTGTCATGATTTACTTTTCAACCAATCAGAAAATGCCCTGTGTGTCTGATATACACTCAGCCAGGCTAGAGTTTGGCAATGTGGTATAAAAAAATCAATCATACAGGTAAGCTGTTGAATATTTTGTAACTAATTTAACTGGAAGTTGTTGTTAGTCAGCAACAACTTCCAGTAAAATTAATTTCAAAATCTACAACGAAATGAGTATTACATAATACAGAATGTAATGTATTGGCACTTACATGACATCACACACTATCGCTTGGGGAGAGAAAAAATGGTGGCGATCACTGTTTAACATTTACGTCACTGTTCAACATTTTCGCGATATTACAAAGCAGATAATTGTGATACATAAACCAGTCTTCTCGGATGGGACTTTAAACTGAGGTCCCGTCACACAGTGCCCATCACTGTGTGAACGTGAGCTAGGGTTAGGTAGGCAAGAAATTTCGGCATAGTCAAAGTAAACCGGATGCTGAATGGATCCCTCCTCGGATGGAACCACGCAACATACGGATTACAAAACCAAAACCAAATTGCTAGAATTAGAATCTTTCGGAATTTTCGAGGGGACTATGGAGGGATGTAACCCGGATGACTGACCGAGTTCGTCCTCGGACGGTCACAGTCACCATACGGGCTACCTAACCAATCAAAATCAAACAAGTGCACGCTGGTGCCTGCTCGGATGATGGCCAGAAGACCAAATGGGTCCCAGGACCCGAAAGACCCCACACCCCAACCTCCCCACTCCCCCCAAAGGGGCCGGGAGGTCTCTGACCTAAAGCCCCCCCTTGGGTGCATCAGGTCATAAGACCGTACGCACCTCCCCCGACCCAACACCTACCCCATCCCTTACCCACCCCTGTTAGGTCCAGGTTAGGCCATCCCCATTACACACGCCCAAGCATGAGGAGCAACAAAAAAAGCCATGGAAAAGAACAGCAACATGAGACAAAATCGAGAGACAACGATCAACACACACACACACACACACAGAGAGAGACACAAGCTAATGCACAAACCGACGTCACAAGAATTCACAAGAATTCAACAGAAACCATAAAGGCCAGGCGTGAGTCTAGACCCTAGCATTGGGAACTAGCATATAAACGCCTCAAATATTACAACACACACACACACGTGATACATAAACGGGAAATGTGACAAGATATGAGTGATATGGAATATATAAAACCTAATCTATCGGTGCAATATAACATTTTACGTGAGATTAGCATTCTTTCAAACTAGGAAAATAAACAGAATTTGGCAATAAATTTACATTAAAAAACTGCAATTATATGCAATTATTTGTTTATTTGTACAGTTTCACAAATATGTATACATCAAATACAAAAAACCCAACATTTTTATTTCACAAATTATGTTGATGATCTAACTCATTCGTTGCTTTAACCTCTCTTGTGTCAACTTAACGCTTTAATGTTCAAACTGACCAAAACAACTGCAATGGTCTTGAGGCATGTCTATTAGCATGTCAAGAGAGGAGCATTTTTTGAAAATTAACCACTTGAATGACTGGCTCCGTAACCGAGCCAGTCATTCCAGTGGTAAAATTTCAAAAATACTCTTCTCTTGACCTGCAAATGGATACTTGGTAAGCCAAAGCTTGAATTTCCTTTACCATTACCCCCATTAATGGTCAAGTCGGTAAAAAAATTTAGAGGTAAATTTGCACAAAAGTCTTCTAATATTAAAATGTTTTGAAGTGTTGACCGTCAATATATGGAATGCAGTAATATTGTATTTGGATTATGTTGTCTACAATTGACCTTTCCAGTTTTAGCTATGACCCGCCTGTAGCTAACCTCCACCCACACCTCCCTCCCAATTACCTTATCCATTTGGAGTGAATACTCTGAGAAGATAGACCTAACCGGCCAGTGAGAGGTCAATCATCGGCGGGAATCTTACAGGCCAGTGAGGTTATTTGTGATAATTTACCACTGGGATAGTGAACTTGATACTCACCTTCTCACGCCCTGCTCATGTACATTCACTAAGTTAAACTTTGGTTCTTGAGTCTGTTCTGTTCAGATATGCTGTATCATTCAAGCGTTAATGTTCAGTGACCGTTATCTAAGTTCATATTTCGGTACGGCGACTCTAACAATGTATATCAACTGGAGGGGTGTGGAGGAGTCTGTTAACGCATGCGAGCGGAAAACCTTTGTGACAATGACAATATGATGGCACACATGGTTATGTGATATCATACTACAGTACAAATCAGAAATAACTAGTTAAAAGTCATAAATAACGTAAGACGTTTCCAAAATAAAATAAAAGGCACTTTTGAAGATATTTGGATTGGCAACAATGTCTTCCAATTCAATAACGATCAAAACATTCAACAGAAAATGTCTTACTAACATGTTTCTGTTTTGGAAAGATGTTAACCTGTTCATTATCAGTACTGTATTCATATGAAGTCGTATTCTATTTCTCGCGTACAACTTTCGATAAATCAAGGTGTTACCTTTGTGAGCCAAAGATGGCGCATGTTTATAGTCCCGCTACAGAGACACACTGGTTCGCGGCCGATCTTTGAAGTAGAGTGTATGGCCGAGTTTACAACCTAAGTAGAGTAGCTACTCGATTTACTAGAGTAGCGCCTAAATGCCTAGAGTACCTACTCGGGTACGTACTAGAGGCCACCCACCTATCCGCAAGGATAAGTCGAGTAGGTCACGTGTTTGCATTGAAATCAATGTAAATTAAACACGTGGATATTTACCCGATGTTAACTGACCACATGATCATCTACCCGAGAGTACGTACGCGAGCTTTCGCCTAAACTGGCTATATGGTGTGACGTGGAGTGTACACAAATAGAAAATATAAAGGCATAGTCTATTACATTCGATAGACCGATGGATACTAGTAAAATCGATGAACCTTTCCATTTTAGCTATTCTCCGCCCATCTCCAGCTAAGCTCCACCCACACCTCGTTCGTGTTAGGATCGACCGATCTCCGAACCTCCTGACTATCAATTTTCAGAAAACTATGCAGATAAGTTGTTGAATGTTTGGAAACTAATTTGACTGGGTGCTGTTGCTGCCTTGGTCAGCAACGGCGCCCAAGCAAATTAATTTCAAAATATTCAACAGCATGATTATTAAATAGTAGAGACATACAATTCTTACAACGGGTCGGACTATAAAGAGTTAAAGACGGGCCTAACAGAAACATTTATGACGTAATTATTATGACGTAATCCTACACGCCACTTAGCTGATTATGACGTCAAATAATCGATGGATACTCTGGAAAGGTGAATTGCATATCATTAATCGTCAGTCACTTCTACTAACAGCGCTTGACGGTTTAATCTATGAATTGTTCGCTTTTTGCTCGAAACATCTTGCTATGCCATTGCTAACACCGTCTTCTCGCTGTCTTCTGGCATGGTAATGTCAGGATACACAGCTCGTCTTCTTAACCCGTTATACCTCGAATTGAAATTTTCTCATAGAAAATGTCCATTTGCATACCAAGAGAAGACTTTCAAAAAATTTACCACTGGAATGACTGGCTCGGTTATCGAGCCAGTCATTCCAATGGTAAATATTTTCAAAAATAGGCTTCTCTTGTAACCGAGCCAGTCAGTCCAGTTGTAAAGTTTTCAAAAATAGGTTTCTCTTGGTCAGCGAATGGACATTTCTCAAGACCGGTGCTGAAGCTGTTTTTGGCTGATATGAGTGTTAAAAGTAATCTCTTAGAAATGTTTCTCAACGCTGTGGTCGTCCTGGCTAACAGATAATAATAACACAAGATTCAAAGATGGCCATTTTTATGAAAAGCACACAATTTTTCCCGATATTTTGTTATCAAGTCCAAAGGTGGCAAATTAGAGATAACATGACGTCCAGTCGTCTTTTAAATTGAAGTACACTTGCAAATAACGTAACTAGCGATGTTTAGCCCATAAGATATATTCACGTGTTATTTTCGATGTCAGCTCCTTGAACAAAATAACAATTTGGTTAATTACTAATTAAAGGTGAATATTCAGAGTAAAATCCTTTAAAATAAACTTGTTAGAATGTTATACTTTTAGAGGCTTAAATTGTGTGTCTAGATGTAATGAAACGAAATAAATCTTATGATGATTTCATTACGTACTAAAAGCGTTTTAGTGTAAATATGCACCGTTAATAATCATTGCAAATACAATTACTTACCATTAACTGCGATGTTGTCTTCAACTAACTTAGCAGTAGTAGTCACAGTATTTAGGATCTATCATGAATCAGGGCGTTAATATTAGCGCGGACATTTACAGAAAACAAACATTTTATATCTGAAATCTGTCACCATAGCTGAGACTAATACAGATGATCGATTAGTACAACTTATTTACAATTGCCGTTGGTGTCAGATGACTGATTCATTAACGCAACCATCCGTCTTAACGAATGACCATCGTTTGCGACCAGAAGCTGGTAAAGGCTATGAAAATTCTTTACTGATACATATGTAAATTCATCGTAATAGATGGATCAATTTCTAGCTATTCCCCGGCTATTGGCAGCTTGTTATGTGTGGTGGAATCTATTTATATACTTTGAATTGTGAATTACCAGAAACCCAGTTTCAAGATACTTATATACAGGTAAGCTGTTGAATATCTTGAAACTACTTTGACTGGAGATTGTTGCGGTCAAATTAGTTTCAAAATATTAAACAGAATGTTTCTTAAACTGTAAATTCATCAAAATATACATTTCGTATACTAGGTGCGAAAGCATAGATTGTCGTGCCGGAGTTATACGTCATTTAATTGTGACGTCAGCTAACAAATGACGTCATTGATTATGACGTCATGTACTTTAGTTACAGATCGGATCCATACATTACTTATCTGAAATACCCCCAAGCAACAAGCTTAAGAAATTGCTTATAATAGACATTTCCAGTTTTGGCCATGCCCCGCCCATCTCTAGCTAAGCTCCACCCACACCTCGCTAAGTGAAATGCCTGACTATCAATTTCCAGAAAACTATAAAAGCTGTTGAATATTTTGAAACCAATTCGATTGGGTGTTGTTTCTGCCATAGGCAGCAACCACAAGCAACCACACTCAGTCAAATTAGTTTCAAAATATTCAACGGCACCTTTATTAAATAGTAAACATACAATTCGTACAACAACGCTTAGCCCGTCATCACTTATAATGCATGACTTGTTTATTAAAGAACAACGACATGCAATTCGTTCAACATGTCGGACTATTAAGCATTTAAGACGGATGAAATCGAGTCATTCATGCTGTAATTAATTATGACGTCATCCTACATGTCACGTAATTGATAATGACGTCATATGATGGACGGATAAACTGGAAAGGTCCGTTGTGGCACATTATTGCAGAGTTTACAACCATGGAGCAACGTTCACTCATATCCCGATATTTATTGGGCTAGATTAAAAGGTGGACGGCCAACCTAAATAAATAAAGATACAACCACCAAAGTTATTCTTATATTTACACGGTAACGGATGCCAATACTCCGGGTACGTTATGTACCCAGATACAATGTACCATAATTAATCTGCGATGCAATCGCAGATTGTTATTTTTACTCAGGATCTTTCTTATTATACTTATTATTATTATTATTATTATTATTATTATTATTATTATTATTATTATTATTATTATTAATCTGCGATGCAATCGCAGATTGTTATTTTTACTCAGGATCTTTCTTATTATACTTATTAATCGCAGATTGTTATTTTTACTCAGGATCTTTCTTATTAATCTGCGATGCAATCGCAGATTGTTATTTTTACTCAGGATCTTTCTTATTATTATTATTATTATTATTATTATTATTATTATTAATCTGCGATGCAATCGCAGATTGTTATTTTTACTCAGGATCTTTCTTATTATACTTATTAATCTGCGATGCAATCGCAGATTGTTATTTTTACTCAGGATCTTTCTTATTATTATTATTATTATTATTATTATTAATCTGCGATGCAATCGCAGATTGTTATTTTTACTCAGGATCTTTCTTATTATTAATCTGCGATGCAATCGCAGATTGTTATTTTTACTCAGGATCTTTCTTATTATACTTATTAATCTGCGATGCAATCGCAGATTGTTATTTTTACTCAGGATCTTTCTTATTATTATTATTATTATTATTATTATTAATCTGCGATACAATCGCAGATTGTTATTTTTACTCAGGATCTTTCTTATTATTATTATTATTATTATTATTATTATTATTATTATTATTATACTTATTCTGCCTAAAAAGTTTAGACCGCATCTCCTCCTAGAGTTTTCATCCGATCAACTCCAACCGCCAGTTTTCATGTTTGGCATAAGTTACCTGCACTTCATCATCTTCAACAGGTAAAGGGAGGTAATTCATGACAAAAAAATGTATGAGCTTTCTGCATGAATTGCCTCCCCTTTACCGTTAATTCATTAATCTATCCTTTATTTGAGATTTAATGGCATTTTCCTTGATTTTGGTAAAAATTGTACTTCAGCAAATCAGGACACATTATTTTATACTTTAGGGTCTAGGCTATCGGTTTTCAAGAAATCAGCTTTTCCATACCCTGTGTAAAAGTATGGGAATTTCAACTATGGATCTTGGAACTGTGACAACGCAAACTTTTTATCAGATCAGCATCAGACATGTTCAATGTCCAATACTCCTTAATACCCAGTCATCGCAGATTTACAGTTACTTCAGTAAATGTTCTCTAGTTATTATTATTATTATTATACTTATTCTGCCTAAAAAGTTTAGACCGCATCTCCTCCTAGAGTTTTCATCCGATCAACTCCAAACTTGGTCAACCTCAAGGGCCCATGCCACAATCGATGGCTATTACTTTTATTTTGGCTCCGCCCACTAGTTGTTGAGTTATCTGCCCTTGAGTGGGCAAAAACTCCCATAGGAAATGTATGGGGATGTTCAAAATTGATCTTTGAAGTGGTACTACAGCCAGAGTTTTGAGCGGATCACTACCATACTTGCTGAGGATGTTACAACTGGCCATTTGTTTTTGAAAAATTATTTTAAAAATTTTGGGCAAAAATACCAGTTTTCGTTTTTTTGATCAAAATCCATCAGATAAAAAAGTTCAAAATGGCCCCCAAATGCTCGAACTTGATTGGTCCACGGTGCCGATACTGTTTGACCAATCAAGTTTTAGCGAATAATTTTCAGTTCCCGCCATTGACTGATTATATTCCCCAAATTTTAGCCAGATCGCTTCAGAAGTTCCAGAGGACAAGATTATTTTGTCATTTATGACGTCATCAAGATGGCCGCCAAATCCCTGAGTGCATGGGGGCTATGACATGTTTTTTTTACAAATCCTCGTACGTATAGGTGATTGTAGCAATCCCTTGTTTTAAGCTATAATCGAGTGCAACACAACAAATACAGTTAATAAAATCAAATTTTGCAAAGATATACAGTGACATGGCGTCAGAGAGACAGCTTGTCGGTGCCCAGACCCTGTCCATTTTGGGCTGTATTATGATATTACAAATCCTTGTATGTATATGTGAACATAGAAATCTCAAGTTTCATGTTATAATAAAGTGCAACACAACACACACTGTTAATAAAATCAACTTTTGTAAAGATATATAATCGCATTGGCGCCAGGGAGACAGCATGTCAGTGCCGAGACCCTGTCTATTTTGGGCTGTGGTATGATTTTACAAATCCTCGTATGTATATGTGAACAAACCATTCCATTGTTTCTTGTTAGAATAAAGTGCAACACAACACACACTGTTAATAAAATCATTGTTTTTAAAGATATAACATCACATGTTGCCAGGGAGACAGCGTGTCAGTGCCCACACCATGTCATTTTGGGCTATTACATGTTTTTACAAATCCTTGTATGTATAGGTAGGTGATTGTAGAAATCCCTTGTTTTAAGCTATGCTCGAGTGCAACACAACAACGCAGTTAATAATATCAAATTTTGCAAAGATATACACTGACATGGCGTCAGAGAGACAGCATGTCAGTGCCCAGACCCAGTCCATTTTGGGCTGTGGTATGATATTACAAATCCTCGTACGTATATGTCAACATAGCAATCCACTGTTTCTTGTTAAAATAAAGTGCAACACAACACACACTGCTAATAAAATCAACTTTTGTAAAGATATAACATCACATGGCGCCATGGAGACAGCATGGCAGTGTCCAGACCCTGCCATTTTGGGTTGAGGTATGATTTTACAAATCCTCGTATGTATATGTGAATATAGCAATCTCAAGTTTCATGTTATACTAAAGTGCAACACAACACACACTTAAACTACCAGCCAACAGCCTTTGATTAGAAGGCAGCAAGTTATTTTCAAAATATATATAAATATCCATAGATTATATCTATTTGAAAAGAAAATGCAAAATTATAATCAGAAGTTGTTTGCCTGGTAATTTATAATCAATAGAATTTCATCACCTTGCCAGGTTGAAATTATTGTAAGTTACAATGACAATGTCAATGACCGTATACTGATATGGCCCCATATAGTGCTATACGTTAATTATCTCTCAGAAATTCGGCAAATAGTGTCTTAGAGAACCTAATCTTTTAATTTCCTCGGGGGCCCATCCATTGTCATAGTTATATAGAGCATCAGCGGTCCTAAATCCGGCCAGGTAAGATATGCACAGATCTAGAATATTTTCCGATCTAGTTCCTTTATCTCGATAATGGCCTGGAGTTTGGAAATCCTAGAAATCGTCTTGCACGGCAAGTTCAGTTCCTTCATCGTGTTAATATTTTAGTACATTCTGACCATTAGTTTTTTTAGATACAACTCCAAACACACGCACACGCACACACTCACGCACACATGCATAAGCCTACACACGCACGCACATATATATATATATATAGGAACCGCTCGCAATGCCCTCTTCCACTTAAAGGGTGAGGGTACATAGCTATGAAATAATACAGTTTTAATTCATTAAATTTAATATCCAAATCGCCGGATAAAATTTCAAATTTAACTAACCACTCGAAATTTGTAGGACACAATTTGTGCAGGTTATATTGTTAGATTATGTGAGGGGTGGGGGTGTGGTGGTGGGGTGAGTTGGCATTTAGGATTATATAAACATCAAAACATCCTGTGGCGACAATGGCTTGGTCAGATAGGCTAGAGCTAAATTTATGAAATATAACTAAAATTGAATAGGTCATCCATGTTCATCCTTTTTGTGCGGATTACAGCATCTGTGTCCGAGAGCATCTAGATATTCCCCACATTCGCCCCACTAGGAACCATCAGAGAGATTACCCACCCGTGCATATACAATATAGCCTACATTGTGGTGAATATTTTGAAAACAATTACTTAAAGACGTTGCTGCCCACGGCAGCACCAACTTTCGATCAAATTGTTGTCCACATATTTAGCTCAGCCTTTCTTCTACTAATAGTAGCATCGTACGTTATAACAGCTAGAAATAACATAACTTTCAATCAAATTGTTTTTAGCGTAATTATCTCAAACTCTCTTGTATACATCATAGCGTCCTTTGCTATAACATAGTAGACATATCAGCGTACACAGCGTGCGCAACGGTCGTAAAGAATCTCAAGTATAAACAGCCTGAAAACGAGGCAAGCGTCTGGGTGCTGCCAACCGGATGTCTGCGTCTAGAGCGTCTGGGCGGTGTCAGCTGCAGTTGATAGCTGTTGCATTTATAAGTGCTGACCAAGTTAAATGCAGCGGCAGTATTTACAGGTGGAACATTTTTTGGATTGGACTGTATATATTGCGAAGTCAGGATACATAGGGTAGGCAGAATTAATCATTGACCGATACTATTCTATTCGATAACATTTAACATAGACAAGACATTCACAACTCAACGCGCATGTGACATAGCAAATATAGTAGAAGACCCGGAGCTGACAGAAGAGGGTACAGTCAGAAGAGGACCTGTAAGTAAACCTGCACGCACTCTATATCGACCGGTAGGGGCTTGTTAAGTATGACGTCACTGCACGTGATTTGCAACCCTGAAGTGTGGATTTTGCATTCTTACATCATAAATACGTGTTTATGACGTCATCAAACAAAAATATTGTTTGTGTATTTATAATTGAGCTGAACCCGGAAATATGTCATCACTTAACAGGCCCATACTGACCAGCATACAAATATTAGGCCTACTGACAGATACTGTTTTAACTCAGTAGTATATTAACCTCCTCATACATAAATATATGCACAACACCTCAGGGTTGGGGGTTTTAGGGGGGAGGGGGTGGTGGTTTGGGGGTGGGGTGGAATTGATTTTCACCCTGATTTGATGAAGATGCAAACTTTATCTCTTACCCCTCCTGTGGATGCTTCCGAGTCCCCCATCCTATACCCAACTGAAATAAAGCGATCCTCTCCCGACCCCCAACCCACCCATCGCACACTGCATTCAAACCTTACACTAGCCAACAACAGTTCATTCGGTAACAACAGGCAATGCATACACCCTAGCGCCATCTTATTGTTTGATTATTTCAGTTTTAACTAGATTTAAGCAACACTTCGGGGGAAGCAATGCAAACCTTCGG
Organism: Chaetoderma sp. LZ-2023a; assembly: GCA_034401795.1. Taxonomy (NCBI): domain Eukaryota; kingdom Metazoa; phylum Mollusca; class Caudofoveata; order Chaetodermatida; family Chaetodermatidae; genus Chaetoderma; species Chaetoderma sp. LZ-2023a. Next base: position 81,399,538 of record CM067369.1, on the reverse strand, counting down.
GGAAAGACCTCAAAGAATGTCATGGCTCTAATACATCTAGGTGGGAGTGGTCAATAAAACCAAACCAGCAACAACAATGCTCTCCGATCTGGTGAAAATAGGTCTAACAGTGGGCCAACAACGCCCTATAGGCCAAGTGCCGGATTGTACATCTTGTACCTTCTTGCGCGATTACCGCTCAGACTCTGACTATTTCTGTGATGCCAGGCATTTCTGACGCCAGCTAACAGACTTGGTTAGTGTCCCATAGCAGTTCTTACCGGTTCCTTATGCATTCGTGCAGACACACTCTATTTCCCGTGGCGCATTGACAGCCCTTTGCACCAGTTACGGACGTAGTCTATTTTCCAAACAGCTGCAATAAGCCTGTGAAACTAAGTGTTTGTCTACTGACACTGAGCACCAATGCTATGGTGACAGTGGCGGCAATGCTTACGCATTGCGCACACACTCTGAACTTCACAGTAGTTGAGCGTGGGTACCAATAGCAGCACTCTTAGACGAAGTTTCATATAATTCAAAAAGCTAGTTTCAGTACTAAGCATCTCTAAATTTGACAAATTAGCCTGTAAATGCGCCATTGCACCAAAAACTCATATGTTGTGCCTTTTCAGCAACCTAGTAAGTAAACACTAATTTTTCCACACATTTTCATGTGCGTCTTATGCAATGTGTTGCAAGACTCTCACTAAATTCATACCTTCACGTCAAACTAACAAAGTCTAAAGCGTCAAAGATTGATTTCTAATTGCTTAGTTGTTTGGATTGTACAAGTTACTTAGTCAATCTCAGACCATTTATTTCATATCTCTTCTCTTATGGTATCACAAGTAACGCCCGTCAAGACTCAGAGACTTTCACATGAGCAGCGGTTATTATTCCCACTCAAAATTATGCCTGCAAGTGCTAGAAAATATGACAGTAAGACATAGTAAAATTAGACACCATTCTGCTAAGCGGTTTTGAAGGTTACACTTGGCACTTAGAAATTCTAGCAGCAAATAACTGATAAGAATTATAAGTCTGTTTGGCTAAGTTTTGACACGCTAACGCACAGCAAATCGCTCATGCGTTAGATAAAGAACATAGAAAATATCAGTGGTATCAGTCACAAACTATCCATCTAGAAACAGTGGTTGGTTTCTCAGCCACTACTGAAACTACGTTTATATACACTAAATGTCTCGAGTCCATGCAACAGAATCCTCTGCAGCATTTGGTCGTCGGGAATACACAAATAACTACACTGCCACAAACAAAAGCAAACAACGCTTCTTCTTTTCGTTCGCCGATCATACCGCCAGTCCTGTAAGTGACTATCGACATGATCATAAGCGTTAAGTGCGTGGACCCATGGTTTATTAGAGTGCGCCGTGCGGCCTGGAACCTCCGTCTTCAGCACTCGAGGTTTCTGTCAGGGTTACCTCACCCTTACTTCATTTAGTCGTCTCTTACGACACGCAGAGGATACGGAAGGTGTATTCTAAGCCCCACCTACAGGGCAAAGCAAACAACACTGACAGCCACCCTATCAGCCCAGGTCACAAAGTGGCCTGGATTAGACATAAAAAGGGCCATAAAAGTAGGCGTGATAGACGATTCTATGGAAGATGCTTCTTTTGCGCATCCCCCACCCATAAATTTATGTTTTGCCGAAGATGGGCTGTAGAGCATGTCTGTCCCTGCATGCTCAAAGAGCAACTACACGCACCACCACCAACAGTATGCATCCCGCCACCAACAACACCTACAGCCACATCTCCACTCTGACCATGTCTGCTCTTGTGCCAAACACGCGGCAGCACAGGCAGGTCCGCCCCTTCCTCACTCAGCCACTAGCACCATTAAGTAAAGCCATTTCCTGTAGCATCCAGGGATATGTGCTGCTCCGGGTAATCATCCTGTACCTCGGCACCGCAGGTACACAGTGCGTCGATCTGATGCTGCTGGTTACGTAGTCTCAGGGATACGGGAGAATAACCATGTCTCTCTGGACTCCACAGAGACCAACCTCTAGAGTCGGTGGAATGATCACGTTCCAGTGGGGTCAGGGTCATGTGACCATCTAATAAATCATGACTATATATTTTTGTCTCAAATCTAAATTTACAATAATGAAATGGCATACCGGTAGGGATGACATGGTGTGGTTCACCTTCCGTGACAATTCATGGAAGTTGAACCACACAATGTTATTCCTACCGGTATGTCGTTTCATTATTGTAAATTTAGATTTGAGACATAAAAATATATATTAGAGACAAGCAATCGTACTCGTTTGCTGCTAAATTTAGCTAAGTATGTAAAATCGGTATGGTGTTGTCTTATTTTGATCCTCACCAGAGGTACCGCACTGTATAATCTGTGAGATATCCCTGTAAAGGAGGGTCCTAGCGTGGCTACTTTAGCAGGTTTAATATAAACTATAGTAATCTCATGCTGGCCAAGCTTTTTGGCTACGAGAGGAAAGTGCCTCGCGCGGGCCTCCATCATAGGAAATGCCTACAACGTCGAAGCGGAGGAGGAGAGGTGGCAAAGAGGGCCACTCTCCCATTCAAACAATGCTAAGAGTGAGAAAATGAATTAACCTAGTGTAACTATAAGTTATTGGGATGCACGCTGATTTACGTGAAGGTGTGGTGGATGATTTCCGTAGAATTCAACATTGTCACTTTATATAGGTTAAAGATACTGATTTAGTAGATGCCGCTTTATTTCTGCAGGTCTTCTTAATAGAACTTAATCTAATGGTTTGTTTTTAGGCTTGAAAGATCCAAATTTAGGCCGCAAGTGTCTTTGTCTTTTCCTAGCTTTAACGGGAAGGTCTAGCTGGCGAGAATGCTCAGTGTTCACTGTGGAGCATCCCCCTCATACCGACAGTGTGCAAGCATGTCGTCTGGTGGTAGTTTCAGAATCAAGTAACGATCCCTCCGCATACCACAGCATGACCACAAATAACAACACGAGGACAAGTCACATTAAGTTAGATGGCGATCTGTGTCTTTATCCATCACCTAGCATTTTGAGAGCGGACCATGTGAGATCCGCCCCCTGGAGCTAACGTTTATCTGCTTTAGGATTACGGAAATTGCCCAAAAGAATGCTCTGCTGTGTCAGGCTAAGAAAATTATATTTTCGCAGTGATTCCTACTTTGGCAAAAAGGCTTAGCTAACAGGTATCCAAAGATACAGAGGTGGATGTATGCGGTCATCAGCACTTTGCTTCTGACCGCCAAGAAACCCCAATAGTTTCTTAAATCATTCCTAACGGAGGTGGCAGAGGGAATCCAGACAATTAATAGACCAGATGGCAGGAGAAGCATAGAAAGAGACAACTACTCAATATATAAAATTTAGGAGGCCCTGAGGTAGATGGCCAATTTATACAACCTTGCTGGTGCGCGGGGTATAACGGATCCGCAGCACTCGGAAAAGGAGGCTTTGCACAAACAAGTCTCCTTTGGAGTAGTCGTCCCTAGCTACTTCTAAACCTATCCTACCGAGCTATCATAGTTAGGTTTAGTGGCCGTTCACTAGTGAAAACATGAACAGTGACCTTACCAAAAAATCTTTGATGTAGGGGAGAAACAAGGTGGTGTGTTTATTGCTGGTGTATAATGTAACCTAAGCGAAATGCGGTCCAAATATTTTTGTAGAATATAAATAATTAACTAAACAAAAGGTATTAACTTGGATGGCTACTGCCATATTACAAAACTATACAATAAAGTAAAATAATAAGGTCGCATCCGACTGTGCGGTGCCTCAAAGTAATCCGTACCTACTGCAAAAATAGTCAAATAATAATATTACGGAGTACCTATTAGTCATTGGTACAAAAATGTCCTAAAACATCACTGTTGTTGAAACATCACATGTGAGCGGCGCGAGCTGGCATGATTCTGTAGTCGTTGCTTGGTGTTTAGCCGCAGGCGATCTAACTGATGCGGCTCATACTCAGGAATGGTGAAGAAGAACTCACATTGGATGGCTAATAGATAGTCACGTACTGAATATAAAGTTAAAATTAAGCAGTCATGAAAAGTTCCGTACTAATGCGGATTAAAGATGTCCTTTCTATTACTGAAGGGCTACAATGAAAGTTAGATTGATACATGATACATTATTCGAGGCACAAGATGATACACACAGCATAGCTTATACGGTGCATAAAGCAATGTCCTTATTTGGACTGCGGTCTAAGAGGTTAATTGGAAGCACTGGACATGTGCGAAGTTTGTCCTACCACATTTTCAGCGTGGTACAGCAGATCTGGCGAGATATCATCGAACACCACACGTTCTACATACTGGTTGGGATGTTACATAATGGCCAAAAGGCTGCACCACAGAGACGGTCCCTCTGAAGTTTGTTGGGTTTGGGAAACCTTCGTTTAATTTATATTTTGCCCCCGGTGATGTCTGCTGGGAGCTTACAAAAACTTAACTTGCGGTGCGGCTCCAGAGATGTGAGCTAAAAAATGAGTGGCACTGTTGCAGGTTATGGACCACCAGGGCTAACAGTAAGCAGTAATACATGTCTTTATCTCTGACAGACACACCACCAACTGTCTGTCAACTGGGATTCTGGAGCTCCTTTTATACTAAATGGTGACGTCACGTCAGGACGTCTCGAACAATCAGCGCACGTGTCATATACAAGGTATGGCTGGTGACCACGTGATCTGCTGGCCTTCACCCTACCAAGAACGCGCTATGGCGATGTTTATTTTAGACAGCTCAAAATATTTATATGAATATTCTCTGATATCTCAGCCATTTCTGAACCGATTTTGATTCTGTAAACAGTTTAGGAATCCTCGTTCGATTCTGGTAACGATTCATCCCAAGAAAATCGAGGCTTACCTGTATCTAAGAACTACAGACACAGGCCAGAAATATTCATACGATGCCACTCTCTCCACACGCTAGCACGAGTATTAGTCTATCTCCTATGGCCGCACATGTGCACTGGGCCATCTCACGGACTCAGTTATTTTGAGCCTCTCTTATATGTCGATTTACGCTTATCGTTCTACCCAAGGGGTGAGCTTGGAACACCCCAGCTCTGGCTGTCACGTACCAAGATGAACGGGGAGAGTTCGTACCTGACTGGTCGATCCGCCCTACACCCCACCCAGGCCATATATATATATAGATGCTGCCTGGCGTTTCTCGCAAAATTATCTACAAATGTGTTTGCCTGTTTAACGGTGTGTCTGATACTGGCGTTTCCACAACAGTCCTGAACATGCCTCTCTATGAGAGCGTCCCATCTCTCAGTCCCATCACAATATATTTGGAATATGCCACTGGAGCTCATGTCCATGTGCCAGCACAGTTCACATTGCCATACAGATAGAGGAGTTACAATTCATGCAAAATGTTGTGGTTGCCTTTATCCAAAATTACACCCTTCTCGGCGCCGACTTCCTGAGCTCCGCCGAAGATGTAATCCACTGTCGAGAACATGAGCTCCACTTACATAGCCGCCGCATTCCCCATGGGGCCGAAATTTTTGTTATATGACACTTGCGCACTACTATTAGCAAGTACAGTACAATTGAGCTGGGACAGGAAGGTTTGCTATGGGCCACCGCGCCACACCTACACATTACAACATGCACCACCATGTTAGAACCCGATTCTGACTACATGCCAGCCTCTCAATGCGCCAGTCAGTGAATATTAGACTCCACCACTGACAAATACCACATTCCATTTAGAGGCTAATGGCACAGTCTATGCCATTACGTTACACCCTGACTTTCACTGTGGCCAGTTAGTGGAAGTTGTCTCGGGTGGAAACACCATCAAACAAGCATGCACCATTCACACACGCTCCAAATGACCTCCCTGAACACTTATACGATCTCTATGTGCATGCCATACTGGGCCTAAATAGAGAACAAAAGCATGGCATACACCGATTACAGTACACTTATAAGGAAAGTTTCTCATCAGATGATCTAGACCTGGAAGAGACGCACCTGGTATGCCATTCTATAGACACCAGACATAGCCGCCCAGTTCAGCAGCCTGTTCGACATCTCCCTATACACAAGGAGGTGGAGGCACATACAAAAGTTATGGAAATGTTGGAGACAGGCTGTATCGAACCTTCTGCTCCACCATGGCCAAGTTCAATAGTGCTTGCTGGTAAGAAGGATGGATCATTGCACTTCTGTATTGATTATAAATGCCTGAATGATCTGAACTTCAAAGATGCATATCCCCTCCTCCACATTGATCAAGCTCTGGATTCAATGGCGGGAGCACAGTGGTTCTGTATTTTGGACCTGGCAAGTGGCCATGGATAAAGTCGATCATGGGAAAACGGCCGTTACTTGATGTGACTGCCTGTTTCAGTTCCGTGAAATGCCCCCATTGTCTCTGTGATGCCCACAGAACTTTCGAGGGCCTAACGGAACAGGTGCTCTGCAAGCTCCAGTGGTAAATTTGCTTGTGTTATTTGGATGCTATCATTGTAATTGGCCATACTTTCCAACAAACGTTGGCAAATCTAGCCGATGTAATAGAGTGTTTGAGAAACGCCAACTTAAAACTAAAACCAAAAAAGTGCCATTTCTTTAGCAACACAGTTGAGTTCTTGAGTCATGTCGTGTTGGCTGGTGTGTCCACCCAATCTGAGAAGACATGAGCAGTGGCTGAGTGGAAAACACCCGCCACTGTCACTGACACTTGTAGCTTCCTCAGGCCATGTCATTATTATCAGCGTGACATCCAACAATTTAGTGAGATAGTAGCTCTCTTATTCCAAATCACTGAAAAGGACCACATATTCAAGTGGACCCATGCCTGAGAATCCGCTTTTTATACGTTAACAGCCAAACTATTAACAACGCCCATTCTCATACTTACTAATCCTAAACTCAACGTCATCCTCTACACTGACACCTATTCATTTGCCATTGGAGCTGTTCTATATTGCCGAAGATGGAACTGAACAAGTTCTAGATTACGGATCGCGTAGGTTCAGTAAAACTGAAAAAAATTATGCGACCACTAAGCGCGAGTTATTGGCAGCTGTTTATTTCACCAAATAGTACAAACCCTTTCTGTAGGGAAGACCAATTACCCTCCATACAGACCATGCATTGCTATGTTGGCTAAAACACCTTAAAAGCCCAGAAGGACGAATAGCGAGGTGGCACGAGTCCATGCAAGCCTACAACTTCAACGTCGTCCATCAGCCTGGTCAGTTGCCTGGAAACGCTGATGCCTTGAGCCGAAAAGCTCTTGAGGTGAATGATGCCGCCGAAGTTGCAGTTACCATTTTTGACATACAGCCCTTGCTCAACTTTCCAGACCAACATTGTGAGGACTGGACAGTGGAAAAGATCGTACATGCGCAGAAAACCGATCGACACTCAACACATATTCATGTGTGTTTAGGAGGGGGTACGCCCTCTCAAGAAATCCATCAGCATGGTATCCACTTTGGCTAAATATTACTATCAGCAATATGCCAAATGCTGACTGCGCAGCAGCATTCTGTATATCAGCGATCGCCTCATTATCCCAGAATCATATCGAAATGTGCTTCTGGAACAACTACGTGATTGTGCAGGACATCTGGCCATTGAACGTAAAACTGAAGGTATTAAGGCTCGAATCCATTGGATCAACATGCGTGATAGTGTTAAGGCTTGAGTGGGAAAATGCATCCCTTGTCAGCGCCGATCTGTAACTAAGCAGCATTAGGCGCCTTTACAAACAAAAATTGCAGGTGCACTGTGGGAACGAGTGGTAATAGATGCTTTGCCAGACCAAGAGGCAGCCACCATGGCAGGTGTCCTCGCAAGCAATGTCTTCTGCCATTTGGTATGCCTCAGGAGATACACTTCGAGCAAGGTACCAACTTTGAGAGCCATTTGATCGACGAGCTCTGTAAATTACTCCATCTCATGAAAACATGTACAACACCCTATCATCCGTGAGGCGACATGATGGTGGAATGGTTTACTCGTACATTAGCCATAATGTTAACAAAAATCACACCTTGATTGTTGGGATTGGGATCTTTATCTTCCAAACATAATTCTGGCATACTGAAATTCAGTCCACTCCAGCACTGGCTTTACCCCTGCTAAATTAATGTTAGGCCATGAGTTAGCCTCACCCTTGGACTTAGTCATGCCTAGGATTCCAGGCGAAATTAACTCACCGCCTCTATATGTAGAACTCATGCACCAACGGATAGAACAGGCACATGAACTTGTACGTGGCACCTTTCTCACCATACAAAGGCATCAAAAGACATGACATGACCGCTGAATACACGGGAACCCATAAGCGGCCACTAAGATGGTCTGGGTTCACGACTCTCGACACTCCACAAATGTGACAAGCAAATTAAGTTACAAATGGAAAGGCCCCTATCGGGTGAAAGGTAGGACATCAGACATAACCTACCAACTTCGTGCCTCGGATGGCCTGACCTCAGTCATCCACTTCGAACAGCTAAAGCCTTGCATTGGTGTGGATCCAGGGCATACCGTTGGCCCTGGTAGGCTACTCAACACAAGCACCCATCCCGATGTTTCTTCAGAAACCAGTATGCCGAGCATCAACCACCAGCATGATGATGCAGGTTCGGCCCACAAACCTACCAAGGCAGGAATTGGCTGAAACCACAGTTGATGATGAGGATGATGCTGCGATTCGCTCTCGACCTCTCCCTCCTCAGTATGGACATACTAGGTCGGGTAAGCCGCATTTTAAGCCATTTATGTCTGTATTGTCCAAGGAGAAGGGTGGAAAAGCTGTTACACCTTCTTCCCATTCCACACCTCTTCCCGTTATCACCCTAATTATCGAGCTACCCCAAGCCGAAGCAGAGGCATGCCCTAGCCTGCCTTGCTGTTTCGCCAGCTGCGACATATGTGATAAATTGCTTGGAAGAAACAAAGTCACCCAGATCTTCGCCATGTGCTCAAAAACATGGGGAACAAAAATTCGGCAATTTTCCAGTTCTGTCTAATGCCCAGTCCTCCTCAACCGTCCAACCATTCCACCCCCACCAATTCCAACTACCATCCACTCAGTCCAAATTGTGCCAACAACGTCATCGCCGAATTTAAGACACCACGAATAATATAAACTATCTCCATATCCACGTAATCCAGATTATTTTTCTAAGAGAACGCCTATTCCCACAGACTGTAGTCAGTAGTTAGTAGGATTTTGCTACCGACAGCGAGGCTCGATTACGGAAGGATCCAAGAGCTACAGTAAGCTATGATGGTCTCCTCATTCAAATGTAACCTTGTCCCACCAGTAGGCTCGTTCGTAACAAAGTGAACGCAATCATTACACTATAAAATAATCAACGCATGCATATAATAGTACACACCCGCCGTTTTACTTTTTACAAGCAAAATAGCACATGAACAAAATGGTAACACAACAAACTTCGCATACGCCAACCATGCATAAAATACGTTTACACACATTACTGATCGTCTCCACTGGATTTTTGTACTCGAGGCGCTTTGCCATTATTATTTCATTGTATTTTCTGAGTTGTACTATAGCGTAATTCCTTAATTCAGCTTAGCTTGATCGACATATATGGGTAATGACAGCTTGGAAGGCAGCCTGACTCGGCAAAATCATAAGACATTTATCGAAGGGTTTCGTAATCAAGTCCATTCCCATATGCGTATGCCTAAACTTGAGGAAATTACTCACTAGTGGCTGTATTTTGGCGAGCCCTGATATGGCCGCGTGAACATGCTAATACAGTAATCCAAAATCCTGCAGTAATTCCTATAGAGAATTTCTAACAATTCTCTTACACATGTTCCAATAAAAGCAGAGCCGAGTAAATCTGTTGGGCCAAACACATGTGCCGATCACAGAGCTTAGGCCTGCTAATCTCATAGGAATTTAATGGAAGTGTTATCTGAAATTAAAATATGTGAGATTCGAGGAAAACCTATGAATGTTGCATAAAGATTTAATTTTAGTGAACGTCTTTAACCTTAACATAAATGATATAAGATATATACCTATTATATAATTGAACGGATCGGAATTTACAAATTTAGGAAATCCGGAAAATCACTATCTCTATCACAATAAATATAGCTGAATGAAGCTAAAAATGAATGGATAATACAGCAGAAGAAAGAAACAAATGAATTTGCACTATGACTAATGCGTCAATTACGTTGCGCATTATGAAATGGTAAGCGCAAGAAATATATCTGCAAAATTTATGCAGTATTTGTTAAATGCATATTATAAATATGCCATCATATGCAGAACGTCTGCATTATAGAGTAATGCACATTATAAATAGGCATGCGTCATGCATTATAACGTAATAATGCATCATTGCATCAAATTAACATGCAATTGTTGCACGTTTAATAGAGAAAATATATGGATATGGTACACACATACGCGCACGCACGCACGCACGCGCGCGCGCACGCGCACGCACGCACGCGCACGCGCACGCACGCACGCACGCACGCACGCACGCACGCACGCACGCACGCACGCACGCACGCACGCTCGCTCGCACGCACGCACGCACACACACACACACTATGTTGACCTAATATAACATATCTGAACTAATATATCTGGGCTATCCTACAAAATATCTGAGCTGGACTAATAAAACTATAAATATATATATATATATATATATATATATATATATATATATATATATATATATATATATATATATATATATATATATATATATATATGTATATATATATATATATATATATATATATATATATATATATATATATATATATATGTATTTGAGCTACACTATAAAATATCTGAGCTGCCAAATGTAGAACTGACATAGTTTAGTTAACCTAAGCTGAATTTCACTATACATAGATGAGTTTGCATCACAACATAGGATGCATATACGTATTATAAAAAGTGTGTACATGGATTTAATCCATATACATATAAACAGAAAACATTATTATGCCCAAGCATCATGACGGACAATAAATACAATTAACAATACAATGCATATGATGAATGCATAATAATTTACACATCATTTGACAGTGCATCATTTGACAATGCATCTTTGCAACACGTAATTATCCATGCGCTGTTCAAGAAATGCGTAAATATAACCACGCATTATTACACGCAATCATTCACGTGTCATTTGAAAAACGCGTAATTATAATAACGCGTTCTGTGAGTCATACAGCATTAGACCCCTGTAGGTTTTTGCCATCTCAAGGAGTATAATTGCTGGGAAAGAAGCCACTATGTGCTTACGTGTTCAACTAATTTAGAGCTTCCCAAATTTTACAAAGAATGGAACATCACCATTTTGCTGTTGCTGTAACAAAAGCTAAGACGGCAACGGAACATAAGCCAATGATCATAAATGTTTTCGGACAAGTGGAATGTCTTCAGTGCCATGCAGAATATTAAAATTTGAAATTATACGTTCATATCATCTTGGTTACAGTAATTCTTTAATGTTGAATTACTGTTACTGTTGTACACTATCACACTTCTATTGCAGTACTGTATTAGGACCGAAAAGCTAACTGCAGTCCGCAACAGTACCATGACCAAATGAATCCGAAATAAGATGAAACCAGAGGAACATATACGGAGATGGACAAGTAGGGTCCATGAAGACTTACATAGTCTAATTCACGAATGCTTAAGCATTCTAATACAGTTCATAATCTAGGAACCTTTTGGGAAGACGGCACTGCCTTCTTCCTGTTCGACTCCGAATGGTGTGAGTTTGGAGTTGGTCATCTCTAGGAGATGTGTAATGTATTTCCCCTCGCACCTGACAACTCATGCGCCTAGGGGAAAAAGTGTGATGCGGTTCACCTCGGACCTGACACCTCATGCACCTAGGGGAAGTGTGATGCATTTCTCCTCGGACCTGACACCTCATGCGCCTAGGAGAGTGATGCTGTGTTTGTGGGACGGTAAAACAGAGTCGATATCCAGGTCATCTGTCAAAACTGCATCTATATCATCATGATGAGGATGGATCAATACCATATGGAATGGTTTCATCCAAATCCTCTCCAAAAATGGAATACGTAGTTACCATCAGATAACCTATGGCCATTATCGGGGGATAATAAGTCATCATCATCGCCAAGATCTTCAGAGCCTATAGCACGTCTCATTCGCAATATCCAGAGAGGTAAATCACGATCTCTGCACAGCTTTAATCTATCATAGTGAACAACTAGTTCCCGGCATTGGTTTTTGATACCAAACAGTGCTTCATGGGACTGGCAAGCTTGGAATCATGACAATTCTCCAAAACCAGGTTCTGGAGGGACTTTGGAACTACCAGTAGATTCTGTGTAGTATTTGCTTCTACCCAAAGATAGTGCAAAATGCTATCGACAAAAATCAATTGATCACGATGAGCCCACCAAAACTTGACAGCTGGACTAGCTAAATATAGCTCTGCGTCAGAAGGTGTGTGCAGCTGCTCAATCCATGATACAACTGACTTCAGATCAGGATGCTCCAACTTAAGCTCCCTTAGATCTTCCAAAGAGAATGCGTCTAATGAGCTTGACCTTCCGATAACCTGGTCTGTTTGGGGGACATCATCCAGCAGTCCATCTGGATCGTCGCTGTCTGTGTCACTGTCTGATAGGTCATTATTACTCAGTTGAAGAGCCCTTATGGTTTGAAAAGCCAAAGGAATTACATCATCAACATCTTGTTCAAATTGAAACCATTGGTGCTGAAGCTTGGTACAATATTGGCACCCACCACATGGTAATGAACTAAGAGATTTGGAGCTTTATAATAGTGGCAAGGTGACGAATCACTTGGAGCTCGTGATAGACCATCAGCATTAGAGTGCTGTTTACCGGGCCTGTACTTCATTGTCATATTATATTGGGACAGTTCATCTAGCAATCTAGCTAGTTGTCCTTCAATGTGCTTGAACCTGAGCAGCCAAGTGAGACTGTGATGGTCAGTCCGCACAATAAATGACCATCCTAGCAAGTACATATGGTTCTGCCTAGTAAATGCTACCATGGCTAGCAACTCTCTGCATGTAACACAATATTTATGCTGAGCCAGTGTCAACGTTCGGCTCGCAAAACCAATAAGCACCTCTTTCCCATTCTGAATTTGGGATAACTCTGCATCAATAGCAGCCTCTGAAGCATCAGTATCCAGTATGAAGGTACAATCCGGTGTTGGATAACCTAACACTGCAGGGTTGGCCATAGCACCATGAAGTGTTTCGAAATCTACCTGATGCTCTAGAGTCCAGTCATACTCTACTTTGGAACTGGTAAGTGTAGAGAGAGGAGAAGAAATACCAGCAACACCCTATATGTGCTCTCGGTGGTAATTCATGAACCCTAGAAAAGATTCCAGCTCATTCCTGGTCTTAGGAACAGGCCACTTAGCGACGCTTTCCATATTGTTTGGCTTAACAGCAATTCCCTTATCCCTCACCAACTTACCTAAGAAACAGAGTTTTGTATAGAACAAATTACACTTCTTAGGTTTTAAGTTAAGGTTGTGCGACAGGAATCGGGAAAGGACAGCTTTCAATTTGGCCATATGACTGTCAACGTCAGTCCCTGTCACTACCACATCATCTAAATACGCAAGACATTCGCACAAGTTAAGACCTTGCAACACCAGCTGAACGACCCTCTGAAAGGTAGCCAGGCTGTTGCACATACCAAATGGCATCCGGACAAATTCAAAGAGCCCATATCTTGTGATAAATGCGAGCTTGTGGCGGTCCTCTGAGTCAACCTCGACCTGCCAATACCCAGCTGCCATATCAAGTGTGCTGATGAATTTAGCATCACCAAGTGCATCCAGACATGTCTCAATGTTTGGTAGGGGTTAAAGGTCTTTGTGAGTTAGACTGTTCAGAGCTCGAAAATCGACTCAATACCACACTGTACTGTCTTTCTTCTGAACTAATACTGGGGCTGACGACCACTCAGATTTTGACGGAACTATGATACCTTTCTCTAACATTTCCGTAAGGTGTTTTTCTTCCTCGTTCTCAAAACCAAGAGGAGTTCGTCTAAGTTTAGAATGAACAGGTTGTGAAATTCTCCTGTGTCAACGTTATGTCTTATCCCCTTGAACAAACCTAAATCAAGATCATCTTTTGCAAATGCATCCTGATACTCGATTAACATGGATTTAACTTGCAAAGCCTGAATCTCCGATAAACCCGATGTCAACCTCTCATACAGATCCTGTAAGAACTCAGGGATGTCCACCTCAGTGGCTGTAGAAGTCTGTAAACCGTCCTGATTTATGGGGTTACCAGCACGATGAACTTCTGTTCCAGGGTCTAAAACCTCCACAATTTCTGTGACAATACCAAGGTTGTGGGCTTGTTCCAGAGTAATATATTGGGCGTAACAAAATAGGAATCTGCGAATCTTTGGCAGTGGCAACTGTATGAGGCATTACCAGACCCTCCAGTTTAGACGAGGGCTGGAGCACAACATCATTCTGTACCTCCTAATCCAGAACGCTTGTGGTCTTCATGGCTTCAAAAGGACCAACGACCACTTTCTGATTCAATGTTACCCGAGCTACTTGGGCTTCCTTCCCATGAGCTCTCAACATTAATGCTTGAACTGGTTCTCCATTAATTGTCAGACACAGTCTAGTCAGATCAGTTGTGGCATTGTGTGCCTTCAAGAAATCCAGGCCTAATAAAATCGGATCATTAATATTGGCAAGAAGGACTGGCCAGTTGAACTTCACAGAGCCTAATGCAATTGTGACTGGCTCAACACTTTCCACAGGGATAATATTGTCTCTACCTGCACCTTTCAATGAAATAGACTCCAATTTCTTTAAAGGGTAAGGTAATTTCTTTGCAAAGAAATTGCCAATTCCTGTCACTTGTGCCGCAGTGTCCACTACTGCATCAACAGAAACGCCATTTACTTTAATGGGAATGACTAGTGTCATTGGGTCACAATTAAACTCATACATGTGAACATCATATTATCGCACAGGCGAAGATCTTGGTGAAGCAGAAGGTGATGGTGACCATGCACGCCTTGGCTCCGGACACTCACAGGAAAAATGGCCCTCTTAATTGAAATTAAATCACTTTCCCAATCTGAGAGGAGGAGAAGGGGAACGTGATGGAACGACCTTCCCTCTTGGAGGAGAACGACCTCGACCGAATTGACGAGATATAAGATTCTAAATCTTAGCAACATCTACCTTTATCTTCGCCATATCTTTCAGAAGTCCTTCGACATCTTTCTCTAATTTATCTACCCTGATGGAGCCCTTATGCCTCTCAACTGCTCAGGATTATCTGCCTCCATCAAACCAGAAGCATCGCCCGGAAAATGGACCTTTTGAACCTCAGGTCTTCTGGAACCCATGATCAATCTTTGATTATGGATAGCTGCATTGACCATTTGCACAGCCTCCTCCAGGGTGCTTGGATCTTTATCCATAGCTATCAGAGCGGCTCGTTTATGCTCAATACCCCGTAGGAATGCATCAATTGCAATTGTCTCGCCCAAACTCTCTGAGGCATCAGGGTAGCCATCTAAAGTGAACTCCTCAATTGTATCTGCAAATTCCTCTAAAGAGTTACCCTCTTGTCGAATGTCTTGCATTTTTTTCTGATGATGTGGGGCAGATGTTTCTTCCCGAATCGTGACATTAATTTGTCGCATAAACTGACATAATCATTCTGGACTTGCACAGAACAGATGCAGTAAAGCTTTAAGGCCTTGTCCCTTAAAGCTGAGATGAGCATGTCTAATTTATATGTATGAGACCAACGGTACCTTGAAGCAGTATGCTCAAACTGTATGAAAAATGGTTTCCACTCACATTTTCCATCAAAAGTTGACATTTTACGTGGATGAGGACCGCCAGAGTAGCTTCTACGACCTGGTGATGACATTCTAGAGTCATTGTATGAAGAGCCATCCAAGTAGGCTCTGCGAACTGGTGATGACGTCCTAGTGTCATTGTGAGAAACTGATCTCGACTCCCTAATAGGCTCTCTAGAGGTATATACCCCACTATGAGCCAGGTTATCAACTAGGGTCTGATCACCCCTTTGTCGACTAGTTGAGTTAAGGAGTGCCATGTATTTGATACCTTGAGCTAGCAGTTCCATGTTCAGTCTAGCTACTTGCTCTTCCAGGGATTCTTCCCTTGGGTGTGAGTCAACCCCACCAACAGCACGTTCATCATCAATGTCAAATACGACATCCCCAGCATGGAGCAATCGTTCAAGGACAGTAGCTGTGGCAGGCAGACCAGGATTTGCCTTAATGTTGGCCAGAGATATGGAACCTCCTCTGGACTCACGGAAACTCACTATGTCAGCAGCTCGAATTTTACCAATATTAGGGAGTGCACCAAGCTCCTCCACGTTTGCAGTGTTAATACACAAAGGTTTCAGCATTATGGGTCACTTGTTGATTTATACCAGCGAAGCAAAATTAATATTTGCTAAAAAAGTAATATCACTTACTGAAATAAGTTGTGAGCACATGCTTACTGAAAATTATAACTCACTGAGTAGTGATGGTGGTGCAACTCCGGAGAACATCTAAATGAATCTTCCGAGGCCAGACCAGATTCAGTAGCGTACCTGCATGCAAACCGTTCTTCAGAAACTCGAAAGTATAATGATCGGACGCGTTTATGTGCACTAGATTTGAATATATGTCGATTCATTACAGTTCAAACAAATAACATTGAATCTTGAATCTATGACGTATATGACGTATGTATGTAAGGTACATTATTCTATATACCCGACATTTGCATGCTTTAGTATAAATAAATGATATATATTTAACTATAACTCACCTATCATCCGTGATTTTTAGATAATAAAAAACTATAGCAAAATCAAAATGGTGGCCAGAGTCTGTCAAATTGACGTTCGGGCAGGACTAGAGTAGTCCTTATATTTCCGAGAATTCTATCTTTTTTTAACAGCAAAATCGTGAGAATTTAGAAATAACTAACAATAATTTTTAATTTAGGATCCAAAGTACTCCTGACACCATTTGTAGTAATACTACCAGCACATTATAGTGGTACTCACCAACAGGGATCACGAATCGCACAGGGAACTGGCAGCAGGTGCTCGCGTTTCGGTTTCCAAGGTATGACTGCCGGGCGTCCATAGAAACGGCGGGAATCAGCTAGCCCGGCAGCCCCGAAACGTCAATTGCAGGATTGCGGGATACCGCCAGTTCCACATAACATTAGGATTTTGCCTAGTATTCGTACAGATACAGACCACGAGGAAGGACAAATTAGTCTTCCTCCACGGTGTGATGCAGTCCAAAGAGTGTAAAAGGAGCGGACTTGTCGCAGAATAACTATTTTCCACATCATTGACTCACAGCAATAGGCCCCTTTCACGGTACAAATAAAATTTCAGTCTTTTCATGAGTTAGCAAAGACTCTGTATTTTTCTTATTAATGTATCAAAGTATTGTGAATTTGGCGAAGCCGAGAACACTATACTTATTATACTGATATGTCACTAACGCTTCAACAACTCGCAGAACTGGGCATGTCGAATACTTCCAATGAAGGGCCATCTAATCCTTCACACAAATGTATGTGGGAATCCGTAGGTGAGCATCCTCGTAGCTGAACATATAACCGTAAAGGTGAACTTACTTGTCTCATCGATCGGGACCATAAGCTGCTCCAACCATACTGCACTCAGTGCAATAAATGATTCACTGCGCATCATTTCGGCGTCACCCATTAATCTGTCGAGAAGCATCATGTGCATCTAATTAACCTGTTACCTAACGAACTTATTATGAAGAGAGACGAACTCGGCCCAATATTAACCCTTCAGTCTCCTCTTACCATACTTGGCGCGAAATCAGATAAACCCAGAAAACAAAAATCAGTGCCTGCAACAACACAAGCAATGGCTATACCACCTGTTTCGGCACCACTCGCTCTTCCGGAATCTTGTGTGCTAATAAGCCTGGTAACATTATCTCAGTTCCAGCCGTATTCTTCAGATGATCCGGGACAATTACAAATTGTATCCAGCGAACTGGAATGCGCTGGAACTTTGGCGCCAACTACGCTGACACCTGGTGAAACTCCTATGCTGCCCTCAATCAAAATAGAAGGATCGACTTCCGCTGACTTGCCGTCATTATCGACAGCAGCACTAACTTTGGTCACCAAAATGCCCAAACAAACAATACCAAATGAACTCAGTCTGCCATGTGCTCGAAAGAAGACATTTCCGGCCCGTGTTTACAGTGGTATGTAGAAAGTGAAAGCAGCAACACGTCGAAGTCCATATGTAATGTCGGCCATACCTAAGGCCAAGGTCCATGACCTTGCCATACACGCTGTACTGAGACATTACAGCAATGAAGGGTTTGTTTCGCTCATTGGCCTCTTGTCTACAATGGGAGGTGAGCATGGGCAGACAATTCGTAACATCTATATCCACGCCGACTCCATCACAAGTTTCAGCTTTGGCTCCAGCAGTTCTTAATATCAGTGACGCTCGACTAAGCCACACTTTGTTTATACCAAAACAGTTTTCGGATCAATCTATTCAGACGAAATTTACCATCCGTGAATGGCCGATGATACCTGTCACATTCGGCCAATAAGAAGACTGACTATTAATAACATATGTTTTTATTATTATTTAAAGATTTTAAATAATATATATATACCACTATGTGACGCCAAAACGGTCGCATAATAACTATGTACATACAAGCAATCGCTCAATGTGATTTCGGCGACATACTGATATGTAACTGTAATGAATATATGTACAGAAGTCTGGACGGCTTCGTCCAAGGAGTAATTAACCTTCGGCTGGAGGAGGACATCTTCATAAGCAATTGTATTCGCTTCAGCTTTGGGAGAATCGTAACACAAATTCCAGCAGAAATCCAAATCCGTCTTCTAAATTTAAATCGAACAAGAACTGGCATATATATGAATTAATATAAAATAGGCACATGTACTACACACCCGCACTGGAGCAGACCCCGTAGTACCTATGACGTCATAAACACGTGACCTCATGGATTTGCCTGGTTGTTACAAGCGTGTGTAGATCGGCTGAAGCAGAGCTTTGGTGTCTTTTCATTGGACACAGACAACTATAAAAGGACCTTTATCGGCACAGAAACGACAGTCGAGACTGAATGGTCATTCGAAGCGGCCATATCTTGTAAGATTCATGCATGCGCCGAGTGGCTAACGTAATCTACACTGACATAGTTACCAGTAACTCCTTGTGCCGATCAAACACCCTCACCAGCACTGAAACTAATTTTTGTGGGCAAAATTTAGGCTAAAAATCAAAGTAGAATAATCGGGCTGAGCTGAAATACAGGCAAGCCAAAAATCTACCGGACCCTCTGGTCGGCGAATCACCAGCAAAAATACTATCTTCGGTTACTCGTACTCAAAGTAGCATCTTGCAAAGACTTGTGAGCTTTTCGACAGCTACAATTGATATCTCGCCACTTCTTATCTATACCATGACGGAAAAGTGGTCCGTTTACACGCACCTCAGTTGTGCTGAAAAACTTTGCTAACACACTTTCAGTTAAGCCGAAATTCCTGTTTTGCCCGAACTAAGCATACTATCAAACCGATTCTTCTCGGACTTAAAATCGTTTATATTGTTAAGCCATTTTTCACTGTTCAGAACATTGCATACTGTGCAGCACCTGAGCTTGCCGCACCGTTCGCCTTGTGCTGAAATTCAGAACTCTTTGCTGAAGGTTTCGCCAATCCTTCACTCATCCACCAGCTTCACATCCAATGTGAACTAACATTTCGATTGAATATTTGGATTAACGTTCTTCAATTGTTCTGCCTCTTCATTTTTTACCGTGTATACATCTTTTGTGCCATTTATAACTCATCACATCTTCGTAATTTCATGCACCGATGAATATTAGGCCAACTTGAAAGACATATTTTTCATATTGTACATTTCTGCACAGACTATTAAGCACAATTACAACTTTTACTTTGTTTTGCACCAGTAACTACTAGGTGCCTCTATCCTTTGTTAATACTACGCCGACGACTATTAGGCATGTTTTAAGGCCAACATTCGGGCTATTGTTAAGTTTTCTTCATTGGCTTTTTCACGGCTTGTGCCTTTCAATTTTGAACTTGTATAGTTATATTGTTTTTATTAATCATTATATTATATTGTACATCGCATTCGTCATTCTTATACAAAACACCAACAACAGTGCATTAACTCTAGGTATCTTCTATAACAACAGTGCATTAACTCTAGGTATCTTCTATAACAACAGTGCATTAACTCTAGGTATCTTCTATAACAACAGTGCATTAACTCTAGGTATCTTCTATAACAACAGTGCATTAACTCTAGGTATCTTCTATAACAACAGTGCATTAACTCTAGGTATCTTCTATAACAACAGTGCATTAACTCTAGGTATCTTCTATAACAACAGTGCATTAACTCTAGGTATCTTCTACAACAACAGTGCATTAACTCTAGGTATCTTCTATAACAACAGTGCATTAACTCTAGGTATCTTCTATAGCAACAGTGCATACTAGGAACCTTTCTTGTGCCGAAACGAACACAGGTTCGGCTGAAATCTAACGTATGTATTAGCTCAGATATTAGCAAGCCGAGGCAGTTGCTCAAAGCGGCTATTTGTTGTAAAGCTTGCTTCTGATGTCACAATGTCTAGTGGTATACCATTAAAAGAGTCTAAAACAGGCCATCAAAAGAGTCACAGGCCATTTAATAGTATATCAGCAACTGTCTCTATTTGTGACTAACTTCGGCCGATTCTTGGCCACATTTTATATATATATATATATATATATATATATATATATATATATATATATATATATATATATATATATATATATATATATATATAATATATATATATATATATATATATATATATATATATATATATATATATATATATATATATATATAAAGTCCCCCTCCGGTTCGGTTGAGCCATCGCAAAAATCGTTTGGGTTTCTCGGTGGATTCAAACCTGATGGAGACGCATTACACTTCCCTCAATATATTCAGTGATACCTTATTAAAATAGTTATTGTACGCCAAAGTAGGAATTCACTGCCAGCTAACTATTATTTACTAATTACATCGGCCCTGGCAGTTAATCCTGGGCAATTTCAAGTATAACCCCAACGCAGAAATAAACGTTAGATCCTAGGAATCAGGTCTATACTGGTTGCTTTTGGCACTTCGACTCGCGGCAAAAAAGCTCTAACTATCTGGTGTCTGAGAAAGGCTGAGTTGGACCTGCATGCCTTCTAGCGTAAAATTCATCGAAGTTTGCTACGTGTTTCTTCGGCCAAGCCGTAAATAGTAATTACGGTGCTTTTAAACGCTTTTGTGTTGCCCCCTCTTTGTCTTGTGTTGTTGTGGTTGCTCTAGTGGACACAGGCTGGAAGTCACTCTTCGGCTCGGTTTCCTGTCACTAGATTAGCATCTGTAACGCTCATTCTGTTTGTTAGGTTTGCTCCACGGTCAAGTCCTGAGGGAGTCCAGAGCTCACTCTGGGCAAACAGACGAAGTCTGTTTCAAACTATAGGCTACGGCGCTAGCCCTCTGTAGGCAATAATATATGTGTTCTAAAAACACCAGCTTAGGCTCTTTTATTGTGCATCCAAACTGTACCTATAATTCAGCAGAATCTGTTATGATTGTCCAAATGTAGCTCTACCGTGTCGTCCCCTCCACCAACCCCACACGATCGCACGATCGCACGCACGCGCGCACGCGCACACGCACACGCACAATATACAGCCGTAGAATTTGCAGATATTTACCTATGACATATCGCTATCAATTGATTTGTTTAAATCTAAGGCCGTATTCTCATTAGAGACTTACTCCGCTATTCCCGATTAATTCTCTAGTGAGAACACGACCTAAGACTACTCAAAGACAGCTAGGCCCATTAAATAAATGTTATATGTCTGTTTATTGAATTTCGGTCTTGAGGTTCTGATGCGCATGTTGCCATGAGAGCTATAATGAATGTGAAATTGCTCCGTTCCTTAATTCAATATCCCGACATAGTGCATAAACATTTTTTGAATGTCTCATATCGGGCAGGTATTGGCCCTTCCAAGAGCTATTCAAACATGGTGTGTAAATGGTTCGAGTCTTCATAGAATATGCCCGAAACGTCGTGCAACGTCGCATCTTACCCACCACCCCAACCCCCGCGCCCCACCACCCTCCCACCCCACACCGGCAGACCTCGACTATTTTCAAATGGATGCTTTTAGAATTCTTGCAAAAAATGTTTGTCTAATTGGTGATAGAAATCTTTAAACGCTCATCCAAGCTAAATCGCGGTCACACGAACTCCTCTTAGCATGACATCAATTGTGAGAGATTCGGCAGTGTGAATACAAAGCAAACATCGCGGGCGACCCCGACTTTAGAGAATTTACGGAGGGTCGAAATTATATTATCATATTTAAAGAATATAGGCCTATATAGACACATTTCTAAAATTGAAACGAGAGGCTTCAGGCACTAGGATTGCATGCATTTCGTTCTTACACCATTGCAGTCATAGAGAAGGTGTTTTTCGTCATCCAAGGGACAGGTTATCCATCCATCATATGACGTCATGCTCAACTACGGGACGTGTAGGCTGACGTTATAATCGATGATGTCATGAATGACGTAGATAAGTTCGTCAAGAACCATTAATTGATGACAGACTAAGCGTTGTTATACGAATGGTATGTCTTTATTATTTAATAAACATTCTGTTGAATATTTTGAATCTAATTTGACTTGGAGCTGTTGCTGTCATAGGCAACTTACACGTATAATTTTCTGGAAATTGATAGTTAGGGAGTTTAAGGATCGATCGATCCAAACACAAACGAGGTGATCTAGAGATGGGCGGGGAATAGCTAAAACTGTATTCCTCCATTTATTTCAAACGGTACATACTCTGTCTTTTCTGTCGGTTTTTATCTATCATCCAGTCTCAATTGTCATTTTGTGGTCCCAGTCCATATATTAAAAATTGAATTTGGCAAGCTTGGAACATATCTAGTTTATCGAATCTCCATATTTTGGACCCATATAAGGTAAGTGGCGTTATCATCCTGTCCAATAAGATGCATTGGAGGTCAAATAGCGTATCGTGTTCTTGGATTTTTCTGCGTAATTGGAACATAGCTTTGTTTCCCTGTTTAATGTTTCTCTTTCTGCATGAGTAAAAACTGCTATTACGTTTGAAAGGAGTTTCTAATAATAAATACCCATCTACAGTTTCTATCTGTTCTCCTCTGAGGTAAAATTGTCCTTGTTCTAACCCTTTTGTGACGAAACCAGCCAAGAACGGCCTCAACAGTCGTCTTGAGGAATACCCATTTGCCGGCCAAGATAGATCATTATTGAAAATTTACCGCTGTACTGACTAGTTCGATAACAGATCCAGCCATCCCAGTGTTAAATATTAGAAAATAGTCTTCTCGCGGCCTGCAAATGGCCATTCAATGAGGAAATATTTAGATTTTATAGGCCAAATTTGGTAACTAAAGGGTTAATCGTTTGTCGTTGGAGAAGCCCATCACTGGTTTTGCTTAAATTTACTGCTAATTTCCACTACAATACTCATTAACCCTTTAATAATTAAATTTCTACGAAAAATTGAAATATTTACTTATTCAATGTCCATTTGCAGGCCAAGAGAAGACTATTTTTGAAAATTTACCACTGTAATGACTGGCTCGGTTACCGAGCCAGTCATTTCAGTGGTAAAATTTCAAAATAGTCTTCTCCCGGCATGTAAATGGAAATTACTAAAACACCACTACAGAGGCCGGTTTTGGCCGGTTTTGTCACGAAAGGGTAAAAACTATTTAGTGCGCTCTGCAGGTTGTCTGCTGAATACGCCATAATGACAATGTCCTCTGCATATAATAGTGGTGTTAGATAAAGAAGGAGATGTAATTTGGTGTCTGCTAATTTGCTAATGGTTTGCAGGCCTAAACAGTTTCGTCATATAGCCTTCTTCTAAGTCATTTACAAAAATTGAAACTAAAAGGCGAATAGGTTTTCCTCCTTCCTCACTCCAATTGTACATGAAAATCGGCAGAATCTATGTTATTGTGTGTTGAAAATGACTATGCTTTTATACATACTCTGATGTAACGTGATAATATGTCCCGATCAGGGTTGCTTTGATACATTTTTGACATAACCCTATTCGCCAGACCATGTCATACGCTTGTCTGAAGTCGATAAAGCAGCAAAATAATGGGTTTTTTCTAAACCGAAATAATGTTATTATTGCGTGAAAGGAAAATATATTATCCATGGTTGATCTAGCCTTCTGGAATCACGTTTATGCTTCAGTAATAATTTCACGCAGTGCCGTACATTTTTTAAACCTATCATTGAAGAGTTGATGTGAATAATTTGACGAGAGAGATCAATAAAGAAATAGTTCTGTAATCAGTCGGGTAGACTGGATACTTATTGTTAGGGATTATTTTGCCAGTTGTCCATGACTCCGGCATGCATGCTGTGTTAAATACGATATTAAATAACATTTCGTAAATAGGTAGCAGTATTTCCTTGGTGTTTGTTAAATATGTTCATTCAATATTCCATCAGTTTCACTCAAATTTTCGTTTTTCATTCTGTTCATTGCATTTCTTATTTCTTCTTGTGTCATTGGACTATCATTACTGGGCACACAGGTATACGCTCAGCTGGGTTAATATCGCCATATCTATCAAATTCTTGCTCATTTATCGATTTTAAATGTTTAGATAGGCTGAATATATATGCCATTTTTGTGTTCTGCTCTCTGTGTTTTCCATTTATTGTTTTCCAGAATTGTTTTGGGTTCGCGTTTGTTAAATTCCGTAATTTTATCTGACGTTTTATTTGCGATTGTTTTGTCTGTTTATTTCTTGATTTCTTGTAGGTCTTGCTGGCACTTTAAAATACTTTCACACTGTGCTGGGTTCTATCAATATGATATCCTTTTGGTTTTAAAATATAACTCCCGTTTCTGAGCGCAATGGTGACCAAACAATTGATTATTATTTGTCTTAGGTTTCCGCTGATATCTCTTTTTAGACCCAAATGCATTTCTTGCGCTGGCCATGAAGAGGTCGCCAATCATCTTTACCGATTTCATCTACGTTGTTTAGGCATTCCTTAATTTGTTCAATCTACCACGAATCTAGATTTCTTACGAAGTCAGTTGTTTTGTCGGTATTCATTTAATTATAATGAGCTCATTTTCGTGCTATTGATTTGAATATTCAATTCATGTTTGTGTTTTCCTGATTGTATGTTGGATAACTGACATTTCACCCCCTTTTATAGCAAGGTGGATACTGTAGTTTATATCATAAATTAACGGACTAAACTCGTTTTCCCCGACATCTTGTATGATGTATGATTACTGTATTCTGCGGCTTTTTTCGCTTTTGGCAACTGCGTTTTCTCCTCAGCCAAGATCTTTAGCTTCCTCAGGTCCATTTTTGATTTGAGTGCACAGAGTCTGCTATCTTGAGGGCACCTCGTAGCATGCTTAAAAGATTTATGCAATGACGCCTTTTTCTGGCTTTATAATTGCTGGTTCCCAGTAGGGCAAATTCCAAGGCTCTCTATTCAGGTGTGTCTTCTGGCATCCTTAGCACATGGCCAAACATGGACCAACTTTACTGGGTAACCTTTACGGACCGGGGCGATGTATTACACACCTTGTATAGGGCATCGTTGAAAATTATGCTGTCTGGTGATCGGTGTCCAGTGATGGCGCATAAGTGGTTGCGGTTGCAGGCATCACGTTTGTCTAGAGCTGCATTTGGAGCAGCCAGGCTGTTGCAGTTATACAGCATCAATGATACACAGGCTGCGTTGTATAAACGCGAGATCTTGCACATTTCAAATACAACCGTTATTTCCTAATGCGTAATCTTACAAATCTTCACTTGTCGTGGTCCCCCCCCCCTCCCCCCTTCTCCTTCATCGTATCGCTGCCGACTTGATCATTTCATATAAAGAAATTGCTGTTTTGGTCTATTGGCGGCCCACTAAACTGTGTCATCAGGGTATATGCCATATGTACACCATGGACAGATTTTAATGTGTACCTCATAATTGTATTTGTATGGTCTATTGTCATGGGTAGGTTAGTGATCGACCAAATTCACGACGAATAGAGGAATCCAGTTTATCGATCAATCATATGACGTCATAATCATCAATGCCACATGTAGGCTGACGGCACAATCAATTATGTCATGAATGACGCGATTTAGTCTGTCATAAACGCTTAATAGTCCGTCAAGTTGCACGGATTGTATGTCTTTACTATTTAATAAACACGCTGTTGAATATTTTGAATCTAATTTGACTAGGCAGCAGCGGCATCCAATCAAATTAGTTTCAAAATATTCAGCAGCTTACCTGTATAGTTTTCTGGAAATTGGGAGTGCCGATCCCAACACGAGGAAAGCGTGGGTGGAGCCTAGCTAGAGATGGGCGGGGCGTAGCTGAAACGGGATTCCTCCATTCAGTGTTATTTTCGTTCTGATTGTTTTGGTATGTGTGTAGTCTCAGCCCTTTCTGTTATTAAGTGAACAAGAGGATCATAAACATAAGATCTTTTTTTGGCTACAGTGAATGAAATAGAGGAGGCGTCCAGAAAGGGGTTCGTTTCAAGCCATGCCCGCTCACTTTGTATGCATACGTGTATAGATTTTACAACTTTAAACCCTTAATTCCCAAAATTCCAATTTAAAATTAACTATACAGGTGAGATTTAGAATATTTTGACAGGGAACTTTAACTGCCATAGCAGCAACAGTCACAGTCACAATAGTATTAAAATATTCAACATAGCAAAATTGCAAATCCAAATTTACCAAACACATACAAGTCAGACACAGTCGTAACGGACATTTAACACGTTCGTGCCTACACTATGTGATTGTGGCATACGTCTGAATAAATCTACACTTTCTCCCAACGAGGCAATGCAAGTATTAATTGGAGTGATTTTCTAACATCGCATCTTCGCTTACTTCTATGCGTGCGTGCATATGTATATATGCAGGTATAGGCACAGATTTCTGGAATATGTTATTTTCTATATTTATACAGTGATTAACTATATTTTAATTGTGATGTCAGCTAACATGTAATCGGTTTACTCCATTGATCGATTCAGCATCTAGAATGTATGCCATTCTTTTGTCATACCACTGACGATTATTAGCGCTATTGAGGAACGAATTGATGAGTGACATAAAAATAACTAGAATGCACTCGAGTGAGATGCTGACTCACTCCCTTGCGCTCTGTCTTGACTGCGCACTAAGTGACAACTAGATAGTTGACCTGTTGAAATCAAATTCAAATCAATCATAAACTGTTATAATATGAAGGCGTGTGTTAAATCTGGGGAATCTGCCTTCTAGCACTCCAGTATCGCCAAAATGTGTGTTCCGGTATGCACCTCGTGACCCTGTGACTTAGATACTCGATGCTTTGTCTTGAAACTCATATACCTTCTAGCCACCTAGACTATGAGGGGATGCGCAAAAGTGGCTGATTCTACCTACTTGAGTTCTCAATCTATGGCTAAAATGTATATTTTGGGATGCACTTTGTGCCACTGCGACCTAGATATTTGACCGTTTGACCTCAAACTCATTGTTGTCTCACTTGCGAAGCAGAAACCTAGATATAAGGAACTCGAATTCCTGTGGTGTCGTCGTTGTCGTCGTCGTCGTCGTCGGTGTCCGTAAATGTACTGTTGGCTAAGGGGTTTCGTTTGCCTACTAATTGAGCAATGGTCATTCCGCTTTCAATGAAACTTTAGAACAGAAGTGCTCTATGCAATACAGGGAAGCGATCTGCACCAAGACGGATATGATTTGGGGGGGGGGGGGGGGAATCTTTCCTACTTTTGTTACGGGTTTGGATTTTTTATGAGCTTCTTTTTTCATGTATTTTGTTAGCTTTTTTTTAAATAACCATTGTTCTTCAACACCGGATATCAACATCATTTTACAGCAATGTTATATACTGTGCATGCGTACTACACGCATAATTAATACATTTTATTTTGGGAAAATTTTCCTGCTTTTTTCACGGTCTTAGACGTGAAACCATTTTCATGTTTTTTGGTTACGTTTTTTCCGTTCATTCTCTTTCAATAACTGCTCACGGGATATCAATACAGCAGTGTTATATACTATGCACGAGGTACTATCCGCGTCATTTTTGATGGGTTTCTGTTGTTTTTTGATGCCTCGGTGAACAAATGTATTACGAACAATGCCAAGTTTGCTTTGGTGGCAATCAGCGCTATCCGTTACTTTACATACGAGACATTGCACGCTTCAGCGATTCTCGTAACTCTAGGCTTTATAAGATGAATCGATAAGCAAAATTTTCCGGTTTTACTCTCTCAGCCTTGTGCTTTCCCAAACAGACACACAGACAAACAGACAGACAGACAGACAGACAGAAGGCACCAACCGCAATACTGATACCTACATTTGGCGGGGTGAGTAAATATCAGAATATCTTAACTACTGAAAGAAGAATGACCAAACACGAAACATAATTCTTATGGCATCATAATCAACTACGTGACGTGTAGGACACATCATAATCAATGACGTCATTATTGACGTAGATGAGTGCGCCACGAACACATAATTGGTGACTGAAAAAGCTTTGTTGTACTAATTGTATGCTGGCTTTACTATTTAATAAACATGCTGTTGCATATTTTGAAACTAATTAGACTGGACAATGTTGCTGCATTAGTTTCAAAATATTTAACAGCTTACCTGTATAGATTTCTGGAAATTGATTTTCAGGGAGTTCAGTGATCGGTCGATCCCAACACGAGCGAGGCGTGGGTGGCGCTCAGCTAGAGATGGGCGTGGCATATTTAAAACTGGACAGGTCCATATATATATATATATATATGGATCTGTCCAGTTTTAAATATGCCACGCCCATAACTAGCTGAGCGTCACACACGCACGCACGCACGCACGCACGCACGCACGCACGCACGCACGCACGCACGCACGCACGCACGCACGCACGCACGCACGCACGCAGACAGGCACGCACGCACGCACGCACGCAGGCGTGTCTTGATATTGAAATAAAGGTATTTCCTGGCTGCAATGACTATGCTGGAACAGCCTGTTACACCCCGTTGTGTGTCATTGGACAAATAATAAACTTATATTAATCTGCGTGACATATTGAACGCTGGAGTAATATGGAATGACATAAAATGAGCTAGAATTATCCTCGTTTACCGTAATGTAGTTTAATATTTTTCACTGGTTCAAGTGGCATTCAGCAAATGTCATTAATACATTTTCCTTGTCTATCATTTCAGGAAACCAGCTAGACGATCTATGCACAATCTTCTCACATATCGCGCTTCTGTAGAGGGGAAAAATTCAATTAACTTCGGAGATAGAAGCAATTCATTATAATTACGCATTGCGTGCGCTCGGAACGGGTATTGATTTTCTGTCTATTTTATGAACGTCTCCGAAATTAATTCAAATTCCTTATTTCGATAATGCACAGCATTTAGCATTTTATTTTCCTAATCATTACAGAATGATTATCAAGAATCATTTAATTTGTGAGCGTGAAACGAACGTCTTGTGTGAGAGCAATGGTTCCTTGTCCTTTCCGGGCACAATTAGTCAATTAATACAAGGCTAAGTTGACAAGAAGTTGCGACTTCATGCCTATAGAGGAATCCAGTCTGTCATTTATGTGTATAACGGCATATTCATTTACGTCACATGTAGGCTGACGTCACAATCAAATACGCCGTGAATGGCATATCTAAGTCCGTCATAACGAATATTTTGCCAGATTTTATGGCAAATTATAATAATCACGTGCCTGTACATATCGAATATGAAGAAGACATTCCACTGCTTCGCTTCTCTAAGAAGCTGGCAAAAGCAAATAGTACTGGAAATAAATTATTAGAAGTTTGTGAGGAGACAGGGATCAGAATCATGAATGGGAGATTTGTGAGAGACAGGGGAGTAGGTGACATAACATGTATAACTGCCAAAGGGGTGAGTGTGGTGGATTATTTTCTCTGCTCCTTTAATAAATTTGATACAATAAAAGATTTTGTAATTGAAGAACCAAATGAGCTATCTGAACATGAAATTGTTAGATGTATTATACAATGTAATTTTGTAGAGACAAAAATGTTAATAGTAATAATTCGCAGAAGGTTATTAATCAAAAATACATTTCGAATGGTGATAAAATGACCGAATACAAAAACAACATTTTGTCTGAAGACATCCAGGAACTATTGTACAAAATGAATTCACTTGTTGATGAAACATGTATGCTCGCAGAAGTCGATGAAAATGAAACAGTAATTTTGTTTACATCGGCGATTTAAAAGGCAGCAGATGCATTGTTTTTAAAGGCATATAATAATAAGTCAAGGAGAACTAATCGAAATAACTTACCTCAGCAGTACTCAGTAGATTATGAACATAAAGGGAAAGCAATTCTTTCAGGCGTTAAATCGATTCAGAAACGAAAACAGTCAGACAGCTCGCGTACATGTGGTAACAGCTGGGACAGATTTTAAAAAGAGTGTGAGAAAATTCAAAACTGAGCAAAGCATTAATTTAACTAACGAATTACTTGCGACACAATATACGGATACAAAGCTATATCGGAAGCTATTGAAAACAAAAGAGAACAAGAAAATCGGAAATATACAGATAGATGAATTTGTAGATTTTTTAAAGCCGTTAATAACCCAAACCCGGAATTTTATTATGCAGATATAGCAGTGCAAAATTATGTATCGAGCTATTCTCAAGCGAATGAGGCATTTCAAATTATTTTTGACGATCTGAATGCCGAAATAGCTGACGAGGAAGTTAGTAAGTCTATATCACAATTAAAGAATAACAAAAGTGCACGTCCAGATTTGTTAATTAATGGATTTTAGTAGTTATAAACTAGGGGCGTCAGAACAGAACGTGGTGGGGGCTGCCGATCCACGATCCGCGGCTATAGGAGGGGGGTGGGCTGTCAGAACAGAGGAGGCTACAGGGGGCCGGCTGTTGTAGACTGTTTTAATCGGTGGTAGCCACGGATCGCCGATCGGCGGCTACAGGAGGGAGGTGAGTTGTCCGAACAGAGGTGACGGCTGGCGGTGGGCCCTCGTCCAATGTTCAGACCATGCCAGGCAAGTACAAAACTTCCATTTAGACCTACAACATCATAAGTTTATTCACGCCAGGAAAGTATAAAACTCCCACTACAAACCCACTATTAGTAAAGGGGGATACCATCAAAATCCCCCATATTAGAGAAACGCAACTGTATAGGTAAATATCTGCTATGGACATTGATGAAGTACTTCAAAATTTGCCATGATTATTGCAGCACGGGCTTATTAGCCGTACCAGTTATGCCGAAAACCTGGCAGCTCTCCTTCCCGAGAAGCCAACCCCAGCCCCACGCAGGAAGCTGCCACCCACTTCCGAGAAGCCAACCCCAACACCACGCAGGAAGCTGCCAAACACTCCCGAGAAGCCAACCCAACACCACGCAGGAAGCTGCCAACCACTCCCGGGAAACCAAGCCCAGCCCCTCGCAGGAAGCTACCGACTACTATTACGAGATCGACAGTTGTTCTGATGCTTTATTTCAGGTAATGAGGGACATACCCCCAGGATTTGTGAAGGTCCCACGTGCAATCCAGAACTATCTGCGGGGATGGGAACTTCCTGGATATGGGGAAAAAGATCCAATGGCTTTCCTGAATAAAAACCTGGACACGATCGAGAGGAAGTTGGTGAAAGAGGTCCTCGACCTGAAGGGGTTGAACGTCTCCCTTGCTCTCAATATCACTCTCCACAAGGATAATAATGACGGGAGAGAGGTCACCACAAATCGCCAGTTCTGCTCTAAGCAGCATGCCATCCTGAAGGCAATCGATATTAGCGAGACTGTGAAGGAGGCCAAAGGCAAGGTGTTGCAAGGCCCTGAGAGCTAGACCTGCGAGGGGTCTGGCTGGACAGTTGACCAGGTTTATGTATTGTACCTCAACATCGCCAGATATCAACCACTACGTGGTGGGTCCTACATCGATCTCCCTGCTTCGATTAAGCAAAAGCGTGCCCGGGTTAATGTCCACAACAATGATGACCACTGTCTTCGCTGGTCTCTCTTGGCTGCTGCTTATCCTGCAGACAGTAATCCCCAGCGGATATCGAAGTATTTAGGGCACTGGGACACCCTTGACTTCAGTGGTGTAGACTCTGCAAGCCCTCTCCACCAGCTTAAGCGTGTTGAGTGGCAGAATGGCCTGCCCATTAATGTATTCGGGCATGGCAAGGGTGTCTACCCACTGCAGCTGAGTAAGGCTGACCCAGACATTCCGAGGACAAATCTGCTGCTTATTGAGAAGGGCGGCAAGCAACACTATACCAGGATTAAGGACCTGAATCGTCTGCTCTATGATCAGAGTCTGTATAAAGGAAGAAAGCACGTCTGCGAGCAGTTTCTCCACTGTTATTGTCGGGAAGACCTTCCCATCATGCACAAACCGGAGTGCTGTGGTATTAGCGACAGCCCAATGCGCACAAGAATGCCTACATAGGACAGGAAGATGCTACAGTTCACCAACTACCACAAGCAACTCAAGGTGCCATTCACCATCTATGCCGACTCTGATGCCCTAACAACCAAGATTGAGGGGCCAGAGGCGAATCCGGCTCAGAGCAGCACACATAAAACGCAACACAATGAGATCTGTGGGTTCTCATACATTGTGGTTCGCTGTGACGGTGTCAGTGAACCGCCAGTGATGTATCGAGGAGAAGATGCAGCTAAGCACTTCCTGGACTGGTTGGCAAAGGAAGAGGAGAAGATAACGGCCGTGCTCGCTGACCCTAGGCTGATGGAGATGACTATAGAGGACTGGCGAGCTCATAAAACCGTGGTCAGTTGCGATGTGTGGGACAGACCATTAGCTCGTGACAGAGTCATAGATGGTGTCAGAGATCACTGCCACATCACTGGTCTCTACTGGGGAGCAGCACACCATGTGTGTAATCTCAAGCTGTGTCTCAACCCTAAGGCCACCACCATCCAAGTCCTGTTCCATAACCTGCATGGGTATGATTCTCACCTCATCATGCATGCCATCTCCCAAACAGAGCGACAGATTAACTGCATCCCCAACAATATGGAGAAGCACATCTCCTTCAGCCTCCATCGGCTGCGGTTCAGTGACTTGGCCTAGTTCCTCTCAGCATCACTTGACAAGCTGGTAGCTAGTTCCACAACGTTCCCACTTACAAAACAATATGAACCTAGCACTGCCAAGCATGAGCTCCTCCTCTGCAAAGGTGTATACCCCTATGAGTACATGGATGGGTGGCTCTGTTTCAATGAGACCTCTCTCCCACCTCAAGCTGCTTTCTACAGTAAACTCTCTGGCGAGGGAATATCTGACAGAGACCACAACCACGTACATGCTGTCTGGGCCCAGTTCGGCTGCCAGACCATGGCAGGCTATCATGACCTCTATCTGCGGTCTGACACTCTGCCCCTTGCAGATGTCTTTGAGAGCCTCTGCATCACGTACCTCCAGCAGTATCATCTGGACCCAGCAACCAAGATTGAGGTCTGTCTACGCCTCTGGCACCTAAATGGATGAAGATGAAGGGAGAGTGGCTCTCAGAGTATCAGTGTGGATTGGGCGAGTCGATAGCGGAGACGACAGCAGAAAAACTGGTGCCTAACCTGAGAGACAAAGAGCGCTATGCCCTACACTACCACATCCTAAATCTCTACCTTGGTTTAGGAATAAGGTTGAAGAAGGTGCACATGGTTCTGCGCTTCAATCAGTCACCGTGGATGGAGCCTTACATCCGACTCAACACAGAGCTCCATAAGAAGGCCAACAGTGACTTTGAGAAGGATCTCTACAAGCTGATGAATAACGCTGTCTTCGGTAAGACCATGGAGAACTTGCGCAAGTGAGTGGATGTCAAGCTAGTGCGATCATCTGAGGAGGACAAGCTGCGCAGCCTAATAGTCAAGCCTAACTTCACCCGGGCGAATGTGCTCGATGATGATCTAGCTGCTCTCCACTGAACCACCCTGTCTATGTCGGAATGTCCATCCTGGACCTCTCTGCTGTCTAATCTCTGCAGTGCTAGCACTGTCACTCAACGGTAGCTTATCGACAAAGGCTTACCAGTTAAGGGACTTGACACGGTCATGCAGAGAAGCCACCTTATATGGTATGTCTTAAATGTTTGGCAGCCCAGATGACTGCAAGTGCTATCGCAACATACAGGAGCCATGGACCGGCAACATCAAAGAATGTGCCTAACCCCGAGGCGATGGCTGGAATAGCCTCAGAGATCATCTCAACTCCTTGGAGAGGACTATTGACGATTTTGCGGACCATCTCGCCAGCCTTCATCATGAACAGAGCAATCAGAACCCCAACTACTGCTAGTGGGCCAAGAGAGCCTTTCACATAGGTACAATAAATTCCCTTGGCTCGGTGAATTAGTCAGCCGGATTCTGGCTCTACATCATCACCATCATAGTCGTCCTCATGATAGGAATCCTCATCATTGTCCTAGTCTTCATCATAGTCATCCTCATCATAGTCCTCATCGTAGTCCTTATCGTAGTCCTCATCGTAGTCCTCAACTGGATCCTCGAAAGTTTCCGGTTCTTACATTGATGGTAGCTCCTGCTGACTATATGCTGAATTTAAATCGCCTGTATAGACATAGCATCTGCAATTTTAAATGCATGCGTGTTCACGTTGGCGAACTGGGGTCTCAGCTTCCGAGGTAGAGAGAAAACGTCATAACCAGGTGATGGAGAGGCTATCTAAGGAGAAGTTTGAGTACAGCAAGGCGCTCGAGCATTTGCACCAAAGGGAGGCACGCCAACAGCAACAAATGGCTCAACCAACCCAGAGCAGTCTCGATGAGTACTACGAGGCTGTAAAGCTCTCCAAGCCGATGCTCGACTATGAGGCATCAGGAGGTCAGAAGACGGCCGATGCCATAGTAGTAGTGGCTGCTGCAGGAGTGGTGGTAGCTGGGACAGCTGCTGGAGTTATGCTCTACGTGCGTTCAAGCTGAATACCAGTGGTGTGTGATACACTAACCTTTGCATATCAAAAGTACAACACCGTTACTTTGATGGGGCGAGTGCCCCTCACTCTCCATGCAGGTTCCCAATGTGAAAGCTGAGTTGGTTGCCATGGTTAGGTGGGATGTCCCTTCCTCCGAGATGGCACTGACCTTCGAGCGCAGACTCGAGTCGCCACTGGTCAGGTGGAGTAAAGCATACAACTTCATTTTCTGTTGATAGAGACAGTAATCAGCCAGATCGTGCACCTCACCGAGAATGTTGGTCCCAGCCACCACAAGTTTGAAGTCATCTAGCTCCCCCACCTCCTGGACCACCCCTTCCTTCTGAACAGGACTGCGACAGCGACGCAATCCGAGGCACCTCGTTACAATGTCAACTCTAAACGCTGGTTAGCCATGCCCTGGACCTGCTGATGCTCTCACCCTACATGTAGGATTTGTTGTCTAGAGCCCACACATTTTAGTTCCTGATCGTTCTCTTCATTCCAGACCTGACGTCGTGGAGAGGTCATCATTACATCCGGAAGATGTTCAGTGTACACCCAGAGGAACAGCTTGTCTTGCATCAAGGCCGGTTCACGTGTGTGTTCTCGATGAGGGAGAAGAGTGGCACCACGACAGGTATACCTACGTCTGGTAAGTCGAATTCTGTGAAGCCTTCATTACATCTGATGGCATAGTACAATTTCCCCTTCACATAATAGATCGGTCCACGAGCAAGTGGAGCCAGGACCAAGTACTCATCGTTCACATAGGTGGTTTCCAGGGTGTTGTTGCTCTGCATAATCTCCCACCTACTCACCACCTGCAGGAGCTCTACCTCCTTCGCCCTGTGCTCTTAAACTTGAACTTGAGCGTCATGCTCCTAATCTCATGGATCTGTCCCGAGAGGGCGAAGTTGATAAACTTCCCCGCTGTGGATAAAGGGGTCGCATCATTGATACTAGGTTGAATGACTGTCAGACAGTCCTTCTGAGCAGCTTCTCCATCAGTGCTTGCGGGTCGTGCGTCTTGGTGATTGGACCATTGCACCACTGATCGTTATTGTCGACCGCCTCAGTGGCAGAGTCGGACACCAGGAGGATGTATCAAGACTGACGATGTTCAGCGAGCAGGGCCCACAGCAAGATGTTTTCCCATGTCCTGACAGGGCAATGATCATCACCACCTGACCGGCATCATTTGGTCTACTACTGTATGGCACTGACATGTTGCACGTGCGCACGAAGGATGGTGAGCACCTGTTTGCTGTAGCCTTGTCTATATCTGGGGGATTAAATGGCAGTACTTCCTGTACCAGCTCTTTTGCCTGCTGTGTGGGTAGCGTTGTACTGCCGGTGGATATGAAGGATGCGATAGAGTCGTCAAGCATGAAATCCCAACAACAGCTGAGAAGGTAACACAGAGGGCCTGTGTCAGTACCCACATGGTCTAGCACCTCGAGTATCTGTATGATGCAAGCTCGAACAGCCATGCTTATTATGTGATCTTAAATGGCAGGCCAAAGAATCCTGACTTCTTCACCTCGGGTAGTTGGAGCTTTGCTGTTGCATTCGCTTGGCCATCCACCATGATATGGCTCAGGCCGATGGTGCCTACCTTGAGATTCCCCCCATCGTGTTCGAATGAGCTCCGTGGTTTCAGGAGATCCGTAACCAGGTCCTGTCCATAGTCTCATCGACTTCGAGCATACCTCGCATCACTGCCCTGTCTTTGATGCCCATCCCCTTGTATACAGTCTTGGCCTTGTTGAAGGCTGATTGTCCTACCACGTCAGTGTTTCTGATGAAATCTCGGGCTGGGATGGTACCTCGGATCTCTCGAGGTTCGCCCTCTCATCGAGGTCTAGGAAGGAGATGGAGGCAACAGTCTCATCTGAACCGAGATGTGCCTCGCCCGAGTGAGCGAGATCACCTAGCTCTTTGCTCTCTAGGTCTGTGAATGACAGAGACATTGTTGGGGTATACATACGTCTTAAACCTGGACATAGCCCATGATGATCTCGGCAATAGCACTCGTCGCTAGCCCTAGAACCGCAGCTTCCATTAGAGGGATGCGTTCCCCCATGATCTTGGCAGAAACAGTATAGGAGGCGCCACCGACGGCAATCTTTGGGATGGGATGTGTTATTCCTAGACAGTGGTCGACAAGCGTACTCGCCACTGTAGCAAGAACAGTGGCTCCAGCAGCAGGAATAACCTCATTACCACCTGTCATCTTCACCACGGCCACATTCACGGCCACGTTACTGGTGACATGAATAGCAAAGGGCTTACCCTGTGTCAGTAGCTCCCGGGTCTTGCTTTTGAGCAGCTTTTCCACCTTCTGGAGACTCGCCTGTCTCTCCAGGAGTTGCTTTACAGTCTGTACCATTGGCGTCATTGTTTAAGTCCTGAGTATACAACGCATTTAAACATGTACGTTCTACCTCGAGAGCGCTAAGCAGATCTACCCAGTCTGCATCTGTTAGCTGATTAGATTGGTACTCGGGAATATCCATACAGTTCTGTGCCACACATAGTGGCTTAGACCATGGACCTACTAGTACTATGTACTAGGTACTACGACGTCTTCCACACCGAATAGAAGGACTATAAGAAGAAGTCACCAGATGAGCTCGCCCAGCTCTCTAACGCTGATGTAGCAGAGGAGCTGATAGCTGTGAAACTCTACCTAGGATTTGGTAAGGGGCAGCTCTGCTTTATTGAATACCTCATTATGGGTGGCAGTACAGTAAAGCTCCTGCATACTAAGGGATTCTACAAGGATCGGGAGTATCTGTCAGATGTGTTCCAGCAGTTGCAGGCATCCATGGCATCTCCTGTTGAATAAGGCTCTGTGCTACTACAAGCTGAAAAAAGGCTGTACCACCGAACCATACAGTCCTTGGGTGTGTATGCTGACAGCGTTCTTGGGGGCTGTCGGGCAGACCAAGCTAGTTCAGGCAATCTCATTTGCCATGCCTCCCGCACTGGACGAGAGTCAGGATGATCTCATGCTTTATGAGCAGGATCTACTAGTGGCAGAGAAGACTGGTGACGAGCACAGCAATAGCCAGACCTGACACCACTCGTAGGTTTATCGTCTTGCTAGCACTGCCGGGCGGGGTGGTGGGTGTCAGCACGGGTTGCCATTTGTCATCCAGCATTCCCACTGTTCCAGCAGTCGGAACAACAGTCAGAACGACGGTAGCACTTGCCCTCGTAGGAGACCATGGGGACCTAGGTGTAATGGGCATTGGGCCAACATGTGCAGCTGAGTTGATGTCAATGTTAAACCCAAAGTACACACCTGGAGAATTCTTCTCGACTATCATGTTATTGTAGCCCCTAATCTTCAGATCCTCGACATGCACGATCATATTGCTCAGAATAAGTCGTAGGTGTGGCGATATAGCGAAGTCGAGCTTACGACGGGCCTTCAGTAAGGCTTACTGGACCTTGGCAATGAGGCTACTCGGAACGGCAACAATGATCATGTCCTCAACGGGACTGCTGAACATGGCCTGCACCTCTTTTCCACTCACCCCATCTATGGAGTGGCGCAGGTTGGTCTGGGCTGTCAGGAGAGAATAACATAATGCTTCTAAGGACTGGCTGATTCGAAAGATCGCTGCTGGTGTGAGCCCTGAGGTTGTATGTGGGACAAAGTATTTCCACGCCTCTGAATGGTCCTGCCTGATGGACCAGAGGAAGCTATCAATATTCAGGAGAGGAGAGTGTCTTATGGGTTGAGGGTGTGTCACACTCCTCAAAGGCGAAGGGCTCAGTGACGCTGCTCGAGCATGTCGGGCTCACAAGTCCGCAAACAACACCCATTGTGCTAGAGAAGCTGGTTGTAAAGTGAAGCAGCCAAGACCTGCCCCAGATGGGATGAAGATCAGCATCGAGGATGGCACAGGACTCGATATGACAGAGATATTTCTCGATGGGTTCACCTTGTTTGGTTTAACCCTCCATATATAGGATGCTGGTTATACTACTACTCATACCTGTGGTGGTAGCTGCACAGACATCCATGATATTAGATGCCAATTAGGCCCACTTCCAGGATAAGCCCAGGTACAATACCTTCCATGACCATCTGTGGAAAAATATCTATGACTGATTTCACCCACGTGAGGAAATTAAGTCTGTCTGCCACTTCTATGGTGTAGAATGTTCTGGACGTGGTTGTCTGCAGCCGATAGGGCACCAGATCCTCTGAGTCACCTGTGAACATGCCAGACTCTGCGAAGGTGCTGATGGTAGGCACTTTAGCGTTCTGCTAAGTGAGCATTGCCAAGGCAGCTGGAAGGGCCTGTGGGTAATCCCCTCATGCTGATGTGACACTGGCCATGACTACGTGTTTGTTTGATTTAGTTTGTTTGATACAGACATTAGGCATGGCATGTATTTGTGATCCAACATTATGTCTATTATCATAAGCATCATCAATCATCATCATCATATCATCATCAATCTTCATCATCAATCATCATCGATCATCATATCACCATCAATCATCATCAATCATCACCATGTTGTCCAGCATGGGCTACTATCTGGCAATACTCTTACTCTCAATAACATTTACGAATAATACACAGCGAGATTTTAACTGGCAATTTTAAGTGTAATTCGACATATAATACAATGTATTAGCTATCTCAGCTATGTATACATTAATAAAAAATGACCTAGATTAGCTGATACCCTGTTATGCATTATCTATGATATGAATATCCTAAGGAAAAAATCTGTACACATATCAGCTAGGTCTATATCTTTTGGAACAGTATTGTCGTTTGTGGGTGTTTTATGACGATAGTATTAATTTGGTAAGAACTGTAGTGTGTGTAATTTTTATGTGATTGGGAGTAATACTTCACTAATAATACATAGCTAGATTTGAACCGGTGATTTTTAAGTGTAATTCAACATATAAACAAAACAACACATTAGCTATCTCGGCTATGCATGCATGAATTCGCACCGGTTTCAGAGAGCAGAGAGAATATATACCTACAGATTGCCATCAGTAATGCCAGCATACATATATACATATGTACATAATATAGACTGTATGATTACTGTATTCTGCTGCTGTAGTAGTAGAAACATCCAACGGCTGCAATCAGTCCGTCTTCACTTTTGCCAATGTGTATTGTCCTCAGCCGAAATACTTAGCTTCCTCAGGTCCATTCTTGACTTGAGTGTACCGAGTCCTGCATTCTTGAGGTCACCTCATAGCACACTTAGCAGATTTATGCAATGACATCCTCTCCTGGCTTTGCATTTGCTGGCTCCGATTAGGGTTAATTCAAAGGCTCTCTGAGCTGGTGTCTCTTCCACATCCTTAACACATGGCCAAACATGGACCATCTTTGCTGGACGACTTTTACAGACAGCGGTGATGTATTACACATCTTGTAGGGTCCATCGTTGGAAATTATGCTGTCTGGCCTTCGGGGTCCAGTGATGGTGTATAGGTGTTTGCCGTGGCAGGCATCGAATTTGTCTAGAGCTGTCTTTGGAGCTTCCCAGCTATTAGTTATACAGCATCACGGATACACAGGTTGCATTGTATAAATGTAGCCTCTTTATCAAGGGCATCTTTGATCTACAAATCCATAGCTTCCAGAAGGACTGGAAAGCTATGTTCCCCATGACGCAGCGTGCATACATGTCAGCAGTACTGCAAAGCAGTGAGCCCAGGATTTTACTTTTCCTCCATGGTTCGCCATCACGAAGTGGGTCATCATTTTCTATAGTTTCATGCTTTGTCGATAGGTATATGTGGGTGAACTCTGTTTTGGATTCATTCATAGAGATTCTCAATTTTTAGTTTGCTTGCAGCTATTGGGAGAAGTTTGTCAAGGGGTTTCTTTTCCTCGTCTATGAAGTCCACATCATCGGCATATTCCATCTCTAGCGGCATGCCCATTATTGACACTGGGGGGGGGGGGGGGTGGGGTGGGGTGGGGGGTGGAATTGGTCTTGTGGAACTTTCCTGCACAGATTTCAATGCAGCAGCAAGGTAGCAGGTGAAAAGCACCGGAGATAGACCATCTCCCTGTGGGGAGCCGATTGATGTCTTAAACTCTACAGACTTCACTAACTTGACTCATACTATCAGCTTGGTGTCTGCAAGTAGTAGTCTCACTAGTCGTAGCTCATCTTCATTGCAACTGGCCTGGTCTAGTACATCTAGGATCTTTGAGCGTTTAATTGTGTAGAAGGCTTGTGACAATGCCCATTTTGTTGAAGTCCCAGTGTTTGGACAAGACTACCGACACAAGCATGAGTTGAGCCTATACAATGTCTGCACAGCTGCGTCCACGTTTGAAGCCACTCTGACATGATCCGGTGAAGTAATAGATCTTGTCTCGGATGTGGCATAGAGTAACATTGGATAGGATTTTCTGTATGCTGTTGAGGAGCACAATGGGCCGCAGATTGTCTGGGGGCCCAGGTGGCTTCTTGGGCTTGGGTAGTGCGATAAGGGTGCCTTTCCTACAGCATCGATAGGAAGGTGGTGCATAAAAGCTGAATTGATTAGGTGCGTGATCAGTTTTGAGATAATGTCACTTGCATATTTGAATAGTTCATTGCTCATGCCATCAGGTCCAGATGCATGACAATTTTTTCAGGGCTTTAAATGCCTTCTCAACTTCTGCTGTTTTAATTGGTGTTAGTAATGGCCTGGCATCTCCTGAGAACGGGTGCAAGGGCTCATCATCGTTGTCAATGAACTGTTCATTGAACCATTCTTGGATCGCCTTGGCTTTTCCCTGGTCAGTCCCGATAAAGTGGCCTTCAGAGTTGTGTACAGTGAGTGGTGGTGTGTAGTCAGTAAGTCTCAGTGCTCGGGCTGCCCGAAACATTTTGTGACAGTCATCCATGGCAGTGATTTCATCTGCTAGGGAGTCTGCCTGTTGAATAGCAAGATCTTTTAAGCATTCGCTAATGTGGCGCAGAATAATATTGCACTCCCAGTGTATTTTGGTGCGGTCTTCACTTTTACCACTTTGATAGATGCGCAGCTGTAACGCTTTCTGCTCTGCTAACGGTTTTACTACTAGAGGGTCATCAGTGTACCTAGTTTGGTTGTTTTAAGAACACCTATGGTGCTGGTAACGGATGATTCCATTGATTTCAGTATTTGGGTTAGGGCTTCATTTGGATTGGAGCTAACATCGATGTTAGCTATCTGCTCCCCGAGGGCATTTTTGTATGACATTTGAGTGGCAGTGTCGCTGATGAGCTTGGTTAGGTTGTAGGTGACTCTACCCTCTTGCCTGGTATAGTGTTTATATATTAGGTAGGGATTGTTCATCTGAAGGCATGTAATGACTAGCTTATGGTCGGAATTGAGGTCTGGGCCTCCATGTGAATGAGCATTCTGGAGTAACGGTTTTGCTTCTGGCTTGCATAGTATGAAGTCTATTTGGTTGAAGACAGCTGTTATAGGCTTAGAAACTGTTGGGGCTTTGCGATCAGTAATGTGTCCAGTCCATGTTGTTCAGTGATGGCCTGGAGGTTTGAATGCCGTATTTGTGAGAAATAGGCCATTGGAACTAAAGAATGCCACCAGTGCATCTCCATTGCTGTTGCGTGTGCCCTATCCATAAGATCTCATGCCTAAGCCAAGTCCTGAACTTTTGTCTGCAATTCCGAGTTTACCCAGCTTGGAGTTGAAATCTCCACACACGAACAGTTGCCATCTAGCTGGGATTGTAATGGCGGAGCTCAGTTCTGCATAGAAGGAATCTAATATTGCTGGATTCTCTTTGGCTTTTTTGCTAGTTGGTCCATATGCATTGACACTTTGACACTTAGTGGTGGTGTGTTTTCGCGTAGGTATAGCCACGTGGATGAATGCAACGCGATCACTGATGTATCCAAAACTAATGACATGATCCAAGGCCTTTGGTCTGATTACGAAGCCTAAGCCCCGGTATGTGGCCTGTTTTTGATCCATGAGCACTACCTTATGGGCTATCCGTAGTTGCTGATCTGAGTGTTTAGCTACTTTAGTCTCTTGAATGCATGCAATAGCGATGTTATACGGTTCACAGTCTGCACCTAAGGTTTGCCTCCTTCAAGTTGCACTCAGACCACATACATTCCACGTAGCTCGTCGTCCGAGGATGTCGAGCACAGTTTCTTGTTTGAAGAAGGGTAGACATAATCAGAGTTGCCTCTGTATGCGGATGTCAGCCCGCAATCCTTGATGACTTGGTTTCCCAAGAAAGTTGGTACTTACAGAGGAGACCAGCATGAAGGTGTCATCTTTCTCCTGACGGTTGTCAATAATTTCAAAATGTAGTTATCAGTGTGTTGCTGTAGACTGTTGTCAATAATTTCAAAATGTAGTTATCAGTGCATTATCAGTCCGATTGATCTGTTTGCTATTATTGCACAACAATTCATAAAAGATAAATGTCAATATTTGTAGGCTAGTTATTGGTTCCCCGTTGACTCATTTCATGACAGTGCTGAATTAAAATTTAAAAAAACCATGGTTCAAATCTCTCGAAAGACCTCAACTAG
This sequence comes from Chaetoderma sp. LZ-2023a, assembly GCA_034401795.1. Taxonomy (NCBI): domain Eukaryota; kingdom Metazoa; phylum Mollusca; class Caudofoveata; order Chaetodermatida; family Chaetodermatidae; genus Chaetoderma; species Chaetoderma sp. LZ-2023a. The sequence continues at coordinate 81,355,725 of CM067369.1, read as the reverse complement.
ATGGTACCCATTTAAAAAACAAGTACGCACTAGTATAGGGGTATAATTACGGAAACTGGAGCAACGGGAACCACATAAAACCCACCACAGAAAGGAGAGAAGAGAGAGAGTGAGAGAGAAAGAGAGAGAAGCCGGCGATAATGCAGGCATTCTTCCGAACAGTGGGGTCCGGGAGTTTTATAGTTTTTTTGTTTGCTACCTATATCTTGACAAACAAATTAGATAGCTGACAGTAAGTGCTTGGCTTATAAAATAATAAATCATAAAAAATTAAGTACTTATAAAATACGGGTTTCAAAACAGAACGCGCTGGGAGCCACCACCAGGTGATAACCGAGACAGTCATTCCATTGGTAAATCTTCAAAAATAGTTTTCTCTTGGTCTACAAACTGTCATTTGGAATGAATAATTTTTTGAATAAATTTAAGTGTGAAGGGGAGGTCACACGCCCTCTTACAATCTTCCCCGTGACTGGACTGAATGAATTTACCTCTGTGACGAGGAGTTAATAAAGTCACCTATCTCGTACGCTTTTCTTTTAGGAGGATATTCAATGATGTCTGCCAGAACTTTAATTGGTAAACAGATTCCCATACTTGAAAGTACAACTGCGAACCTTCAATAATCCCTTCATGTATCGACCCGGACGTGCAGACTAGATGTATATTCTCATCAATCACAGATATCTCCTCGTTATTGTTGGATTTATCATAGTATTTACCTATAGGCTTTCCAGCTTCAACAAATTTATGATGTACATGGACCATAGGGTTACCTAGCAATGCCCCACTGTTCACCAACACTTTATCTGAGATTCGATCCTGAGTCATGTTGACTACTCTCATGTTAGGCATTGTAATTGATGTGGTGATGATTCCAATCCATTTTTCATGGATCATCCGATGGACCTCATCGGAGAAAGCTTTGTTTATATAGTTAACCAATGTGTATAGATTACTGGTTTTCTCATCAGGCTTCGCAACCCCTTCATATTCTAAGGTTGGATCTTTCTGAACTTGAAGTTGAGGAGAGGAATTCTGACCATGGGATGCTGTTAAGTGGCTTACATGCTTATCTCCCTCAAAACGGTAACATACTGGATAACGATGTCCATCTATCACGATAAAGACACTCGCATACTTAACGTTATGTTTCTCGGCTCGAATATGGGCCCAGTCGATTTGTAAAACATGAAGACCTGATTGTTCAGCTTTTTGAAAAGCGGAAATAATATCTTCAACCCAGAGGATAGACAGATTGTGGCTATGTTGTTTCATAAAATGTTTCATAAGATGTCTAATAAAATAGCTCATAAAATATATTGCAAGATATACTTAGGAGGTCGTTTCTCTAATACAGAATTATAGATGTTCATGTGCCCTACTACCAGGTGATGCTCTATTAGAGAAACGAACTGTATAGGCAATCAAGCTAACTGAATCTGAAGCTCAATTATGGGGTACCCCGAAGAGCTATGGAGTTACATGCATGGCGTAGGCTGTGCGGCACGGCGGGAAAAAAAGTGGCAAGATCATTACATGATCTGGGCGACTATGCAAATCAATCGCTTGAGTTCTGTAGAGCTTCTCCTGACCTATCATTCGCAATAGTTGTAGACGAGTTACTCACCTGAAAAAGCCCAGCAGGCACCGAGTTAGGGGCTAGACGCTATCCACTGACAGCAATGACAGACCTAAGACAGTATTTAGATCATCTGTTAATGATCCACAGTATCAATATGGATTATGCTATCGAACGATGATATCAAATAAATGTGTTGCTAGATTTTTTATTTTAGAGTAATTTCATTAATGAGGCAGTCGAAGCGCATCTTGCGCAGTTGTGTCTCTGCATTGTAATATACCTCCTCATCTGTGAGTTTCTTGTGCAGGTGTGTCTCTGCTTTGGGCTTCCTGTATGGTGCTGGAATGGGTGGCTCACTGAGAGGGGTCGTGGTGGGCCCTACGTTGTAATACACCTTATCTGTGAACTTATTGTGATTATATGTATCCATGGTTCGGAATCTTATGAGTAAACCTTTACTAATAGTGGATTTGTAGTTGAAGTTTTGTACTTTCCTGGCGTAAATAAACTTATGATGTTGTAGGTCTAAATGGAAGTTTTGTACTTGCCTGGCATGGTGGGCCCTACGTTGTAAAACACATCGCACCCAGCCGTCGCCTCTGTTCTGACAACCCACCTCCCTCCTGTAGCCGCCGATCGGCGATCCGTGGCTACCCCTGATTAAAACAGTCTACAACATTCAGCCTCCTGTAGCCGCCTCTGTTCTGACAGCCCACCTCCCTCCTGTAGCCGCGGATCGTGGATCGACAGCTCCCACCATGTTCTGTTCTGACGGCCCTAGTATATAACTACTATTTTATATGAACGCAGTAGATGAACTGTAACATCACATTTAAATTTTATTTAACATAATTTTTCGTAGTGGAAACTTCCCTGAAAGCTGGTCGGAGGGAATATTGATACCTCTCCATAAAAGGGCAACGTTTATGATGTTAATAATTATATCGGTATAACGTTACTGAGCACGCTGGGTAAGTTATTCACGAATATATTGAATAATAGACTAAACAAATAAAGTGTACGTGGAGGCTCAAGCTGGGTTCAGGGAGGGGTATGGTACTATTGATCATATTTTTGTTTTAAGTGGTTTGATCTCCCATGTCTTAGGTGAAGGGAAAAAAATTATATTGTGTTTTTGTTGATTATAGTAAAGCTTTAGATTATTTGTAAGAGATTGCTCGTGGCATAAACTATTGAAACTTGGAGTAAGAGGAAACATAATAAATATAATAATATCAATATACTCGAGCCTCAAAACACAAGTTCGGGCAAATCGAGAGCTATCAAGTTACTTTGGGTGTAGAACGGGGGTATGACAAGGGGAAAGATTGTCACCCTTCCTATTCGCGATGTATGTAAATGATTTAGAAGAAGAATTCTCCAGGGGAGGGGTAGAAGGTTTGGATATAACACTGTTAAAGCTATTCTTAATTATATACGCAGATGGCATTGTACTGCTATCAGGGACAATATCTGGACTACAGCAAGCATCAGATATTTTATATGAATATTGTAATAAATGGCGCTTAACGTTAAATGTAGAGAAGACGAAGGCACTGGTTTCTAGGTGGGGTGGACGACTACACCCAAATGTCAAATATGTGTATGACCCACAAGAAATTGAAATTGTCAATGAATTTAAACATTTAGGCATAGCTTTCAGTACATCGGAATCATTTTCCTTAGCACAGAAACGATTGGCTAACCAAGCACAGAAGGTCGTTTTTGCTCTAAAGAAATATTGTCACAAATTTGTAGGCCTAACACCCAGCCATCTATGCAGTCTCTTTGATAAACTAATCCTACCCATTCTTTGTTATGGCAGTGAGACATGGTGGTTTAATGCAGGCTATGAAGTTGAAAAATGTCACAATTTTGAAAACAGTTATTACATGTGCGGCAAGGGATTTCGAATGGTATAATTTACGAGGAGTTGGGTAGAGTACAACTATATCTGACCAGAGAAACGCGAATATAGAAGTATTCGTTTAAAATATTGGAACCTGAACCAATAAAATTAATACGAACTATTTATAATGTTTTATATGATAAATAATTCACGTATTAACTGGGTGAGTAAGCGTAGAGATGTGTTTCCAGGCGCGGTTTTAATGACGTTTGTGTATTGCCAGGCAGCAATGTAGTCAAAAATATGTTTATTGTACAATATAAACAAAGAGCTTATGATAATTATGTGTAAGAATAAATAGGATTATTAGACAGTGAGGATATGAAGAGTGAACATCTTCACCAAATTATAAATATATATAACATGTAAAAACGGCTGGCTAACCTTAAAATATAGATCATCGTAATACAGTATGTGTGTGCAAGCGCGTAAGTTGGCAACTTTTGATCCAGTTTGCCTGAAAGCTGTTTTTGCAGTGAGCTGCAATGGCTGTCAGTCAAACTGGTTGCAAGGCGTGCAGCATTTTGTTTTACAATGTGATTTCTTGGTAGATGATTTTCTTGTCGACCTGGTCTCACTCCTTATTTCACTTTCGTTTCTTTCGTGGAAACAAGGAGAAAGGACAAATGGTTGTTGATCAATTTCTCTAGGGGTCGATGACTATCTTGTCGACCTGGGGTCGTGTTCGCGGAGGGGTCGTAGTCTGCGCGTGGCATAGCTGCCTTGGAGTCATTATGATGTCATAATAGATTATGGCATCGTATTCTCCAATGTGGTTGTGCTGGGTGTGGGTTGCTACCCGTTCACGAACACGCCCCTGGTCTCACTCCTCATTCCTCTCATGCTGATTTTCTTGTCGACCTGGTCTTATTCCTTGTTTCACTTTCGTTTCTTTCGTGGAAACAAGGAGAAAGGACAAATGGTTGTTGATCAATGTTTCTAGGTGTCGATGATTATCTTGTCGACCTAGGGCCGTGTTCGCGGAGGAGCCTGCACCTGTCATAGCTGCATTGGAGTCATTATGTCGTCATATTCTCCAACGTCGTTGTGCCGGGTGTGGGTTGCGACCCGTTCGCGAACGAGCCCTGGTCTCACTCATCGTTCCTCTCTTGCTGTCTTGGATGTTATTGATAAATGGTTAACGAATAGAAACATAGAAGCGTGGGACAAAATTTCTCTATGAAATATTGTTGTAAATATATCCTAATTTAATCTTATGTGCTGTAAGGTATCTGTCGTGAATGTATAATATGTTGTACACTCAAGGGCCGATGCCTATTGTGAATAAATTATCATATCATATCATAAACGCGTGTGTGCGCGTACACGTGCGCGCGTGCGTACGTCCGTATGTGCGTCCGTGACGCTGGACGAATTGTATGTCTTTACTACTTAATACACATTCAAAATATTCAACGACTTACCTGTATAGTTTTCTGGAAATTGAGATTCAGGTAGTTCAGGGTTCTAGCGATCCCAACACGGGCACGGCGTGGGCGGAGCGTAGCTAGATGTAGGCGGGGCATAGAAAAAACTGTATTCACCCGCTAATACTTAGCTAAGTTGACAAGAAGTTACGCCTCGATGACTATTGCCATTGTGATTATGAATAATATAAATATGTAAATCAAATTTAAGTCTAACTCAAAGTCAAACTCTTACTATGTCATATCAAATGCATCAGAATCTCTTAATAAGATATCCCCGTGTTTGCTATTAGAGGATCCCATTTCCACCTAGACCCACCCATTTCTAGCTAAGCTCCAACCACAGTCTGTGTGTCTTTAAATCGATTTATATACATAGAACCATGAATTCTCAGAATCCCATTTTCAAGATAACAATACGGGTAAGCTGTTGACTATTTTGAAACTAATTTGACTGTGTGCTGCTGCTGCCTATCGCAGCAGCAGCGCCCAGTCAAATTAGTTTCGAAATTGTCAACAGAATGTTTATTATTTAGTACATATATCAAAGACATACAATTCATACACCTAACCAGCTTTTAAATGTTCATGACGGGGTTAGATGCGTCATTCTTTAGGCATTTTAATTTTGACGTCACCCTACATGTGAGGTAATTAATGATGATGTCATATACTTGATTGACAGAGCTGGTCCATACATTATCTTCGTATATCTAATAACTAAAAGGGAGGTTAACCCGTACCGCAGATTCATTTTCCATTTAGCAAACTAAAATGATGCCCATACGTCTACCGGCATGCCATAGTTGCAACTGTTGTTGATAAGCCTTAAACACACTCCCTGATAACGTAGGGCACTGAGTCATAGTACCAGCCCATTAACGTGCGTTGAATGTTTTGAATATAATGTGATCGGAATTTTAGAAGCCTTTGCTGCTTACGTTAGCGATGGATTCCCGTCAAATAAGTTATAGAATATTGAACCAGGAAACTGTATGGATAGCGTTCAGATCCCAGTACCTCATGCCGTTCAAATGGTTAAACTGACAATGACAAATGCTATATAACATCACAAATCCTGTGCATTTCAATATTCAATTAATCATCGACAATGGCACATTGTTGATGTGCGGGACATTAACCTTATTTACGAAATGGATACAACCCTGGTGTTTCCTTTCATTGCGATGGAAAATAAGTCGAGAAATCAATAACCATGAATATTCACCAAATCTGAGTGAAAGTGACCGCCGATTCTGGGTATCGAGTAGAGCTGCGCGATATACCGATCTCACATCCTAAACCGGTTCAATATTGTGACTGCTTACAAACTGCGGTAATCATGCTCAAACCGAAAAAACCAGCTTAATAAAATTTTCGGTTTACCTAATACTGATTAATATCTTCTTACTTATAAATATTGCTACTAAGTCAACCTATGCATTTTTGCTGACCTAAAAAAATTATTTTTGAAAAATTACTATTGAAATGACTGGCTAAATAACGAAACCAGACATTGCAGCTGTAAATCTTAAAAAGTAACCTTCTTAGTCTGCAACTTGACATTTTCCATGAGATAATTATAATTTTATTAACCAAATTTGTCCATTAAAGGGTTAAAACCCATTTGAACATATAAAAGTCAACATTTCGTTATGTTCTATTCCCACTAAATTGCTGATGATGAATGGCATTGTGTCTCTAAGCTTTCCAATATTATTGAAACTAATGTGACTGCAAGATGCATCTGATGTTTGTAGCACACAATCTCAGTCAAATTAGCTTCGAAATATTTAATCGCAAGCGATAATGTTTATAAAATTCTAAAATAATTTACTTTCTATTGGTCTTTTGTATTCAGTGTTAACATAATCTAATTGGGTATAAAATGTTTTCGTTCTTATAAAGGGATGCTAAAGGGATGCTAATCTTATCTCCAATGTTGTATTACGCCGATAGCTTATGGTTTATAGAGTCCATATCATTCATATCTTGTCATATTCCTGTATCTGTATTATCTGCTTTGTAATATCGAGTAACAGTTGAACAGTGATCTCTACCATTTGGTCTCCTCTAGTGATAGTGTGTGATATCATGTATGTAAGTGCCAATGAATTACATTCTTTATTATGTAATAATCATCTTGTTGAATGTTTAGAAACTAATTTGACAGGAAGTCGTTGATGCCTAAGGCAGCAACAACTGCCAGTCAAATTAGTTTCAAAATATTCAACAGCTTACCTGTATGGTTGCTTTTATACCACATTGTGAAGCTATAGATGGCACCTGCGCATATACCGAGGCAGACACGCTAGGTTTTTCTGGTTGGTAAATCATGACAGCCATCATAAGCTGTAGAAATGTATCAACATTTAGCTACTAAAGCCTGAATATCTTTCTTTGACGTGATGATAAAAATCTTAATATTCCATGCATAGTTTATGAGTGGCCTAGTAGATCATCTGTATAGATATCATGATGTGAGGTTAGTTATTCTTTAATTCTTGTGCGCATGATTGACGCGTGATCAGCATATAGGCCAATGGATGAGGTGTGAATAATTCAGGTAGCACTATTCTGTAAAAACACATGATTACATATATATCTAAGACTAATTGTTCAAACATTCCGTTAATCTAAACACTCCACATCTAGAGTTCCAAGGGATTTTTAAATTGACGCAATTCAGATACAAAATAAACATGTTTATTCGCGCTGTATTTCTGAGCGAGGGAGTTATCACAACAAAGCTAAGTAATCCACTTCATGTTATAAGTCAGAACGCCCCTTTAGAGGCATCCACAGGGATATACACCATGATTACTGTTGCACAGCTTCGCCCTAATGCAAAGGAATTCGGCTTTAGAGGCTACTCCAAGGTCAAGAAAGCCGACCTGCTCCAGATGATCAGACAGGTCCGTACCGAGGAGTTGCAGAAACGACTCTCCCGAGCAATGAAGACGGGAAGGTTTCCAGTGCTTACCAAAGATGATCCTTGGAATCCCCACAGGAAAGCGCAGCGGATACGTGAGCTTCGTCAGTTGGACAAGGAGGTGACTGCTAGCTTGCAATCCAAGACTGTAGCAAGGCGGGTGGTGGACCATCCTCTGGAGCGCTTACCTCCCCTACACAGGATCACTAAGCGAGTGATGGGGGGGCCAAGGTATGAACCCTTAGCCCGGAGCATGACGCGAGAAGGCGAACACATTCTCGACCAGCGTCTCGGCGAAAGAGAGACAGAGGATAGAGGACGCCGGTCAGTATGCTGGACATTCTTCAGAGGTCTAGAAGGAGACCTCCCAGGCCAGAGCATGCAAAAGATCCAGCAGACTGTCCAGAACGCCTTCTACCTCCGCTACACCCATACCTAACGCATCCGTCACATCGAAGACGGTAGGGTCATGCTCTTCCACAAGAATGCTCCAGGGAGGCTGTGGCTGAATGCGATAGGAGCAGCTCAGGACTGGGTGGCAGCAAGAGAGCAAGCCAGCACCAAGTGGGCTTTCGTTCGATCAATCAACGTTGAGGTCAGGGCTGTCAGTGACCGCCAGCCTCTGCTTGGGACAGGCCCCCTCCCAGACTGGCTATGACAGAAGAAGAGTGTGACTGCTCTCGACACCTACAGGACCAACATGTGTCACTAGAGATGTCTAGCGGTCCACCGAGGAGCGAGAGTTGATAGAAGTACAGCTTCTGCACGAGAGCCTGCCACACAGTTCTACGGCAAGACAGTGACAGTACCTGATGTCCGCAAGACCTCGCTGGATCAGCTGGACAAAGTAGAGATCTTCGTCAAGAGCGGGATTCGCGTGTATGAACCAACCGAGGAGGGCACCTGGCACTTGATAAGGCAAGCGGCTCCATGACCATCGGGGTGTGGGACCACCACACCTTCTACATCAAGAACATCTCCAAGCTGGCACATACACTAGTCTGCGACACACTAGTCTGCAGTCACTGTTAGCAGAGGTGTACACAGGCATGCAGTCTTCAATGCCACGCTGATCACTGTACAGGTGGCAAAACAACGATCGTGTGTCCTGGCGAGAAGGTTGAGGCGCCACAGTCTGCGTATGAGCCTTCTATCCTCCCCAACCATCCAGTTCAGCGGCTACTCGTTGGATCGAGTATGAGTCGAGAAACAGAGGCGTACACATACACCATGCAGAGTGTGGGCACGGTGGCGAGCGTTGGATCGAGGGTGCTCCGGTAGATTGTTATGATCCGACCACCAACACCGTTTACCAGTTCCATGGCTGTTATTGGCATGGGTTTCCACAACAACAGAGAGGTGAGGATGCCGAACAAAGATACTGAAGACAGTCCAGAGAGAAGAGAAGGTGAGAGCATCTGTATGCACGATTGTGGTACAGTGAGAGTGTTGTAATTACCTCAGCCCAGGAGTCTCGTATGAGGTATGGGTCAAAGCTTACGGGTGTACACAGCAGAAGAGCTGGTTCCCATATGAATGGTTTGACACACGTGAGAATCTCAACTATCAAGGGCTTCCTGACTACTCAGCATGGAGATGTAGATAAGAGCAAAGTGCTCTTGGCAGATCTCTTCAAACCCCTCAGCAACAGTGCCTACGGGAAGCTCATCGAGGCCCTAGAACATCATAGCAACACCAGCTTCACGAAGGATGAACGCGTAGTGCATGGTTCAAAGATCACGAGGAGATTGGTGAGTCATACGAGCTCCAGAGACGCAAGCCGAGAATCACAATTCGATGGCCTTTCCAGGTTGGGATAGCCGTTTATGAGCTCGCGAAGCTGCGAATGCTGGAGTTCTACTATGACTTCCTCGATCGCTACGTATCTCGTGACAGGATTGAATACCTGCAGATGGACACGGACACTGTATAACGCTATAGCAGGCTCCAACCTCGACGACGTCATTCACCCTGAGATGCGAGCAGAATACCAGGCTCATAAGCGGGACTGGATAGCTTGGGACAAATGGTCTGGACGGACTCCGGAACTGTTAAAGCTCGAGTTCGAAGGCTCTCGTGGTATCGCTCTCTGCTCCAAATGCTACTATGTGGAGAGCGCAGCTGCAAGTAAGTGCTGGGCTAAGGGAATGTCAAAGTGGCAGAATGAGGTCTCTTGGCAGAGGTTCTACAGCGCCCTACATGGTGGGGTGGACACAGCTAAAAACTGAGGCCTACGCATGTGCAACCAGGGTATGGTGACATATGAGCAGGAAAAACTCGGACTCTCGGCTTACTATGATAAGCGGCATGTGCTGCCAGATGGTGTCCATACCGAACCCATCGAGTATCATGTTAGCACCCTAGGTTGTGGTAGCTGTGTGTCTGCAGGGACTAGCTGAAGCTCTTCTATGACAAATGGTTGCCTAGGCACTCCGTGCTGGCGTGCCAGGTAGTACAGTGTAGGCCGCCCCTCCGCCTCCACATACCTCTCAAGCCTGTGAACATCTATTGACCTGTTGCAAGCTGTCGACCACATTCCAGCTCACCAGGCTCATACAGGTACCGAACCAGAGCATCAGGGTGTAGGCACTCCTCTCACTTGTTCGCTCCTCTAGAGCTGTGACCAGCAGAGTGTCTGATAGCCTCTACCGGCTTCTTCCCGATTAGCCTAGTAACCTCGGCATTGGATCTCTCCACCACAGCAGGCAGTCCTCTCACCCATACTCTAGAACGTTCACTGGGCGCGGCCATTTCCTGGGCGTATTGGTGTGGGAACAGTCTCTCTGCAAGTGTCCGATTCCACTGCTCAACGATAGCCTGGGCACGGTGATGCCATACCTCGCTTCGCCTAACTGCCACACCATGTTTCCGCATGAGGGCTGCAGTCTCACCTCTGAACTCCTTACCCCCATCCACCTGCAACAATTCCGGCCACTGGTGGGGATTTTCCAAAGCCTCGTAGACACCGTGGAATGCCTGGGCCACCTGGCCAGCTGACTTGTCTGTGAGCGGTACTGCCGCCTTGTACCTGCTGGCAACATCGACGATGGTGAAGGCATACTTGTAGGTCTTATGACCAACCGAGTCATGTGGAAGGAATAGAACATCTGCCAGGTGAACTCTGTTCAGGACAGTTTCCTCGAAATGGGCATGCCTGATGTGCCATGGACGAGGTCTGTATATCTGCCATATTGCCTGGTGGCTGAGCCACTGGCTACCTGTATCCAATGGGAAGTTGTGGCCCTTGCGATGTGCAGCCTTGAGTAGTTGAGGGGGCTCACGGTAATATCCACCAGGCTGATAGTAGAGTTCCTCAAGAAAGCCGGTTGATAAACTCCCGGATTTCCTCACTGACGTCCACTCCCGTCCTATCATGCATGGCCTGGGTGAACTCTAAACAGATGAACAGACGGCCGTCATTCATTCGACCATCACTGAAGACCTCCTCAAACACTTCCATACACTGGCGTCTAATCTCTTCTGGATCCTCACTGAATAGTAGTTTATCGACCAACCCTCGGAACTTAAGGGACTTAACCAGGTCGCACAGAGAGGTCATCCTTATATAGTATGGCTTAAATGGTCGGCAGCCCAGATGGCCACGAGTGCTATGGCAACATACGGTAGCCAAGGGCCTGCGACTCTGAAGAACGTACCTACTCCTGAGGCGATGGCTGGTATGGGTTCAGAAATCTTCGCCACACCATGGAGAGCATTGTTGGCGATCTTGCGGACCATCTCGCCAGCCTTCATTGTGAACAGAGCGATCAGAGCCCCAACGGCTGCCAGCGGACCAATAGAACCTTTTACGTAAGTGCGATATATTCCTTTTGCACTGTGTACTAGCTTGCGGGATTCAGGCTCTACATCATCATACTCACCACCGACATCGTAGTCTGCATCATAATCCTTCTCATCATAGTCCTCCTCATAGTCCTCGTCATCTATATCCTCGACTGGATCATACTTCGCTCTAGGGATCCGTCACTGGGACAGCTATATAGTAGCTTTAGACTGTAGTCTATAGCATGGCATATGCAATCTTGAATGCGGGCGTGTTTGCCTTAGCGAACTGTGGTCTCAGCTTCGCCGACAAGAAGGTGGCAGAGGTCGAGAATGAGCGTCATAACCAGGCGATGGGTAAAGGAGAAGTTTGAGTACAGCTAAGCACTCGAGCATATGCGCCAGAGGGAGGCACGCCGACGACAACGCCGAGCTCAGGCCAACCAGAGCATCAAAGAGGCAGATGAGAGTCTCGATGAGTACTATGAGGCTGTAGAAATATCTGAGCCAACGCTCGACTATGACACATCGACAGGTCAGAAGACAGCAGAGCTTATAGTAGTAGTGGAAGCTGCAGCTGTGATGACAGGAGTCGTGCTCTACGCACGCTCAAGGTGAATACCTGATGTGTTCGACATGTATACCGTAGCATAGTCAAAGTAAAGTACCGTCACACCTAATAAGCGAGTGCCAGCTATGAGGTTTCTGATGTTGAAGCTGAGCTGGTTGCCATGATTAGGTGGGATGCCCTGCCCCCGAGGTGGTGACGGCCCTCGAGTGCCGACTCGAGGTCGTCGCTTCCACTGGTTAGTCGCAGAAGCGCATATGACTTAGTTCTCTGTCTGTAGAGTTGGCAATCAGCCAGCTCGCGTACTTCACCAAGAACATTGGTCACAGCAACCACAAGCTTGAAGTCGTCTAGCGTATCCACCTGCTGGATGACTCCTCCTTTCTGAACCAGGACTGCACCATCGACACAGTCCGATACACCACGATGCAATGTCAGCTATACCCGTTGGTTAGCTGTGGCTTGGACCTGCTGGTGTTCTCGGTCCACATGCAGGATCCGCTGTTTGGAACCCATTTGCTTCAGCTCCTGGTCATTCTCGTCATGCCAGACATCAAGTCTTGGAGCATTCATTGTCACATCTGCGAGCCGCTCAGTGTACACCTGGAGAAACAGCCTATACTGCATGGCAGTCGGATTCATGTGTGTGTTCTCGAGGAGGGTTAAGAGTGGAACTGCCACGGGAATCTCGACACCTACCTGTAGTTCGAATTCCGTGAACCCCTCATTGCACCCCACAGCGTAGTACCCCTTTCCCTTCGCATAAAAGCTTGGTCCACGAGCCAGCGGACCTAGGACTCGGCACTCATCGTTCGCATAGGTGGTGCTGTTGCTCTGCATGATCTCCCACCTGTTCAGCACCTGCGGGAGCTCTACCGTCTGTTCTATTGTGCTCTGAAGCTTGACGTCGAGTTTCATGCTCTTGATCTCGTCGATCTGTGCCAAGATTGCAAAGTCGATGTACTTCCCAGTAGCGGACAACGGGTTCTCATCATTCCAGAGATGGCTTGAAGTGTGACAGATCACCAGTCTCCTTGTTGCTGAAGATGTAGCGGTAGAGATCAGCTGCCCTCTGTACACCTGCGATAAAGTCCCCTTTGGTCTCCTTGAGGGTTAGGCTGTCGTATATGGTCTCAAGCAGGGCACGTCCACACTTGGAGCAGAAGTATAGCAACCGGACATTGTGGCAGATATCTGGTGAGATCTCGTGGGTGTACTTCTGAAAGAGGATGAAAACATTTATCTTTGTGTGCCGGATGCACCTGGTGATGTTGCTGAGGTAGGTGACTGTCTTCTGGTCCATTGCAGGGTCATCGGTAACTAGAACAAGTGGTTCTGTCAGTTGGGCTGCCAGCAGCTTCTCCATCAGTGCTTGCAGGTTCTGTGTCTTGGTGATTGGGCCATTGTACCATTGATCATTACTGTCAACCACCTCAGCGGCGGAGTCAGGCACCAAAAGGATGTATTGAGAGTGTAGGTGTTCAGCCAGGAGAGCCCGGAGCAAGATGTTTTTCCCGTGTCCTGATGGGCAATGATCAGCATCACTTGGCCAGCATCAGCTGGCCTACTGTCGAATGGTACAGACATACGTGCGGAGGATGGTTAGCACTTGGTCGGCGGTAGCCTAGTCTATATCTGGGAGACTAAATGGGAGTACTTCCTGCACCAGCTCTTTCGCCTGCAGATTCGAAGGATGCGATGAACACATCAAGCATCAAATCCCAGCAGCTGCTGAGAAGATAGCATAGAGGGCCTGTGTCAGCACCCACAGTGTCTAGTACATCCAGTATCTGTATGATACATGCAGGGGAAGCCATGACTATCCTGTGGTCTTAAACGGCAAACCAAAGAACCCTGACATCTTCACCTCTGGTAGCTGGAGTCTGGCCGTAGCACCTTTTTTGCCATCAACATTGATATTGCTCTGGCCGAGGGTGCCTATCTTGAGATTCTCTCCACCTGTTGGAACGAGCTCCGTGGTTTCAGAAGATCCTTAACCAGGTCATGTGCAAATGACTCAGCCATAACCTTGATGGCTCCAGCCTCATAGACTCCGAGCATACCTCGCATAGTCGCCCTCTCCTTGATGACCATCCCCTTGCATACTGTCTTGGCCTTGTTAATGGCTGATTGTCCTACCGTATCAGTGTTCCCGATGAGATCTCGGGCTGGGATGGTACTGCGGATCTCCCGCGGGTCTCCCTTCTCATCAAAGTCTAGGAGGGAGATAGGGGCAACAGTGTCCTCTGAACCGAGGCGTGCCTCGCCCAAGTGAGCAAGATCGCCTAGCTCTTTGCTTTTTAGGTCTGTGAGTGACAGAGTCATAGTGCTATATACAGACTGTAGTGAGGGCAGCTGCAGTGGCGGCAGGAAGAACCTCATTTCCACCTGTCATCTTCACCACGGCCACATTCGCCGCCGCATTACTGGTGACATGGACTGCCAGAGGTTTTGCTGTGGTCAGTAACTTCTGTGTCTTGGTTCGCAGCAGATTCTCCACCTTCTGATGACTCGCCTGGCTCTCGGATAGTTGCTTCACAATCTGTGCCGTTGACATCATTGTTTAAGCACTGAGTATACAACACTGTTAAATGGCTGCGTCCCCTGTCGAGAGAGCTAATAAGATCTTCCAAGTCTGCACCTGCCAGGTGTCCGAGTTGGTTATTCAGGAATATTCATCTCTATTGAGACATCTTAAACATGTCCGGGACCACGCTATGCGAGAAGTACTATGATGTCTTCCGGAGGGAGTTGAAGGACTACAAGAAGAAGACACCAGATAAGCTCGCTCATCTCTCCGGTGCTGAACTGACAGAGGAACTGAGAGCTGTGAAGCTCTATCTAGGATTTGGTAAGGGACAGATCTGCTGCCTCAAATACCTTATCGTGGGCGGGAGTACCATCGAGCAGCTCCTGCAAGCTTAAGGTTTCTACAAGGATCGGGAGTGTGTTAGTGCACTTGCAGACCGCCATGGCCTCACCAGACTCAGAGCTGACCAAGGCTCTGCGATACTACAAGCTGGAAAAGGATGCGCTGCAGAACCCTCCAACCCTTGGATGTGCATGTTGGCAGCGTGTATACGGGCTGTAGGGCATGCCAAGCTGGTTCAGTGTCTCACCGTGGTCCCCACTGCTACTGTAGAGAGTCAGCATAGTCTTATAGCTGATTTGCTAGCGGCGGAGTAGGCTGATCCCGAGCGCCACGATAGCTAGGCCTGACAACACTCATAGAGCTGCCACGGGAAGCAGTGTTGTGTCGACTGGATGCAGTGTCGGGGTTGGAACGACTGTATGGCCTGTACTACACGTGGGTGCGTTGATGTCAGTGTTGAAGCCGAAGTGGACACAGAGGGAATTCCCCCTCGACTATCATGTTGTTATAGCCCCTGACTTGGAGGTCCTCGATGTTCACGATCATGTTGCTCGAAATCAACCGTAGGTGTGGTGAAATAGCAAAGTCAAGTTTGCGACGGGCCTTCTGCCACCCCTACTGGAACTTAGCAATAATACTACTGGGGTCTGCCATGATGATCATATCCTCAACAAGACTGATGAACATTGCCTTGACCTCTGCTCCGCTGACACCATCTGCCGCAGCTGGGTCTGTGCTGTAAGGAGGCAGTAGCACAGTACTTCCAGGGACTGGTTGATCCGAACGATCCCTGCTGGTGTGAGGCCTGAGGTGGTGTGTGGGACAAAGTACTTCCACACATCTGGATGGTCCTGCTGCAAGCCAGTGATGTGCATATTTTGCACCAGCGCTCCAGGGTCGGAGTCTGGATCGAACGAGAATGTCGCTGTCTTCCGATGGCCTACTCGTCTGGGTGTTCAATAGGGGATTCCTGAGTAGGCACGTCTCGGGTCACCGTACATAACCCCTAGACCGCTGTTGTCACCACCATGCCACTGATAGTCTAGGTGAGCACTGAATTCTCTCTGTAGTCTGCTGGCCGTTGAGACGCTATGACTGTTGAGCTGTGGGTCAAAGTCGTTTGTATCAGGGAGGCTTGCACCCAGCTCATGGAGGATTCGTCGCACCGTGAAGTACACATGGAAGCTGAGACAGCTGGCGATGAGCACAGTTTTAGGAGTACCAGAATAGAAGTGAGGCAGGGTGGAAATTACTTCACATCCTGCCGTGGCTCACCACACAGCAAAGTTCAGCTGCTGATTCCAGTATGAGAGGCTTGGAGAAGCCATCCAAGTATGAGCTTGCTTCACATCCTTGATGGTGATGGGGCGGTTGGTCAGTGGTCGTGGGTTGACGGAGAAGCCGGTTCGGGACCGTCCATCCAGTGTGATGGAGAATGGTGTTAGCTCTGGTATATCATCCAGTAGACCTCTCAGGCCAGTCAAGGGTGTACCCAGGAGGAGCTGTTGGCTCCGGATGACTGTCGTGAGGTTCAGTGGAAAGGCCATCTATGCTGGTGTTCTTAGAACCACCATACAGGAAGCACACTATTTGTAGTCGTCTTGACTCCAGAGACCAGTGAGGTGACCTCGCCGTAACATCTCGTTTTTTTAGCTCCTCCATATCAACCCGCCCGCTGGTACCTTTGAGGTATTGCTGTCACACTTTAGGTTTCTCCGTGTGGTACAGGGCTTGGACCTTCAATATATAGTGGTACTCTTCATTGGTGACCTGGCCATCCTCGAGAGCTTTGCTGACAGACTCGTCGATAGTCCGTAGCATACTCTTTGCCAGTGTCACGCACTTAGCATGCTTCTCCAGCCACCTTCTAATCTGCCGCTGCCCCACCCTCAAGCATGTGGCCAAGACAGTGGCGGCTAGTGTCACTCTACCCAGCGGGATGGTGACGATAGCACCCATTCCTGTAGCGAGAGGGGCCACAGCTGCCACACCAGCACTGGCTCCAATCACACCCGCAGCAGTGGTTGTACACGCGAGGACGTTGTAGGCTGTCTTATATCGCCTGCGTGTTCTGCTGTACTTTTCCGCCTCATGGACGAGATTCTGCCTGATGGTATCTATCTGCTGGAGTCACCAGCCATGGATGGTACCACCCTGGTCAGCCGTCAGGGTGGGGTATAGTTCTGGTTGCTTCCGCCACTCTGAATTTGCCATATTATACCTGGAGATTAAACCTGCATCACCTGCAGAATCTGCTCATGAGTCATAGAAGGGTTCATTTTGGAGAGCCTGGCGAACCATACCAGCTTGCTGGTGTCGAGACAGACGTCTCTTAGACAGTGGGCATCCAGCACTATGTCTGGTGCCAGTAGCTTTCTGAGACGTGACATCTGGAAGGTCACCTTATGACCAAGATAGTAGGTCCGCCGCTGGATGGCTTTCTTGGTCTTACACTTCTGTGCCATCTCCTTTCCCACTGTATGACATCTGGCCGATCCTCGTCTGCAAAGACACCTGGCTCATTGTCGAAGACATCTGGCTCATCGTCGTATGTAAAGACATCTGGCTCATCGTCGTCTGTCAAGATTCCTGTGTCCCGCTTACTCTCCTCCAGGAGGGCCTGCCAGTATCGGGAACCTTCACTGTTCCTTCGCCTCCTTGCAATGCTGGCAGCCTGTTGATACCAGCTCTCCCGCTGTAGTCGCACTCCTTCTTGTTGACGGATCTGTTGCTGTGCGGGCATCTGTGCGGCCTTTGGGCTACCCTCTATCGGGTTCATCATCTCGGCAAAGGTCAGATATTCCTGGTGTGATATCATGTTGTCATCAGGTCAATGAGTAATAAGAGTGTAAACTCTAAATGGACATCCGATATCACATCCATGCTGGCATGTATGCTAATGTCAAACAGGTGATTTACAGGTGTGAACAAGCTAGGACTGATAGCTTTCCATAGGTTGCTGTTGGCACCTGGTAGATACTCTATCATGTCCCGGCTGACTTCTACCAGTGAGCTGCTATGTGCACTGCCCGGAGGTTGATGTAGCACACCGGTGTGTATGTATGTTGTGCCCCACTGGGGTGCCTCGAAGAGGACCCATTCCACATGGTACTGTACCACCGCCTCCCCTCTAGAGAGGGTGAGATTATGTTCTCACCACCGGAGAGCAGCAGTCAGAAATCGGCATGGTTATATCTCCTGTTTAAACCCCTCCTATAGCGTGCAATGGAACCCATATTTGCTCACGCGACTGGTCTTGCTGACCTAGCAGATTTGTACGCAGTTGATGCTGCCAAGGTAGAAGAGAGCGATGGCAAGTCATTCACCCTACAGTACGAAGCAGACTTAAAGGCATTCTCCCTCCACCCCATTGGTGGTGATGGGGTGGAGCTGCTCAGAGACATCAAGGATGTGTCGAAGGAGTGCCTGGGTCGCAACATAAATGGCCACAAGATTGTGTTTCGGTACAATTTCCCGAAGAGGAAGTACATCCTAGAGCCGTAGATTGCGCTCTCGGATACGGAGGTGGCAGACATCAACACCCTAAATAACGACCTCAGCTTTCATCTGGTCAAACCCTATTCGAGCGGTGCCCCGCCTATGACCCATGATGGTCTGCTATTGACCCTGGCAAAAAACCTGCAGTTCATATTTGATAAGAATGAAGTGTGGTACCGCGCTGGACCTGGTGGTGGCTGGCAAACATGGTTGCCACTATATAGGCCCCCCGCAGTCATTGACATAGAGGTTATTCCCCTCTCCACTGGTGTGAAAAGGGATGGGACAGTTCGAAAGCTCTACAATCGGGGATCATCCTTCCTCACCTACATAGGTGAAGGTGTCTACTGACGAGGGTGGGTCACCGGATCGGGGTTACAGGTGGAATGCTCCTGCTGCATCATCCATTGGATGGACCAGAAGGAGCTGTTAACCTCCAGGAGGGCATCCTATGGGTAGATGGTGTGCCACATGTCTCCAAAGCCAAGGGTGCTGTGAAACTGTTTCAGCGAGTCGGCCTCACTAGCCCACAAACGACTCATATAGTCCTAGAGCTACGTTTCTTACCTGGTGGCAGAGTGAAACAGCTAGCCCCTGCCCCTGAGGGGATGAAGATCACTATCGATCTGTCTGGAACAGGGCTCGATCTGGCACAGGTATTTCTCGAGCAGTTCACTCTGTTCATTTTAACTCTTCATATATGGCCATGATTCTCATCATACTGCTCGTGCTGGTGTCTACAGCTGTGGCACAGGGCGCTGAGACTGTCATGATATTGGATGCCAAATGGGCCCACTTCGAGAATGACCCCCTTGCAGAGAAACATTTATGACCGCTTTCACCCACGTGAAGAGATCCAAGTCTGTCTGCCACTTTTATTGGGTGGAGAGGGTAGGGCGTGGTTGTCTGCTGGAGGCACCTGCTCAGCACCATATTCTCTGCATAACATGTGAACATGCCAGTGTCTACCATGGTGCATATGCCAATCACTTTAGCATCCTACCAGATGAGCGTTGTTAAGGTAGATGGAAGACACTATGGGTGGTCCCATCATGCCGAGGCGACTCTGGCAGAGACTACGTGTTTGTCTGAGCCTACACAGAATAGAGAGAGAGAGAGAGAGGCTGGCCCTTCTGGTGTGGTTGATCACAAGGCGATCAGTGGTGTATATCACTGCAGAGTCTTGTCTCTAAATGGGCGTTCAGACCCTATTATGTGTGGTAGTCATAGTGTCAGAATTAAAATGACACTACCTCCCTCAACTGGCAGCCATTCGGCGATCTGTGGTGGCCCCCACTTCCCTCTCAATCACTGGTGGCCTCCATCTAGAGGCATACACCAACCACCTGTCTCAACAACCCTGGGGGCCTCCATCTAGAGGCATACACCAACCACATGTTTCAAGGGATTGAGAGGGCGGTGGGGGCCATGGATTGCCAAACGGTGGCCAGTTGAGGGAGGTTGTATCATTTTAATTCTGACACTACTACTGCATTAAGACTTTGTCCAAGTTGGACAGACTCTGCTCAAACGATGAGCCAAAGACGATTACGTCGTCGATATAACAGAGACATATCTCCCATTGCAGGGTAGTTAATATCTGCTCAATGAGACACTCGAACATTCCAGGAGCATTGCACAATCTATAGGGCATCTTGCGGAACTAGAAAAGACAGTCTCTACAGACAAACGCAGTCTTCTCCCTGTCAGCCTCATCCATGGCTACCTGCCAGTACCCACTAGCTAAGTTACGGGTACAAAACCACTTGGCTCTGGACAAGGAATCTAAGGCCTGATCTATCCAAGGTAACGGATGCACATCTTTGACGCTAAGATCATTAAGGCGGCGGTAGTCTATACAAAACCGCAAAGATCCATCCTTTTTGCCTGCTAGTACTATGGGACTGTCCCAGGGTGTGTGCTGATGGCTCTATTTTGCCTGTCCGCAGCATGCCGTTCACCTGTTGATATGCCTCCGCCTCCTTGTGAATGGGAAGACGTCAAATGGGTTGTCGAATAGGTCAGTTGTTTCCGGTGTTGATGGAGTGTCGCACGAGATGAGTTTCTTCCAGGTCCATGTCTCCAGCTGAGAAACTGTCGCAATATTTATATTAAAGTTTTCGTGCGTCACGTTTATGAGATTGCACCAATCCAACTGTGGCATACAAATATATGTCATGCAGATGTTCTGGTAAGTCATCAGAAGTTGTTGCTGGTGTAAGGGCAGTAGGGGTGTCTCCAGTGATATCACATCCACCAGATGGCCACAACGAACTCCCGGTACAAGTGTTATTGGGTCCATTGTGCCATTGAATACCTGGAAGTGTATATGATCCTTATTGGTGGTGTCCATGATCATTCGGGCACTCGTGCATTGTGAAGCGATTATATATTTGGGGTCAGGTTCCAGCATAGCTATGTGTGTGTTGTTTTCTAACTGTGGTGCGGTGACCCATAAGATTTCTCTTGTACCGGCTCAACTGTGGCCGTAGATGCCAAAATCACTGCACATGTGTCGTACAGTGATGATTCTGGTCAAAGGGGGATGCGTCAGCCATGTATGTCTAATTCCTGCGGTCTGCAATGTATGACGGCTTCACTGGCACTGAGAAAATCAGAGCCAAGCAGGGCATCGTTTTGAATTGAGGCAATGACAACTCGCTGTATGAATTGCATTTCCTCTATCTGTATTACGAGGTTTACTGTAGCAGCCACCAGAACATCGGCTCCGCTAGCTGTTTGCAAAAATATTTTTGTATGCCTAAGGGGTGGCTTCTTATGAGGTGGGGTGCTGTCACACAAGTGCTTGTTGAAGATGGTGATGGAGGCCCCGGTGTCAATGGTGACACTGGTGGAAATGCCACTAAACAGACAAGCACACTTATGTATTACTTTGCGGTGTGCCTGTCGAAGAGTTTCCAATGATACTGCCTGCGGAATTGTTTTTGGTGCAGTATCACCCTGTATATAGTCAGTCTGTTTCCGGATAGCTTCCATGAGTGCAGTTGGTGGCTGAGTGGGGAAGGGGCCAACCCCTTCGTCGCTGCTGTTGCGATTGCTTAGGCAATGACGGGGCTGGGGGTAGCAATGGTGGTGTTGTTGATGCTGTTTCTGTGTACTGTGGGTTCGCGTATACAGCAGTACGGACAGGACTGGCGTGGTCGCGAATGAGGGCTACCTGTGTGAGCCACTTTTTGCAATGCATCTTGGGATGTTTAGTTGATGCACAGAAGAAACAATGACAGCGCTGAGGTTTGCTGTCCTTTGAACGACACTTTCTTGGGGATCCACAATGTCGAATGTTGACTGCAGTCCGTGGCACTACTGCTGCTGCTGGATGTAGTCGGTGATGCTGCTAGGACGTGTGAATTGTAAACCACTAAGGGTCACCGGGTATTAAGTGCCTTGGCATTGGGTCGTGGGCCTTGTATAAACGTTGTTTCAGTGGAGGAGCTACAACCTACCACTGCCATTTTACATAAGAAAGAAGGTTTGTTAGATACGGAGGTTCCGGCAGAGGGAGATGTCAGGGCCGTGGATGCAGTGTGCATCATTGATACCAACATATACGAAGCCGGGTATGTGTGAGTGCATACTGTCGGGGAAGAGTGATTTGCCGTGTTGGCCACCTGATGTTGTTGTCCGGAGGCTGCAGTTGAGCTGGGTTGTGGGAGTGGGCACTGAAGTGACTCTGTAATCGGTGCCCATTCTAATTTAACGGGATCTCAGGATGCGGTGTACATTGGTCAGCAGTAGGACTTGTGGACGAATGGCGATTTGGACATTGCTCTTTCCAGTGACCCAGCTGACCACATCCAAAACATGTGTTTGGTGGCTGTGTAGATGCCATCATATTTGTTGCTGGTCGTGTTGTTGACTGTGTTGCGACCATGGTGCTGAGTGTGGTGACTAAGTTGGTGAGTGTGGAGATCTGTTTTGTTAACTCTTCTAACCTATCATGCATGTTTTGATGATTGCTTTTATTGTGCTGGTTCCCGCATCCTTGGCCTTGTTGATGCCCCAGCGATGGGACTGACCACGCCCTCTTCCTTTAGACACGTGATTTTGACTGGTAGGTTGTGCAAATCCAGGTGGTAGTGCTGGGGAGACTGACGTGAACGCAGATGCTGGGCTGCGTCTTGGTAGTGGTGTTGGTGGTGGTTCCTGATGATGTTCCCGATGAGGCCGTGTCCATGAGGGCGACTCTCGGCGATAGTGTTGCGCACGATAAGTAGTGTGCGCTGAATACCACCCTAATGTGGGTCCATAGACCGGTGTTGGTCTATAGACTGATGGTGGCATGCTATGTAAATGACGCGGACGTTCAATCGGCTGATGCGATGGGTGTTCCTCATATGGAGGCAGTGCAGGAGACTGACGGGGGTGGTGGATGCTGTGTTGTTCTTCTGGAATACTGTTGGAAGGGTGGTGACACATCTCTCGGCTCATATCGTAGTACCGGAGGTTCTGGCCATTTGTCACCCTGTGATGACGCTTGTGAACATAATGGCTTTGAAGGAGTTGTATGCCCCCGTAGGGGTCTGTGTCATGGTCAACCATGATCCGGCATAGATGTTGGTTGCCTATCATGGATATCCGACAGTGTGATATATTGAGTTCCTGCATGTGAGGCATCACAGAATGTCCCCTCGCTGATCAGTGAAAACTCGTGTGAAAGCGGTGATAGTTGTTCCGCACCGGGGAAATTTCTAGCATAGTCGGTGAGCACACATGCCATCCTCCTGTCATATGATGCTATTTCCAAATCTAGGGAGTGCTGACTGTCTGATGGAGGAGACTGTAACGTGCGTATGTTGAGGGTAGGCATGGGTTTTCTTCTCATTCGAGCCCCACATCGGGCTCACGGGGGTATGCACTGGTCCGTTGTATTGCTCCACTTCATTGCACCACATATACAGGGTGCGCGGGAGTGCTGGTTAGCTACAGCTAAGGATCCTGTATCATGACTCTCCGGAAGGTACAAAGACAGGCTTCTAGAGCTGGTGGAATGATAATGTTCCAATGGGGTCGTGCAACCATTGCCACCGAGATTGAACCTCACGGTCTCATCCCAGCCGTTAGTATCACCGGTATGTCAGTCCATAAACTAATTTAAAAGTCTGGACCTGATGAAAATGATTAACAATAAATAACTACACAAACAATGGTACTCGTTTGCTAGTAAGTGAGCAAAATAATACCGGTGTTCTTTCTATGTGTCTCGCCGAAAGTAACTCACAGGTTCGTAAATCCCGCGAGGTATCCGCGTAAGGGAGCATCGCAACGAGGCTACTTAAATAGTTTAATATAAACCAATTATACCCCTAACTCACACAAAATAATATTGTTGTGAGAGGAAAATGCCTTCAACGCTGAAGTGGAGGAAAAGTGCTGGCAAAAAGGGCCACTCTTTTGTTCAAACAAAAAGCCATATGCAGTGGGTCAATCCTAATGAGATTATAATTAATGTGATGCACGCTGGTTTACATTGAGGTGGGATGGATGACTTCTGAAGAATTCATAGGTCACCGTCTTATGTAGATCCAAAGATACTGCATTGGTAGTTGCCGCTTTTATTTATGTGGGCTTGCTGCTAAGTGCTAACCTACCATTTAGTTATTAGATATGCTTCCAAGTTTTGGCCGCACGTGGCAGG
Organism: Chaetoderma sp. LZ-2023a; assembly: GCA_034401795.1. Taxonomy (NCBI): domain Eukaryota; kingdom Metazoa; phylum Mollusca; class Caudofoveata; order Chaetodermatida; family Chaetodermatidae; genus Chaetoderma; species Chaetoderma sp. LZ-2023a. The sequence goes on along the minus strand of CM067369.1, from coordinate 81,331,495 downwards.
TATTCCTACCTATCTTTTGACACATAAGTCTAACTGGCATAGATGCCCAGCTTCCCGAAGGTCTCCCCACATAGCATCTTCCTCAGAAAGACTGCGCGCAACATGTTACGGAGAGACAGCTCCCGAATCATATGACGACCCAGTCACCATCTCACCATAACCACATATAACATCACTAGGACAATTTACCATTCACATAATCAATTTAGAAAGCACAATAGTATTTATGGCTGGGAGTAAGAGGCAGATATCCATCGCTAGTGACCTTCCCATAAGGGCGTGGTGGGTTCTAAGACTGCACACAGTCACCATACCGAGTTGGATGGAGATCTGTGTCTCGTCCATCACCCATGTGTCATGGAACTAACATTTCACCTGTCATTAGGGTTATCTTTCAGAATGCCTAGCGATGCACTGCATGCCGAGGTTACATAATATAATTTCTTTTCACAGTGCATCCTACATTGGTGGGGGTATCTAAACTAACTGGTATCCGAAGATATAGGGGGAGTGTATGCGATATCGAGACTTTAGTTATCACCGCTTGGAAACCCCAATAGTTACCCAAAGTCGTATCCTGCCAACGTGTCGATTGGGAGTCCAGACAATTAGTAAGCCTTGCAGCTGGATGAGTGCAGAAAGAGACACTCACTTGATACTAATAAGAGGCCCTAAGGTATTTGGCCAATTTATACAATCTAGCCGGTGTGCGTGGTTACATATCCGCGACAGCCAGAATAGAGGCAAACACAATGTGTCTCTTACGGATCGATTGTCCCAAACCACTTTAAACCTACCCTATCGAGCTAGAATAGCCAGGTTTAGTCGGTCACATGTCAGGCTCGATCAATGTGAGCATGATCAGTGACATCATTGTTAAATTGATGCTCGGGGAAATAGTGATGCGGATATAATGTTGCTGTATAGCATAGCCTAGCGTACTGCATCCTAGAGTCTTTATATAAAGAAAACAGAATAATTAGGATGGCTACTTGCCATATACATAACTAACTAGTACAGTGCTAACAGTACATCAGGTCATAGGACCTTACGGTGCTCGTTAGTTGTAAGCACACCGAAATAAGGATAATATATACAGTATGAAACAGAAACTGTAAATATGTGGTCTTACGACCAGCAAGGTACCTATTAGTCATCAGTACCCATTGCGGAAATAATGAATAGCACAATAGTATAGTTACGTGAGTACCTATTGTTCATCGGTACAGTAAGAGTTCATAAATCATGGGAATTGATGCGCCACAGATGGATAGTGCGAGGTGACACGATTCCGAAGTTCAGGGAAGATTTCCGCAGGCAGACTGTTGATGCGACTCACTCTCAAGACGGGGAAGAAGAACGGTTATAGAAAGATGTCCACTAGATAGTCAGAATAAATACATAAAAACGATGGTAGTTTGAAAGTTGGTCGTAACATAGAGGGCTACAGTGGTAATTAAATATGCATGTACATAACTGGGTACACCATGCGGGACACATCGCATAGCTCTTGTGATGCACTGGGCATAGCCCCACCAGACTGTGATCTAAAAGTTAATTAAAACACATGACATGCTGCGCGGAAGTTTGATACCACTTTTCAGCATGGTCGGAAGATCCGGCGAGTTATCCATCAAGAATCACCTCGGCTCTACATCCTGTAGAATTTACATCTGGCCCGCACGGCCCATCTGCAAGGAAGCTCCTCTGTGAGTGTTTCGGAAAGGGAGTCCTTATTTAGTTAATTTGCCCTCAGATGGCTGTCCATGAGCGTACAAAAACTTGATGCGAATGAAAGGTTGCTCACCGGCGAAGGAGATCTGAATTCTGAAGGGCACTGCTGTGGTGTAGGTACCACAGTCAGTAAGCAGTTAGCCCACGTCTAGCACTGCGCTGCTCCAGCAACCTTGCTGTCATGTCAGCTTCCTCGCCGAAGTGCTCTCGATTCTTGATTTTTGGCTCCTTTTATACTACTCGTGATGTCAGAGGCAGGACGCCCCAGCCAATCAGTGGGCGAGCAGTAGCCAATCAACGTGCAGCTAGAAAGGGTGACGTGGCGATCACGTGGTCAGCGCATTCCCCATTCATTTAATACATATACGCAATTACGACGTCAAAGCAATATTTTGAAAATAATTTAAGTGAGACATTTGTGGATAACTCGGCCATTTCTGGTCAGATTTTAAACAGGTAAAAAGTTCTGAAATCCTCGTTTCATTCCGGTCCTAATCGGTAACAAGAACGACGAGAATCGACTGATTTGAAGAAATCACCAGTACCAACTCGATACACTATAAGCATACACTCTCTCCCAAAACTGACACCTGTTGCAAGAGAAGCTCTGATGCATACGCATGCGCGTTACGCGTTCTTACAGACTTAGCCGTTTTAACAAAACCTCTCTCATATGACTTTATACACGCATACTATCCTACCCAGAGGGACGTGCTTGGAACGTACCCGGAGCGGTCGTCCCATACCCAGCCTAGCTGGGATGGTTCGTACCCATCCAGCCGATCCGCGTCTCACCATCACCCTCCCAAACCAAGAACCCGTACCATCTATGGCTGTACAATATACTGATACCATATTTAAAATTGATATCACGTACTGACGTTTTCAAAACCGCTTATAAAATATAAATATCGAAAACCGAAAGCACACATGAGGTTAAATATCTGACACACTTGATAGACTGTTGAAAGTAGAATATCTTTTTTGTCCCAGTGTGTCTAAAACAATTTCTTTTTGACTAACATGTAAATTTAGCAGGCTAATAATAACAACCGGGTCATGTCATCGGTCTATATAGAAAATAATTCTGATACATAATTGTAAATTATTGGTTGAACTATTCACGGAAGAGTTTGCTTGAAGACACACGTTCATATTTTCCCGAGATTTCATACACCAGCACGAGATATCTGAGTGATCATAACTTCCTTGGATGAAACTCAGATCGGATCTAAAGTAGGCCTACAGTACTCAGTCTATGATGCGTATATAGTAATTTCCGAGTTCTGACTCCAAACAACAGCGTGTGAGTCACAGAGTACTTCTAATATCACATGATTTGTATTTTTTCACGACGACATGTAATGTCAAATTATATACTATATTATATAGGTGGTCCCAGATAATAAGTTCACTCCTGCAACGATGGGCATGGGGTAAGGATATGAATAAGGCGGGAAGAATTTGTACCGGGAAACAAAACTGTTCTATTTTCGCGTTATTGACGACCGGTTTTAAGCGTTTTAGAGAATGGTTTTCGACTTTTTCGTTATAAAAGTCAGCTATAAAATCGATATTCCATTAAAATCTAATTTCGAGAGCAAGCAATTCCAAATACTCTGCCGCTTGGCGTACATCATAAAAACATGCACAATGCCTTTTTACATGTGTAGTGACGGTATGGTGGAACGATTCAATTGAACGCTGGCCACCCTGCTGACTAAAGAAATGCACCTACATTGCCGTGACAGGGACATGGGCCTCCCTTTCGTGATGATGGCTTACTGCACGGCTGTCCACTCCAGCACAGGGTTTACACATGCGTACGTGATGTTAGGCAGAGAACTTTCCCTGCCCATGGATATCATAATGCCACGCACACCCGTAGAATTATACTGTCTGTCACTGTATGTAGAGTTTAGATCATATGTGACTTACTGCCGCTGCGTGTGTCGGATGATAAGGAGGCCCTCAATTTGCTCACCTTGTGCAGAAGAAAGGATAATACCACGACTGGAACGTGATGCTGCTGAGTACCAACCACTGATTGTTTAGCTGCCGTCCCAGCAGACACCACAATATATGCCTACCCTAAGCGAATAACGGGAACTATGTATTCTGGAAAACCGTACCTGCATGACCCAGGCCAGACTGTCTTCGAGAATAATATTGAATTCATGAGTATTGATGTATGCCTCCATCCAGACCTCCTCTCAAACCCCGTCACCCAGCAACCCACACAGCCTCAAAAATATCATGACTTCCACTTCCAAATGCCCAATGGCAAACCCCGCACCAGGCACACGCGTGTCAGTTGATTCCTCCCACCCCACGATGTGAGTATTGTATATAATTGTGTCCTAGAATATATATATATATATATATATATATATATATATATATATATATATATATATATATATATATATATATATATATATATGAAATTGTGATGAGATTATATTGCCATGGTATAAGATAAACGCGATGGAAGGGTCCATTGCAGACTATGCTGGACAGCAAAACAAATGAAATCTACCGTCTCCAAATAAGAAAAGTTCCGCCCATCGAAAAAGAGGATATTACACACGGGACAAGTGTTAGATCAGACACGGTGTCTCTCCTGTACTGACAAATTCCTTCATGTCTGAAGAATTCTTTTTTTGCTTGACCTGTTATCCCACCCTGATTTGATCGTTTCTTCTGCCGCAATCGATAGACACGGGACAGGTTTTTTATGCAGGGTGGCGTGCCCAATTAATACCACCAGTCATTTACTTCGTGGATACAGCCATTTGCTCAAGTCCGAGAGTGCATCAGAACAATGCACTATTGTTGACACAGCTACGCCCCATGGTCTGCCACCTCACGCCAGCTGACCACATGCAACCTGTGCTCTCGCATCCTCTGAAATAACCCAAGATAGGACGTTTCTGATGTCTTAATATCACGATTATAAACACTAATGTTGCAAGAGTCAGCGGGCATGGGTTCATTGTAATCATGGCATGTCAAAAACTGGTGAAACCTGACTTGTATATACGATAAACATTGTATATATGTATAACATTAATTAATGTAATAAACGGGCAACCTCGCCATGCTTTAATTAGCAGAACTTTTGAATGGATAATATTTGACGTTATGGGAAGAAGGTGGTCCTTTCTTGGGAACACAGAATTAAAGGACCGTGATCGAAGAGGAGGGAACTGAAACCGTCACCCCCCCCCCCTCGCCTTTATGCCGCGCCTTGTCCATGTTTGCAAAACCCCGCATAGCCAATTCAGGATGATCCAACACCAAGGAACTAAGGTTGTGATAAGGCGTCTTACCAAAATTGTAATTAAGGATTCTTCATCTATGAACGACATATATAAGCAAACATACCGTTTTATCAGCCTCTGACGATCTGAACAGCTTTGTCAAAATATATTGCTTCAGATCACTGCTACCATGGGCAAAACTAACCATTGCCCATCATGTTCTAAGGTCTTCACCAGATCAAACGACCTGCGAGCACACAAAGAGCAACAGCATCTTGGGCTGAGGGCAGTCTGCCTCTCTTGTAAGGCTGTCTTCCTGCGAAGCGCACAGGTGCACTATCATGCCAAACAGCTGGATCTTAAGACCCGAGTTATCACACTCATTCCTGGAGAATGGGATCAATGTAATTCTCCATCAGCGCTGCTTGACCTCTCTGCCATGATGTCTCTCCAAACGATGATCAGCCGTCAACACCTACTGTGAGTCATCCTTCAGCCTCGTTCACTGACGATCATCCGTCTGTATCCTCAGTTGAAGACCAGAATTCCACGATTTCCTTCGCTGCTGGTATCCACAACCACCCAACATCTTATGCTCCAGACAAGCTTCTGTCACTTTCTTCTGCTGATGGCAGCTGACACTCCCCTTCATCCCTCTCTCTTGGATTCTCTGTTGAGAAGCAGCATGACTCGGCCATCTCATCAAAGAAGGCCCACCACCTTGCCGCTGCCATTGCCACAGCCCTTAGGTACAAAGGGAGGCATGCTGGCCACACTTCGATCCCATAGACCCCCGACAGTCCAGTCAAGTTCAACACCTGGTTTGCCTCAAGCTTCTACATCAGCTGGCCAATCACCACTGACCATCACTCCTCGATCATCATCACAGGCTGGATCTTCTGTGAGGAAGACCACACACGCAGTTCTGTTCCCCGGCACCAGACGATCCACTCAAGTCGAGCTAGAGCAGGACTTACATTTGATTGAGTGATACCCCCGACGCCGACCTGCTACAAAATACGAATGCAGCAGTTCTGCAGGCAAACTCGTCATCTGCTCCCTGCTGATCCTGAGAACACTGCTGTCAGTACATCTACTGTCGTTTCCTCAATTGCGTTCACCGTTACCACTGTCAGCTAATTTCTTGCCATGGTTCCGACTAGATCTATCTTCTCTTCTTTGCTGACTGCTGACCCAACAGCCACCACTCCATCGCCAAGTAGCACTTCTCCTTCGCCTTCATGACTAGTCACCACCACCCACCAGCCGACACTGTTGTGCCAGTCCGAAGAAGTCCTTCCATCTCTCATGAGCCACCAGCCTGCGCTTGCATCTCTGCATAGGTCACACTGATTTTGTCGCCCATGATCCAAGCACCGCTGCTGCGACCAATCCTCGAAGTACCTGCTCCCATTCCATCACCTAGAGTCTCCATCAGTTGTGGACTTGACCCTGTCGCCAGATGCGATGCCTGACAACACCAAAGAAAGTTTGAAGATTCTGGTTTCTCAAAACGGCAATCAGGACTAAGAAAGAAGCAAACTTAAAATGGGTGTTGAATGCCATCCACCTTGAACAAGGGAACCAAACCTAACTCCGGCTCAGCCGCTGCTAAAGCTCACTCACTAACATTAGCGACGCCTTCTTGGCTAAGGCCATAGTTACATGCTGGCCATTCGCCAGAAGATAATGAGATGCAAAGCTGGCTAGGAAAAAAGCAGCCAGTGCTGCGTCAAACAATACCACGCCTCGTCAGGTTTAGTGCTGACAGGTCAACATAATCTCAAGGTGACAGTCTTTTTCATTGTTGCCATTACACATGCTACGCTTGTGAATTTCACCATGGAATGTTACACACAGTTGACCACTCAGTGTGAGCGATAACGGATAATCTACCAGCACTCGACTTGCTTTCTGAAAGGCCACTAAAGAAAGCAGCCAAACTAACAGACTAAATTGTACCACGTCTAAACTGACTTTCCACTGCTTCCTGTGCTACTCAAAGAGACCTGTGTACAGGAACTCCGCGCCTTCCCCTAACATGGAAGAAGAACTGATTTAGCTACGATTGCAGTCAAACCAACTTGTGCCCCCTTCCGTCTACATCCAGGACCATCGAAGAAAACACCACCTTCTGTGGAAGAACACTGAAACTCAACATTCGGTACCAGCCTCTGACCGAGTGCCGCGCTGTGCCACTCCGCATTTCCACCTCCAAAGAGACTCGTCACAATAAGACATCACACATAAACTGACTCCTACCATCACTGCTGTGTTCGCTTTTTCGTGAGGATCTGCCTGAACTTTCCTCCACTTTAAGAAGTTTTCTGTCACTGCAGGCTTTGTGATCTCTGTCCACCGAGGACTAAGTCACCGCATAATATTGTGCCTAGGGAATATATCTACCAAGGCTGGTTTAAGGCCAACAATGTCACAATAGCAAAACCTAAACCCTGCATCCGCGGGATTGTGTGATGAATAACTTTTACCATTTAAGTGTGTATTAAATCTTAACTGCACTAATGTATGTATATCGCCTTAATCATTTTTGTTTCTCCCACTCATATAGTGCCCCTTTTCATTGAGGAATTCCGAAAGGAGATTGTCTGTCTTAGTCATCACTTTCGAATGACATTCTCATGCTCCGTCCTTTGGTACATATATAGAAGGACGTCTGCATTAGCCATCAAGTTTGCAGGTGGCGTCCTTTGCACTTTGCGCAGTGTGAAGATTTATAATAGTGCTGCGATCAAAGATGCCTGATACTCCGCCAAAATGGTTTCCCATTTTCTAGCTCAATAAGCCCACCACATTTCACTTGGAACACCCTTTTTAACTAAAGTCGCCTGTAGTCTTACAGTCTTGCAGTCTCTTGCATCTCCTGTAAAGCTGCAGTTCGAAACAGTTGTGGTCGTCTCTGACATCGCGTTCCACGTTGCTTCGACAGGCCTATGCTTTTCCTAGAGCAGTGAATTAGTATAGGATAAGGAAAGAAGAGCCTCCGGTTGACCATGTCTCTCAATTTGCCTTCCTTGTTATACCAACAATACTGTTGCCCATTCCCTGCACCTGTTGTGAGCGATCTTAACACCGTGACCCCATTTGCACTGTTTAAGACCACTCTCAGCGAACGCATTCCTTCGGGTCTCATTACCCTCGTCCTTTTCTTTGAGAAGGCCTTGTCACATAAGCTACTGCACTACAGCCACTAGCGTGCACTAGTCGCACCCCGAAGAAAATCCACTATGGCTTGATCTTCTCCATCGATTAGTGACTCCTTTTACTTTTTGGACTGCTTGGCCAGCAGTCAGGATAAAACTGTTAATTATATAATACTGCAGCTTTTTTTGCCTTGGCGACTGAATCTGATAATCGTTGTATCAACCAGAATCTTCCTCATATCGTCTGTACCTTCCTCACCCTGTCGTCGCCCTAGACCACAGCAGCGCTTCGACTCAACGGAGATTCCCTAGACTCTTTCCCCTTTAAGTTACATGAGCCGGTGCCGCGTCTGCAAACCAGAAGTCTGCCCTCGTCAACACCTTTTTGACATCACTCAAGTTGGTCTTCATCTCTGAATGAAAGCTTTGCCAGCATTTGCGATGGTAGAGGTGCTCGCCTAACCTAACCGAACGCGTCTTTCTGTGGCCACCCGAGGCTTTAAACCATAAAAGCATCTACGTTAGTTAAACCACCACCCTGTGTGGGTCCCATAAGCTGTCAGAAGTCGGCACACACTGAAGGCCCGCGTCTAGACACCTCCTACGAACATCGGATCAACCAGGCTGTATCTACTAAAGGCTTCCAGCCAAGAACTCCCCTTGCCAACTGCTCATTAAGGTAGAGATTGCGCCCCTTGTCCCACCTTAAGCAGAACATTCAGAATTAATGCTGGTACCAATGACTCGTTTACGACCGAATAACCTCTTAATAGACAGACCATACAATTAGTGACCATTAGCGACATAACGACCATTGGGAAGACCACCATTATTTCTCCCCAACTCCAGGAAAACCCACTCCCTGAAACCACGGCTAAGTACCAGAGAGACAGTTTCACGCTGCCTAATAGGCCCTCTGGCCTTGCGAGCAATGACCATAACCTAGTAGGGTAGGACGACATCTCGTATGACAAGGATGCAAATTCGTCCTTCTGCCGCCCTGTGTGCATCTTTCAGCCGACGGACAATACCATACATGGAGCCTCTGGATTAAAACCAGAATAACACCACCCTCGCGCCTTCTTTCTCGCCTCCTATTCTTTCCCTACTACCTGAGAAAGGAATTTAAAAGAGCATGACTCGAACGCAGGTAAGAAATACAGAAAACCACCTGCAGCCCTTCCCACATTTTTATGCACTCACTCCGTACCCCACAGATAACCCGACCGAACAATTCGACCTATCCTTCATGAGGAGGGCCCACTAGCCTGGGAATACTCATCTAACCGTGCGTACTGGGAACCAACACCATAAGAACCTCCACAACCACCGCCACAAGAACAGCCACGACACCGACTAAAAAGGACAGACTATGTGACCAGCTGAGATGGACGCTCCTGATCCTGAACTTCCACAAGTTGACAACGGCAACATGAAGGAAGACGACACGTCGCCATCTAGAGGAGGCCCAGCCAACAGGCTTCGTCATTCACAGACACATCCCACATGTCTCCTAAGAGATGGCTGGCCGCTCCGGCCAGAAAACGTTGCGTGTGAGCCCCAAGAACGCATCTAAGGGACAGCATCGCAAGCCCCAAGACCAGCAATTGAGAGCCATACAGAGGGACTCCAGGGCATGGACAGCCTTCGCATCGGCGACCTGACCAAGTCGGACCGTCGCCCCGATCCGGAGCTCGACGGATATGATGAAGAGGAACGCTTGCTCGATGACCAACTACCCGACCGACGACGACAATATGGCATACTTTGGAATGCTAATAATGGTAATATTTTGATGATTTACTCAAGTTAAAGAGGAGATAAGACTTAAATCATCCTGCTGATATTGCATTTCAAATAGCTTAACATAGATATGTACCATGTACTTGTTTAACTGATCTCTATTGTTCCATAGTGAGATAACTGATACGTAGTTAACGCCGACCATGACTGGCTACTAAAGACAATGAACGATATAAAAAAATTCAATCTAATTTTTCAAACCTGCACAGCCTAAAGATACAATATCAGGAGAGAGTTCACCTTTAACACAGATTTTATACGAAGTTACACAATGGTAGTTACTACATAACTAAACAGATTTTGATCACAAAATTTTGTATTCGTCTATACATGCGATTCCGCTAAACGCAGTCAAAGGATCGATTTGGAATTACTTTCACCCAAAGCTTATTAATTCTGGAAAAATAACTCTAGTAGCTGAATGCAATCTCATGCTATGGCTATGAATAATAGGGAAAATACAGCATTTTCTGGAGAACTCGTGTTTACGCATGTAACTGGATGTGTTTATGAGTAATATGCACGAATCCACCAGAGCCTGGGCAAAAACCTTTACATACCGAATTGATTGTAAAAATGATATCTATGTAATGGTCATGAGTGAGTCATGCTTTGGTTAATATTCAACATTAAACTATGAGGTTGTGCT